>JAZKJV010010499.1:0-586131 GCA_037367405.1 Ottelia alismoides | reverse complement strand
TCTCTTGAAGATCCATTTACACCTTAATGGGTCTGACCCATATAGGTGGATCCTCGAGGGTCCATATACAACACTTGTATATGAAGTCTACATTAGACTTTTATTGCTAACATCCATCTTTCCATGTCATGATCCTCAGGAGTTTCATCACATGAAGTTTGATCATTGTCAGATTCAATTGACACATGGAATCCATCCTCAAACTTATTTGAAGAAGTATTAGTGTTTCATCTTCAGTTATTCCTTTAGTTTCCGATTTCAGGAGCCTCATTATCTTCTCAAGATTAAATGAGTTGCTTTACTTCATTTTTATCTTGATTCTTAAGAGAGTCATCCTCTAAGAATCACATTCTCATAGATGAGATCCTTTAAGAATCTCAAGGTCATAAAGTAGGTATCCAATACCATCCTTTATTTTCTTAATGAAGTAGCACTCTCTAGTGCCAGATTCCAGCTTAATCAGATGGAACCTTATTAAGGATATATATAATGTAGTCTCTACCACATTTATATATATACCAGGAAACTAAGAGATAATTATGCTAAGATTAATCATTGATCAAATCATGTCACACATGATCAATTGTATCTCCCTACAACTCCATTGAGTTAAGGTTCTTTAGGAGGATTGAGATAGGAATCATATTCACATCTCCATAAGGTATTCTTTGAATTCTTCTAATAGGTACAAGCTACCTTGGTTAGATCAAATTCATTTCATATTCCTTCAAACTTTGGTTCTAAATCAAAGTTGTAAAATCTTTGAACATTTCAAAGTTTTCTAAGTGAAGAGAAGAAATCTCATATCACAAATAATCACTAATAGATATCACATATCCATAATGTTTATTCTGATATAGATGATTCAAATACATCAATATGTATGAGATCTTGAATACCTTAACATCTTACACCTTTCCCAAAGAAGGGTGTATTGGACATTTTTACTTTGAATACAATATTCACAAGTATGTGAGATTTGAATCTTTAGACAATCTAAAGTTTCATGTCTTACTAGTCCATTGATCTCATCAAAAGACATATGTCCAAAATTTGATGTCAGATCATTGTCAAATGATCTTTATCCTCCTATTGATCTTTAAAGGTTTAATTTTCAGTATTAAAAATCTTAATGAACCATTCATTAGTTTTCTAATTTAATAGAGTCCACTAGATTTTAGATTACTATCTGAAATATCTCCATCATAACTCTTTATGATAGATTTATTACAGAATTCATGTTTATATCAAACAATTAGAAATAAACAATGAGTGTATTCTAATATCTAGGTCATAGAGACATTCTCTAAGACTAAGGGCTCCCACTGAAAATATGAAGTCTATTGATCTCATGGAAATTGTTGCAACACTTGCATCACTTTCAACATGGATGACCAATAAACCTTAAGATCAAATTTCTAATACATATGCAACCAATTGCAAGTGTGATTAGAAGATTGAGATACATTTATTAGACTTTATCTTATCAAGTAATGATTATATGTAGATTATTATGATGTACTATCCGATTCCTTTTTCTAAGGATTCTGGATAGATTTGATAGTCATACTATCAACACATCAACTTATTGCAGTATTGACATTCATCCAATTCTTTGGATGTCATATGTAAGCCACAGAAGTACAGTCAACTCTTTGACTATACCTTTTACTTGGGTCCAACCCATGCTTCCACTACGCTCCCTTTGTCTATAAGCAACTATTGCTCAAGACCAAGGATCTCTTATGTTAAAATCAAAAATTCCAATATAAGAGTATTTCAACATTTATACAAGCTTCATTTAAGTTCATACAATATGAATATTATGAAGCTTCATGAATGACTAGAGTATAGATAGTAGAATGATGACATTCATCGTATCTACATCCATCTAGACTCTTAAAATATTGGTTCAGGTAGGTACTCAAACAATTTGAATACATCATCTCTTAGAGAGCCACCATTCTGCATGATGCAGAGAACCATATCATTCATGATTCAATGTCGAGAGCACATATGTATGCCAGAACATCTTCTTGGAATTTTATAAGGATTATTTGATAATTACAATCATTATCGACATGTCACTTCAAAAGTACATTTGATAAGATCAAGACTTATAGAGACATACAAACCCTAGGGTTTTAGTCCTATTGTCTTATTTAATCATCATTCCTCAATATTATGAGGAAACTTGCACATTGCAATCACATACATTATGCGTCCAATTGCAAGTACAATATCTGGATCATGAGTCCAATCCATGATATTTTACTGGTTATTATTGAGTATAACATTGAGTGGGTTTAATGAAGGATTATCTGAAATAAGGAATTTGCATAAGTGTATATATTTATATATATACATATTTTACTTTGATTTAGGAATTTTTATATCAAAGTTGTCTTGCCTTGTCAACACTGAAAGTTCATTCCCTTAATCACTTTCAATGTAAGAGATATACTTACCATTATATCTCAACAAGATCTGGGATCTCCATCCTTATCTTTGTTACATCCCAATAATATGAGAAACTGCAACTCAGATAAAAGAAGCGGGAACACATTCCGCCTTGCAAGTACAACTTGCATCTCCCAATTCGGTCTTTAACACCCGGGCCCACCACCCCTAAGGTGATGTTGACCCGTCATTAATTGAACCAACTGTCAATAGGAATAGAACTCACTATGCGCAATCCAATATCGCCCCAATAATATGAGGATCCGATATTGGGTCACTACGCATACGGCCTTACTCTTTTGAGAAGCAAAGAGCCCGATCCAGATGCGCTTGCATATAGGAGCTGTCACTTCGGACAGACGTCTCCTATATACAATCCCTGGCGACGGAACCCTTCGCCTTGACGGGAGACCATGGATGTCACTTATGTGATCCTCCATATCTTATTCAAATTTAATTAATTACTATGAATCACAATCATATAATCAATTCTTCCAAGGGAATTATCAACTCTAATCATATTAGAGTATAATTGGACATAATTAATTCAATCATATTAAATTAGTTATCAATCCAATTTAATCAATCAAACTTGATTGTTATGCTTGAATATATATGGTATTATACTCAAAGTACGTATTAATTCGTATTTTAATAATTAGAAAAATACAACTTAATTCATCGGACATTATACCGGCCCTACCCGTTGTCATGGCCAGTACCGGCGGGAGTGGGACGGACCGCATACGTTGCAACCCGCTACCCCAGCGATCTCCGACTAGACACCATATCCGCCTCGGGAAAAGATAATGCCAAATTGATTAATTTGTACTTGAGATGATCATCGGTTCTTCAACCGAAATTATACCATATAGTAATCAAAATAATTTTGATTATAAGGAAATTTGCTAGACAAATTCCCAATCCTATTCAAGCAAGGAGTTTGATGATTATGTTTCCAATTATGATTTAGATCAAATCTAATCAATTAATTGGTCGAGGCCAAGTAAATTAAGGAATTAATCATCTTCTAATATTTCTCAAATATTTTCCATAATTATTTCTCGAAATTAACAATTAATTTCATTAATTGACAATCACATGGTTCTTGATTAGGAATGTAATTTCAGCAATGACCCCTACTTACTAAAATTAGCATATCTCAATCATATTAAATCCAAATTAGACAAAATCAATTTTCATGGATTGCTAATTTAATTTATGACAGAACCCAAGTGATGTTTCACGCATTTAGAGGCAAGTCTAAACAGTAATTAACATTTTAATCACGTTCAGATCTACAGTTCCCGCAACATTGCATACATGTTCATTAAAACAACCATATCTCGAGCATACGAAATCCGATTTACGCAAACTCAGATCCTATGGTTTCCTTATTTAATGAGGAACAAATTCCAAGTATTAAATTCGTGTTTAACAATTCAAACAGTGCCGAATTTATTTACTAAACAGATCTGCGAAATCAAATGCGATGAAAACTTTCGCGACCTTAACGAACCAAAGTCGTCCTCGGTTCGCGAATCATATTCGAAACCGTCGACCTAAGGCTATGATACCACTTGAAGGATATGGTTAGATCTTCAAGCGCATCACGGAAGCGTGAGCGTCGTATCGAATACGACGATAAGCGACTAGTCGCACTAGTTGCTCGATGCAGCGGAATTAAAAAAATTTCTTACGACAAAACCACATGATCCAAGAACACTTCTCGGATCATTTCGTCTAAACCAAAAACAAGTAATTAGGATTATCTCTTGAAGCGTGGTTGTGATCAAGTCTCTGAACAAAGAGACCTCCTGTCCCAAGTCTGATCCGACGGAGGAGATGCTTGCGAGCGCGGGGATGAACCGCGTGCTTCTCGCAATCCATGTTGATGATCCAAGCAGCGGATCTCCTGATCTCGACACACGAGATCTGACGTCTTCTTCACGAGCGAGGCGCACCGAAGTAGACGGAGATCCACGAGCAGACGAACGGGCAGCATAACGACGATGCCGCGGCGATGGAGAACCTCTCTAGGTCATCCATGGTGGACGACCACATGAGAGGGAGAGAGAGGGCTGTCGAGTAGAGAGAGGGAGATATGCTTCTCTAGAATTGTGTGTAAAAATAGAGAGCATGGTATGCCTATCTATTTATAGGGTTTTGGGATCCATGGATCTCAATCCATGTGACATATAAAATCAATGGATGAGATTGATTTATGTCAATCCAATGGTCAAGATTGTTGTTGGTAAAACCAACAAATTTAGATTAAAATATATTTGACAAAATCAAATATAAATAAGTCCTAAATCAACCAAATAAATAAGGAGAGAATGTGCATGGAGATTTCATCTCCATGCACCTTCCATGTGGACGGCCGCCCTTTCCTATTTGGAATAGGGTGTCGCCCACTATTTCCATGGGGAGAGCAATCTCATGATAATTCATGAGATTGCATATCTCCATGGAAATCTCTCTCAACAAATTTGTTGGGTTTTATTCTTCAAAAATAATTCACAATTATATTTGAGAATATTGCAATCTTGCCATGGAAAAAATTGTGAATCATATTCACAACCCAAAACAACATATATTTTACATTGTTAATTAATTACACAATGTGTATCCAATACACATAATAATTAATCAACACATATAAATTATAATTAGCTCTCTGTAATACATTATAACACACATTTATAATATATTATGAATAATTGGATATTACTATCCACATTATTCTTATCCATAATAATTAAATCACATTTAATTATATTGGATAACTTATTCTCATGTGCTCAAATAATATGAATCACATTCACATTATTTACATCTTTGATAATCAAATCACATTTAATTATCTAAGATAACTCTCCTTATAATATGAATCAAATTCATATTATTCATGATCATTAAATCACATTTAGTCATCCATTATCTCAATGCTCGGATACATATATCAACAATAGAATTATCCATGAACTCTTTCAAGGATAATGCGCTTTCTCCGCGAATACTTGGAGATAAGGACAGGGCGATTGTATTGTTCCACGTATAGTGACATGGATATTGAGATCACATCTCAAATCAAGATCTCAGGCCTCCCATAGATGCTTGATTAAATCAAGACCGCGAATCTAATCTTCTCATTGAATCTGAATCACATTCAGATTAATGTCCAACATTTGGACTAAGATCAGATTACTTCTCTACTAAGAGGAGTCACTAAAATCCAGACCCGTTTCATCACTCCCTAGGAATGGAAGCGTCATGGTTATACAACCGTTTATGATCACATCACCCTCAGGATTTCCCAATACATGTACATCCTGCATCCTGGAAGACTCAGATTAAACCCGAAGTATTAGATCAACTTTACACTGTCTACTTCAGGGTTTTATCAGTAAGTTTCTCATTCGATCGTTGGGAGTCGGTATCGATCATATACTTTCCAAAAGCATATATCATACCTAGGTCTTGATCATATACTTTCCAAAAGTATATATCAAACCTACAAATTCAGTCAAGCTTCCAAAGCGAGACGACCATGCGCATGGAATTTGATTCTTCCCAATATCTCATGAGTGAGCTCATGTCTTCCGGTTCAGTAACTGAACCTGTATGATCCCTTTGAGAGATCGTATTACTCATATGCCCTTATATGCACACCAGCACACCGGTGTATAGACCTTGATTAGGTCATTAACCTATGGTATTCCAAATGCACATACTCAGACATATAGTAACACATCTGTCTCCGGTCAGAGGATGTGTGCCTATATCATGAAAACATATGATATAGGACTTTGGTTATCTCGATCTCGCTAAGTCAACTATTTGACCTAACTCATCTGACACCTCCGAATCTCTATTCCTATGTAGAGGACCTGTATCAAGAGGTCGGTCAAATATCAGCCTAACTGAGATAGGATTGCCATCTCCTACTCAGGCTGGAGATCATCTCTTAACAATCATTTGACGATGCTTGATGAGTCCTCAATCTAACTCATTAGATATTCATCCAAGCACCAGCCTCTATGATTCAATAATTGAATCAACAGTTGTATGATCATTAAGATGGCTATGGTACATAACCCTAATTGTACTAAGGGACCTATTATGCAGATTATTTACTCTTTATTTCAGATTAAATAGTGAATTGCAATAACATTTATTGCATAATGGCTCGTCGTGGGCTTGCATGTCCAACACCCCCCCGGAGGCCACTGCGGGCCTCCCGCCTTCCCCTCCTGCCCCCCTCCCTGATGAATCTGTGATTCATCACTCTAAAAGTCGAAAATAGAGCTTTGTTCTCGAGTAATTAGCTGCATATTTCCTCTTATATTGTAAAATTAGCATTCATGCATGCAAGCATAATATCTGCATTTTAGCATTCATATTTGCATTAAATAAGAAGCCAATTTCACTTGTATAAATCACCTGTATATTCTCCATATTTCACCTATTTGTATATATTTTATACTAATTCCGAATCCAATAAAATCAACTCCATAGTGTATATATGACTAACACTAATAAAGGAAAAATATCTAAAAAATACTAACTTGTAAAATTGACCAATAAAACCCCAATCCAAGTTTGAAGTTGTAACCTTAAAATGTGCATATCTCTCTCATACAGCCTCCGAATTAGGTCTACTCACTTTTAAAGTAATATACATTCCAAGATCTTCGAAACAAGACCAATTTCATTAAAATCGGAGCTCGTATGCAAAACTTGGGTTTTGGGCCCCTTTTGTATATTGTACAAATTGACCGTTTTGCCCCTGTATTTTACCATTTCATTTTCTTAATTATTAAAAAATCCAAAAAAATAGATTAAGTTGTAAATATTATATTTATATTTTCTCTGTTTTATTTTTGATTTTTCTTTCTTTTAAAAAATGACAAAAAAATTACAAAAGATAAAATGCGGTATTTTATATCTATAAGGTACCACCCCAAAATACATTTTACGCAGATGATTTCTTTTGATTTTCGGCCCATCACAAAAGTTGTAGATCTCGTCGAGACGAGCAACTTTCATATTGACCACTTTTTAATTTAATCCTTTTTGTTTATTTCTTTTTTACTTTCTTTACATTAATTTTTGAATTTTCTAGGAACGACATGTGGCAGCTCCTGGAGCCGCCACGTGTCTCCCCTTTTCTATTATTATTTTAATTTCGGATTTATTTTATTATTTTCGGATTTATTATTATTATTATTTTATTACTACTATTTTAATTATTTTAAGTAGCCTACTTATATTATTTTATTTATTATTTATTTTAATCCCCTTTTACCTCTTCTCCTTTCTTTTCCCCCACTCCAAGCCACATCTTCTCCACTTCCTCCACCATTTTCTACACTCTCTCCATCTCTTCTCTAACTCCATCCATCCTCTTTATAATCTCCTCCACTCCTCCATTCACACTGATCTGCCATTCTACGAGTTAGAGAGGTTCGAGCCCCGTTTAATACGTGAGGTGACAGCTCCCCCTTAGACGTTGAGCGACGACGACCTGCAGGCGAAATCCGCGGTTAATCTCCGCGTAGCGAACTTCCCATCAAGATCGCAAAGCTTCTCCGATTTTCCGTCGAACCGGATCGAAGCCACAACCGGAAGCCGCACGACATGGCTCCACAATCTGACGAACCGCAGGTAATTTTTCTATCTCTATCTTTTCATTTCATTTCTATCTAACGTTTTTTATTCTTGCTGTTTCATCTACATTATCATCTACCATTTTCACCACAACCACCACAATCACAATCAACTCTTTCATCATCATCTCCATCATAAACCATACATCATCACCACCATTCATTTCACCTTTTATTACTGTTAAAAAAATTACAACCAAAAAAATTTGCAAAAAAAAGGAAAACAAAAAAAAGAAATTCCAGGGAAGTAGCAGCCGTAGCTGCCCCCTCCCTAGCTCTCCACCGCCGCCGACCCGCCCTCGACGCCCGCCTCCTCCTTCTGCCACCCACGAGCAGCGCCGTCCACGCGCGTCGACGCTGTGCGCCGCCTCCCAACAGCCCGCTGTCCCCATGTGTGCAAGGCCAAACTCTTGCCCTAGCCACCACAGCCGATTGGCGCGGATCTCCAGTCACCGGCGTTCCTCCCGTACACGCAGCACGGAACTCCTCCTCACGGCCCGCCCTTCCGCACGAAGTGCACGCAGCCGCATGACCAGCCCGGCCGCCCGTGCCCGATCTCCTCCTGGGCCACAGCCGCGTGCCACCTCGGTGCTCCGCCGCCGGTGTCGCGGCCTCTCGTTCCTCCTCCAGGCCGCCCCCCCAAGCTCCGCCCGCCGTGCAAGCCTCATCCCCACGCGCAGAGCCTTCCAGCCACGTGTCTCCACCGTGCGGCCAACTGCGAGCGGCGCCCCGCTCTTCCTGTCCCCGTCCGCTCCTCGCGCGCTTGCTGCGCGCTGCGAAGCACCCGCACCGCCGCGTGCGGTGCCTCCACCCAGGCGCCCAGCCCCGCGGCTGCCTCACCTCTGCCTACGCCTCCACTGCCAAGCCGCGCCGCCGTCCTCGCGTTCCTGCGTGCGCCTCCCTACCGCCCGCGCAGCGCTGCTCCATCGCACGGTCGCTCGCAAGCCTAGCCGCTCCCATTGTCGTGGGCCCTATCTTGCGGGGGAAGAAAACAAAAGGTCAAAAATTTATTTCTTTATTTTTTGTGAAATTTGCATATTCAGTCCGTCAAGTTTGTTCAATTGCAGAAGTGCCCTTGTGCTCCAATTGCAGAAGACCCCTGACTTTGAGCGTTAATTTGGACATCCATATTACATCATTTTATTCAATGAAAAATAACATGTTGATGAGCATCTAAATCTTTATCCTATAGCTATTTAATTGCATTTTTGTAAGCAACTATTTATTTATAAAAATCAGAGAGTAAAAATAAGTGATATTTTACCCATTTAAGCTCTGAAATTTGCACGTATTCATTTATTTCTCCAAAAATTGTGAAAAGATTATAAATGATGTATTAAGTGTAGTTTATTTACTGTCCAAGTTTCATTAAAATTGGAGTTGTCGTTTGCATAAAATTAATTGTAGAGTGATTTCAGTAGTTGATTTTTAGTTAATTCCGTGAATAATATTTTTGAGAAATTTCAAGTCTCCTGAATTCCTTATTAAAATGTCTATTTGAGATAAATCAATTTCTGGATAATTGATTTTCGGAATTTATTAGAAATTAAATACTTATTATTGCTCTAATTTCAGTAAAAAATTCATAAAAAATCAAAAGTGTTAGAAAATTCTAAAAATATTAGTGTAGCTTCATTGCATCATCTTTAACTTCCAGTAAAATTTTCATAATTTTTGCATATCATTTGCACAAAAAATTGCATAAAACCCCTAAAAAAGTTTGCATTTTTCATTTCTGCATTTTAAATCTAAAAATTACAAAAAAATACATTTGCATTCATCATTGGATTAGGTTTATAGGAAAAATATAATTTGGTTAATTTGGACTAATTTTACATTAAAATTAAAATTGGCTAAGTCGGATCTTTTCTTATTAACTTAATCCAATCCGTGTCCTGCATTTGGCTTTTTTATTGCATTAAAAAAAATTACAAAAAGAATCCCACTTGGAAAACCGTAATCTAATCACTCTAATCTGATCCCGAGTTGTTCCTTTGCCTCCTTGAGTCGACCTTGGGGCTTGCCCAGGCTAAACAAACATCAAACCGCACATAATTTCATTCGACGATTTTAATCGAATCGTGCGGTTATATTTGATCGACGGAACTATCCGACTGCAACGAATAGTCAATCAGACAACATTAACAAGGGTAGATTTTCGCATCGTCACTCCCCAAAGGCGACTGCGGGCCCTACCACCCCCCTCCTCGGAGGCCACCGCAGGCCTACCACCTCCCTAGAGGCCACCACGGGCCCCCCCTCCCGGAGCAACTGGGGGCCTCCCCACCCCTCCCGGAGGCCACCGCGAGCCTCCCCCCACCCTGGAGGCCACCGCGGGCCTCCCCCCCAAAGGCCACCGCAGGCCTCCCCCCTCTTAGGCCTACGCGGGCCTCCCCCCTCTCCGGAGGACACCGCATGCCTCCCCCCCCTCACCGGAGGACATCGCGGGCCTCCCCCCTCCCCAGAGGCCACCGTCCCCCTCCCCGGAGGACTTCGCAAGCCTCCCCCCTCCCGCCGCCCTCCTCGGAGGCCACTGAGGGCCTACTGCCCCACTCCCCGGAGGCCACCGCGGGCCTACCGCCCCCCTCCCCGGAGGACACCGTGGGCCTCCCCCCTCCCCGGAGGCCACCGCGGGCCTCACCCCCCCTCCCGAAGGCCACCACGGGCCTCCCCCTCTCGCCCCTCCCCGAGGCGACAATGGGCCTATCGCCCCCCTCCCTGGAGGCCACCGCAAGCCAACCGCCCCCTCCTCGGAGGTCACCTCGGGCCTCCCCCCTCCCCGGAGGCCAACACAAGCCTCCCCCCTCCCCCTCCCGCCCCCTCCCCGGAGGCGACTGCGTGCCTACCGCCCCACTCCTCGAAGGCCACCGCAGGCCTACCGCCCCCCTCCCCGGAGGCCACCGCGGACCCCCCTCCCGGAGGCCACCGGGGCCTCCCTCCCCTCCCGGAGGCCACCGCGGGCCTCCCCACCACCCAGGAGGCCACCGCGGGCCTCCCCCCAAGAGGCCATTGTAGGCCTCCCCCCTCTTAGGCCACCGCGGGCCTCCCCCCCTCCCAGGAGGACACCGCGGGCCTCCCCCCTCACCGGGGGACACCGCGGGCCTCCCCCCTCCCCGGAGGCCACCACGGGCCTCCCTCCCCTCCCCAGAGCCCACCGCGGGCCTCTCCCCCTCCCCGGAGCCCACCGCAGGCTCCCCCCCCTCCCCGGAGGACACCGCGTGCTTCCTCCCCCTCCCTCCTCTCCGGAGGACACCGCGTGCCTCCTCCACCTCCCCCTCCCGAAGGACACCGTGGGCCTCCACCCTCCCTGAAGGACACTGCGTTCCTCCTCCCCCTCCCCCCAACCCAGAGGACACCGTAGGCCGCCCCCCTCCTCGGAGGCAACTGCAGGCCTACCGCCACCCTCCCCGGAGGCCACCGCGGGCCTACTGCCCTCCTCCTCGGAGGCCACTGCGGGCCTCACCCCTCCCTCGAGGCCACTGCGGGCCTCCCCTTATCCTTGGAGGCAACTGCGGGCCTCCCTCCCTCCCCGGAGGCCACCGCAGGCCTCCCTCTCTCTCTGGAGGCCACCGCGGGACTCTCCTCTCCCCCCCCCCCCCCCGCGGAGGCCACCGCGGGCCTCCCCCCTTCCTCGGAGGACACTGCGGGCCTCCCCCTTCTCCCTAGAGGCCACCAGGGGCCTCCCCCCTCCCCTCCCTCCCCAGAGGACACCGCGGGCCTCCCCCCTCCTCTCCCCACCTCCCCGAAGGCCATCACGGCTTCCCCCCTCTCCTCCCCCCTCCCCCCGAAGGCCACCGTGGGCCTCCCCTCCAAGGCCACCGCAAGCTCCCCCCTACCTGGAGGACACCGCATGCCTCCTCCCCCTCCCCCCTCCCAGAGGACACCGCATGCCTCCCCCACCCTCCCATCCCCACCCCGGAGGCTACCGTAGGCCTACCACCCCCCTTCTCGGAGGCCACCACGGGTCTTCCCCACTCCCCGAAGGCCACCGCGGGCCTCCCCTCTCCTCGGAGGCCACCGCGAGCCCCCCCCCTCCGCGTAGGCCACTGCGGGCCTCCCCCCTCCCCGGAGGCCACCGCGGGCCCCCCTCCCGGAGGCCACCACGGGCCTCCCCCCTCCCTAGAGGCCACCACGGGCCTCCCCCTCCCCCTCCTTCCCCCTCCCCAAAGGCGACTGCGGGCCTACCGCCCCCCTCCCCGGAGGCCACCGCAGGCCTACCAACCCCCCTCCCTAGAGGCCACTACGGGCCCCCCTCCCGGAGGCCACAGGGGCCTCTTCCCCCCTCCCGGAGGCAACCGTGGGCCTCCCCCCTCCCCGGAGGCCACCGCGAGCCTCCCCCCTCCCCGAAGGCCACGACGGTCCTCCCCCCCAGAGGACGTTGCGGACCTCTCCCCCTCCCCAGAGGCCACCGCGTACCACCTCCCCCTCCCCCCTCCCCGGAGGACTCCGCAAGCCTCCCCCCTCCCGTCCCCCTCTTCGGAGGCCACCGCGGGCCTACCGCCCCACTCCTCGGAGGCCACCGCGGGCCTACCGCCCCCTCCCCCGGAGGACTCCGTGGGCCTCCCCTCTCCCCGGAGGCCACCGCGGGCCTCACCCCCCCTCCCGCCCCCTCCCCGGAGGTGACTGTGGGCCTACCGCCACCCTCCCTGGAGGCCACTACGGGCCTACCACCTCCCTCCCCGAGGTCACCGCGGGCCTCCCCCCTCCTCGGAGGCCACCGCGGGCCTCCCCCCTCCCCCTCCCGCCCCCTCTCTAAAGGCGACTATGGGCCAACCGCCCCCTCCCTGGAGGCCACCGCAGGCCTACCACCCCCCTCCCCGGAGTCCACTGCGGGCCCCCCTCTCGGAGGCCACCGGGGGCCTCCCCCCCTCCCGGAGGCCACCTTGGGCCTCCCCCCACCCTGGAGGCCACCGTGGGCCTCCCCCCCAGAGGCCATCGTAGGCCTGCCCCCCTCTTAGGCCACCGCGGGCCTCCCCCCTCCCTGGAGGACACCACGGGCCTCCCCCCCACTGGAGGACACCGTGGGCCTCCCCCCTCCCCGGAGGCCACCACGGGCCTACCGCTCCACATTTGACCGATTTTGAGTTTGATGTCTTCATGAAAGTTGTAGATCTCATCGAGACGAGCATTTTTCGTGAAGAAACTTTTTCCATCCGAGGTCGTTTACTATTTCTTTTTGATTTTACAAACATTTTATATTCGGAATTTTCTGGAGCTGACACGTGGTAGCCCCAGAGGCCGCCACGTGTCAGTGTTTTTTAGCCTTTATTTAATGCGGTTTTATAAAAAAATCAAAATCAGCCGCACGTGCGACGCACGTGCCACCCAGGCACGTGCTCCACACGTGCCCCATTCCTCCCCCTTGATTCGCCACGTGGCGCACGATTGGCCGTCTGATCTAGGCCGATCGGACGGCCGCTGTGCGTCATCCCCAACCTCGCGCCCCCCTCTGTAACTTCCGCCGCACCATTCGCAACCGCCTCCCTCGCGCCGCGCAACGGCCGCTCCGTTATCTCCGCGCTGACCAACCCCTCTTCCGCAACCACCTCCGCGCCTCTCACGACCCTCCATCGCCGAGCCCTTCATCCTCTCCTATTTAAAGAACCCCGACAACCCCCCAGAGCCTCATCCGCCGATCCACATCTTCAGGTGGTGACAGCCCTCGACACCGGCGTGATCCGAGGACATCTTCCTCGTCGCAGCATAGCCGAGTTCCTTCTCGCCGTCGCTGCTCGCTCCGGCCACCCCCAACGCCGTCGAGCCCCTCCTCAGATTATCTCTCTCTCCCTCTCTCTCTCTCTCTATCTGCACCTCCGCTACTCCGCCCATCGACAACCACCGCAAGCTCCACCTTCTTTATCCACGCCTCCGCGCGAGGCTTCACCTTGAGCTGCTCCGCCCCAATCGTCGTCTTCACCTTCTTCGACTCCGCAAATCAAATCCGCCACGCCGCCGCTACCTCAATGTCCCACGGCCGTTTGTCGGCCATCGCCACCCACGACATCATCTTCACCTTCGACTCCGCCTCGCCGTCATCGACTCCGAGCCACCAGCTCTCTCCTCCGATGCGCTACGCCTCCGTCTTGCCATCACTAGCGCCGTCTTCAACTACAGCATCGGTTGTCCTCCTTCTCGACCCTCCCGCTCCAGGAGCTTCTGACGCCACGCCAACGCTCCACCGGAGCCCAGCACTCCCGCCGCACCAGGGCTGCTCTTCCAGCAGCCACAGGAGCTTAGCTCCGTCATCGCCCTTCGCCAGCCACCGGGCTTCGTGCCCGAGGCCCTCCCACGTGACGAGCACGTGCGGGAGGGAACGCCGACGTCAGCAGGAGCAACCCCAGGGTCACGTGCCTTGCACGTGCCCTCTGGGCATATTGCACAGAAGCCCTTGAAGATCTCCCATATCACGTTTCAATCCCCGCCAGTCAAGGGCACGTGCGCAGCACGTGTCCCTTGGAAATATTGCAACCTCGCCCCTCTGATTACTGGTAATTGCATTTAGGTTCCCGTCTGCCTTTTTATTTTAATTATAGTTATTGCATTTATACCCCTGTGTTTCCCCCTTGTTTTGGACCTCTTTATTGCAGCATTTCATTAATCTAAAAATAGCATGATGTTTGTCAATTGACTCTCTACACTTTGACATGTTGTGGGTATTTTTCTGATTGATAGTTAATTAATAAATAATTGTTTTGTGGAAATTTGCATATTTTGCCCATCTCTTGCTCTGAAATTCATAGTTGATTAACCATTGCTATAAAAAATCCCTGAAAAATCACACATAGTAGAGTTAATTGTGTTTAACATTTTGCCCAAAAAAATTTGCATTTGCATGCATATTTTGCTCTGTAAAAATCATTTTGCATATTTCATTATTTAATTTTTAATAGGTATTAGACCCCACATTTTCAAGATTTATGATTTTTCTGAGATCCGTCACCTAGTGATAGATCTTAGATAATCTTAATTCTTGAAAATTAATAGGTTTATTATTTATTATAATAAAATATTGAAAATCAATCTCTCTGCATTTAAAAATTCATAAAAAAATTCATATTGCATCAGAAAATTCCAAAGAAATTATAGTGCACTAATTTTGTCATAATTAACATCTTGGCCAAGTTTCGTATTTTTCAGACATTGTTTGATTGAAATTTACATTTTAGTCCCTAAAATAGGCCGAATTTGCATTTTGCATCCCTTTATTGCATTAAAAATTCCAAAAAAAGACCGCCTTGAAAACCGAACACGAAATTGGATAGACATTAATCTAGGTTGTTCCTTTGCCTCCTTGTGATCGACCTTGGGACTTGCCCAAGTAAAATAAACATAAAACCACGAGATTGAAATTGAATAATTATTTGTGGTTATTTTCTTGACTGTTTCCGATCGCCGCCTACAACGAACGACATTCATTAATTTCACAAACAAAATAAAAACACATTTTTATCATGGTGAAAATCGGACTCGTCAGATGGCGCCGTTGCCGGGGAGGCAAACGGCTTAGTTTTGTGTTTTGAAAATTTTTCCGGTTTTCTGAATTCGGGTAGTCTGACCCCCGAATTTTTCATTGTAAATCCCATAATTTTTTTTCTTGTTCCAGCATTTATTTTCTTATTTTATTAATTTTTTGAGTCACTCTCTGTCATTCTCTCTCTTATTTTTCTTGCGAGGTATCCGGCACACGTGGAGTGGTTTTTCAAGAAACCGACGCATCTTCACCAACATCTGAAGAAATCGCAATAAAATTAAGATCGAGTCGTGTCGTGAGAGAGCGTAGCGTCTCGGTTTTAAATTTCTGCAAATTTTATTTTCTGCTCATTTATAGCGGTGTCCGTTTGGACTCTCGCGTGTGTAAAAAAGACATTGAACCCTATTTGTGGTGTGTCGTGGCCTGTTTCACTCTCCGGCGAGGGTGGGGCCCGACTTGAGTGGCGATTAGGATAGACCTGCACATACGGCTCTCAGAGCATTTTTATTTTTGATTGCGCTCGTAGGATCTTAAGCCACACTGCACTTTAACTGAGACGCACATTAGAACGTTCAACTTAGCCAAATTTAACTCAATTCTGCCCGCTATTAGAACTTTCTGCTTAAGGTGCGGTTTTTCATCGGCTTGCACGCATTTAGAATAAATTTTTCAATTCTGTATTGCATCCCACGTGGAGATTGCGAGGAGGCACTGTAATTCTTCTAACTGAGCATACATCATTGTTTTTCACGTGCATCGGCTTTTTCCGAATTTCTCCCTCTTGTTTTATCACATAAATCTAAAGGAAATTGGGACTGGACGGTAGACGTGTATTTGTGCTCATCTAAATTTTTCAGTGATCACCTAATTAAAACTGAGACTGCTAAATATAGCCGATTTAAAAAATCCATAAAATCAAGAATTTCTGCGGGAGAGCAACCCCAACATTGTTTGATTTTATCTTGCAGCGAGGAGAGAGACGCACACTAGGATAGAGCCCAGCGCCAAAACCTAACAGCTTGTTTAAATGGTCTGCAAGACTTGAATTCTCACCAATTAAAACTGATAAGATAATTGGTCAGACTCTTACGGCCTTCATTGAGTGAGTTGGTGAAAGAAATCTTTGTATTGTGTTTGGTTTGTGCGTAGAAAGTAAGACATCAACGAATACTGCACATTTGTGCATACATCATAAACCGCAAACCTCTTGTTGACCTCGAGAATAGAAGATTGTGGTAATTCTTGCTCGGATTCTACGAACCCTTCTTCCTCTACCACAAACTCTCCAGTCTTAAAAGCCCAGAGAGACTCTTACTCTGGACCTTCTTGGCCTCCGGGAAACCCTTCCCAAGAACCCTATTCCTACGATTCCTTCTTCTTCCTAGAAGGAGGACAAACTCACACTGTCTCTTTCTCACCAGAAAAGATTAAGGATAACTGCTACATCAATTCTTTCCAATCTATTAACTCAAACCCTTTATATTCTGAAGGTGAAGAAAAGGAGATGCCACCCAAGATGTCTTCCAAGAAAGACCCTGAAGATGAACATAATGAAGATCCAATGAAGATGATTCTCGCAAGACTGGCTGCATCTGAGCAGCAACAACAGTTACTGAGGGAGCAGCTCAAACAAATGAATGTTGGGGAAGAACTGCCCATGGAAGTTGCATACAACCCTGGACAGTACAGAGTGTGGAATTACTTGTAGCCACCACAGCCAGAGATCCACTATGAACTAAAGCCACATTTTGTCAGTCAATTACCTCAATTCCATGGTAACACAACTGAGGAGCCATATTAATTCTTGAGGGACCTGGAGCTGATATGTTCTAATCTGAGGCACCCACAAGTCAGCCAAGACTACATTCGTCTCACTGCACTACCTTTCGCCTTGAAAGGGAAAGCAGACTACTGGGTAAAAAACTTGGGGGTGACTGTGACGACTTATGAGAGGTTCAAAAACCTATTTCTGAAGAAATTCTACCCCTTGAGCCGGACAAATCAAATGAGGACCCGTATGACCAATTTCTCTCAGATGCCCAATGAACCACTCTGTGAGGCGTGGGATGGGTTTAAGGACCTACTACAAAAATGTCCCTGCCATGATCTGGACAACAACATCCTAGTCCAGTCACTCTACTCTGGCCTCAACCACGACACTCAAGGGTTAGTGAGTGCCGCCTGCAGAGGGAATTACACATCACGTGGAGCTGAGACCGTCTGGAAAATACTGGAGCAGATGGCAGAAACAAGCCGGTCTCAAATTGCCAGTAGAGCATACACTGATTCCCTGAACACCCTTCAAGCCAAAGGCGGGAAGCAGACGGTTGCAGAAATAGCTGAGGACTTAATTCCAAACATGCACTTTATTGCTGATAAATTGACAATAGTGGACAAGAGAATGAACGATATCGACAGTAGGATTTTCCAATTCCCAAAGCAGATGGAGGAGCTCACCGAGAAGGTGTCCAAGATGGGGATGCCTAGTGCACCTACTGTCCCAATCTATCATGTGCATCATGTCCAGGAGCAGCCAGGAGCAGAGCAACAGCAACCATGGGCTCAGGAGCAATCCTATGCCCAATTTTCCCAACAGCCGCCCCCACCGACTGAGATAGTCAAGGAAGCCCCGCATCTGACATTTGAAGTAAATGGCATCTGGTACACCCAGGACACTACCCGATAGGGTAATATGGGGGACCGTCAGACTTACCAGCGTCCACCCACCTTCTATAATGCTGTATTTCCTCTACAGCACACTACATCTTTCCAGCAGCCGAAGCAACCACAACCTTACAATCACCAGAACCACCCTCAGCAATACCGTCAGCAATCTCAAGCCCCCAGACAGTCACCTCAGTCGTCCACACCTCCAGAAGAACCGATCGACATCCAGAGACAAATGCTTGAAGAGTTTCGCCACTTCCGAAATGAGCTGCAAGATCTACGGGTTGATGTCAACCGCTTGTCCCGTTGGAAGGATGAGCAGACAGCTCCAGCCACAACCATTCTCGCCCAAGTTCAAGCTAACCCCAATAGCTTGAACAAATTCCACTCATCTCAACACAATAACCAGGTATACTATTCAGACTTTTCCACATCTGAACATGAGATCCTTTCGTTTGACAAAATTAATACCATGTCACTCAGGAGCAGAAGGACCGTGGTCGTACCTGACCGGGCAAGGGAATTGGACCATGAAGACTCGGAAGATCAACCGGAGGATGTTTCCGAGGAGGAAGATGAAGGACGCCCGAAGATCCCAGCAGTAGATAAAGGGAAAGCATCTATGGAGTCTGCATAGGACCTTGAACCTCTAGTTGCTGCAAAAATACCTTTGTCACCTTTTCAGCAACCTGATTTTGATTATTATGATTGTAATAAAAACTCCAAATTGAATAAAGATGCTCTTATTTATGATTCTGGCCCTCTATCTCCTGTCTCAAATGCTTCCATTCCTTTCCCCCATGCCCTAAAGAAAGAAAAACAAAAGAAAAACATCAAAGATGACCCAGTCATGGAAAAATTCTGCCAACAAAACATCACAGTCAAAGTACCCTTTGATCAGTACGTGGCCGGTAATCCAGCCTTTCAGAAATACTTGAAGGCAAAATGCACTCCTAGCAGGACTCGTACAAAGAGAACAAGTCAATTTGTGGAGACTCATATCTTGACCGTTGCCACCACCAAATGCGTCAAAAACCAGCATCTGCCAAGAAAGAAAAGGGATCTGGGCGCCCATTATGTGGAGAGTCGCATTGGCGGCATAGCGTTCACACGCACACTTCTCACAATGGATCTTCCATAAATCTTCTACCCTTAGCTTTATATTATCGATTGGAGTTGGGCCCTCTAAAGAAATCATCATCTTTACTCCAATTTGCTGATAAATCCACTAAAAGACCAAAGGGAGAAGTGAAGAATGTCATCATCATTATCGAGGGTACATAATACAAAGTGGACTTCACTGTCCTAGACATGGAGCCCCGAACCATTGGAAGGAATCACAAATCATTCTCAGAAGACCTTTCTTAAGAACCGCTGAGGCTGTATTCAACTACGGAACTGGCATGATGAAATTACGTTCTCGAGGCGGAGAAGTGGACTTGGAGATGAAACAAACAAAGTGGCAAAGGCCAGACTCCGAATCCACAACTGAAGATGCCGAAACATCAGAATGCAATTTCCTTAGAACCACTGGGCCATGGGACCAACTGCCAGACATACAGATAGAAGGCACATCCTCGGAAGAAGAAATAATATACAATGCAGTCTCTGAGATTTCTAGACCCCCAGATTATTACACCCTTGATGATACAGAAATCCTCTCAGATTTGTCAGTCCCATCACCTTTGGGATAGCCCAGAAATATCAATGACGAGTCGGACGCGGCTCTGGCCGAATTACCATTCTACTCTAGCGATCCGACTCACTCTTCTTCGAAATTGGTAGCCAACATCTCACACAGTGATTCACCGCCAACCGATACTGAGCCAGAAGCAAAATTCATTCAGCCAGACTTGATCGACGATTCAGAATTGCCAGAGCTGAAGCCATTACCTCCCACACAGAAGTATGCATTCCTCAATGGACCCAAAGTAAAATTCCCTATGATCATTAGCTCATCATTAACCATGGACCAAGAATCCAGACTACTCGAAGTCCTTGAGCGAAATCGAAAAGCCATAGGTTGGACTATGTCAGATCTCGTAGGAATAAACCCTGCTCTCTGCTCGCACCAAATTTATGTTGAGGATAATGCAAGGCCTTCCCGTGAATTTCAGAGAAGATTAAACCCCAATCTTCGGGAAGTAGTGAAGAAAGAAATAGAGAAATGGTGCAAAGCAGGATTTATTTACCCCATTTCTGACTCCAAGTGGGTAGCCCCCCTTCATGTCGTCCCAAAGAAGTCGGGAATCCAGATGGTTACCAACGAGGAGGGGGTAGAGATCGCGACCCGAGTACCCACGTCGTGGTGTGTCTGTGTCGATTACCGGCGCCTGAATGCTGCGACCAAGAAAGACTACTTTCCACTGCCATTCATTGATCAAATATTGGAGAGACTTGCAGGGAAAGCATTCTTCTGTTTTCTTGATGGGTACTCCGGCTACAATCAAGTAGCTATCGCTCCCGAGGACCAGGAAAAGACCACATTCACATGTCCCTTCGGTACTTACACATTCAAGCGCATGCCATTCGGGATTTGCAATGCCCCAGGCACATTTCAGCGGTGCATGATTGCCGTATTTGCCGAAATGGTTGGTGATTTCTTGGAAGTCTTCATGGATGACTTCTCAGTTCATGGTGATTCATTTGATACATGCTTAGCACACTTGGACCGAGTCCTTCAGAGATGCAGGAAGGTTAATTTGGTACTCTCCTGGGAGAAGAGTCACTTTATGGTGATTGAGGGTATCGTGTTGGGGCACGTCATCTCCAAAAAGGGAATGGAGGTGGACCCTGCCAAGGTGGATGTGATCAAGGAACTTGAGCCACCAACCAACGTCAAGTCAGTGAGGTCGTTCTTAGGGCATGTTGGATTTTATCGACGGTTTATTCCAGATTTTTCAAAG
This sequence comes from Ottelia alismoides, assembly GCA_037367405.1. NCBI lineage: Eukaryota > Viridiplantae > Streptophyta > Magnoliopsida > Alismatales > Hydrocharitaceae > Ottelia > Ottelia alismoides. The sequence continues at coordinate 564,955 of JAZKJV010010499.1, read as the reverse complement.
ATCGCCCGCCCACAGACTGAGCTCTTAGGAAAATACACCGAGTTTATTGTGAATCACAGATGTCTAGAGGCCTTCGAGCTCCTGAAAAAGAAAATATGTGAATCGCCGATATTACAAGCTCCCGACTGGTCTCTTCCCTTTGAGATCATGACTGATGCATCAGATTTTGCTGTCGGAGCGGTACTCGGACATAGAAGAGATGGAATTCCTTATGCGATTCACTACGCGAGCAAAGTGTTGGATCCTGCACAGAGAAATTATACAGTGACTGAAAAGGAAATGCTCGCGGTTGTTTGGGCTCTAGAAAAATTCAGATCATACTTATTGGGCTCCAAGGTGATAATTTTCACAGATCACAAAGCAATCAGATATCTCATGGCTAAGAAGGATGCCAAGGCACGACTTTTGAGATGGATCTTGTTAATCCAGGAGTTTAATTTGGAGATTAAGGATAAACCTGGAATAAAGAATGTTGTTGCTGATCACCTTTCCCGAATCGAGCAAAACGATCATCCTGATATCGGACCAATCAAGGAGACTTTTACAGACGAATCGGTTTGCGTCATTGATTCAACCCCATGGTATTCTGACATAGTGAACTATCTTGTCTCCAAGAAGGTTCCCTATGGTTGGACCAAAAAAATGATTGATCGATTAAAGTCAGATTCGAGAAAATACCATTGGGACGATCCTTTCCTTTTCTATGAAGGACCAGATTGTGTCTGGAGAGATGTATTCCTCAGGAGGAATATCAGAGTGTCCTCACACACTGTCATTCTCTTGAGGCTGGAGGACACTATTCGGGAAAGAGAATCGCGCACAAGGTACTCCAATGTGGATTTTACTGGCGGACCTTATTTCAGGATGCTAATGAATTTGTACGGTCATGCCCGATTTATCAAAGAATGGGAGGGACTATGGGATATAGAGATGAAATGCCCATGCAACCAATGATTTTCTGTGATGTTTTTGATGCATGGGGGATTGATTTTATGGGTCCTTTTCCCAACAGCAACGGATTTGAGTACATCTTGTTAGCGGTTGACTATTTATCAAGATGGGTAGAGGCTATTCCAACCCGAACCGCAGATAGCAAAGTCGTCTGTAAGTTTATCAAAGATAACATCATTGCAAGGTTCGGGATACCAAAAATTTTGATTTCTGATGGAGGTAGCCACTTTGTGAATAGAGAAATGAGATCTTTGGCTAAGGAGTACAAATTTGAGCATAGAATAGCCAACCCATACTATCCACAATCTAATGGCATGGCAGAGGTTTCTAATTGAGAGGTGAAGGGTATTCTTCAGAAATTGGTTCGTCCAGATAGGAAGAATTGGTCGAAACTGTTGGACCAAGTTTTATTGGCCTATAGGACATCCTATAAGACTCCACTCGGTATTTCACCTTTTAGGATGATCTATGGCAAGCCATGTCATCTTCCTGCAGAATTGATTCACAAATCTGAATGGCGATCAAAAAGTTGAATTGGAGTTGTCACCTTGGGAAACTATGTCGAGACTTAAATCTGAATGAGCTAATTGAAATCCGAAATCGGGCATATGACAACAGTGTGATTTATAAGGACAAGGTCAAGAGATGGCATGATAGACACATTCGAGAGAAAACCTTTGTCCCTGGACAGAAAGTGTGGTTGTTTAATGCTCGGTTGAAGATTTTTCATGGGAAACTAAAATCAAAATGGACGGGTCCCTACATTGTCATCGATGTGCATACCAATGGAAGCGTGGATATTGCCGAACTCAAAGATAATGCACAACCTTTCTCATTAAATGGACAAATGCTGAAGCCATATATTGAACCACCCAAAGAGCAGACAGTTCAAGTTGAGGTCATCTATTTCACGCAGCGCGGGGACATTGAAGATCTATCTGATCATTCCCACCCTCCCTCCCGACCACATCGATCTCCTTGTACAGCTTCTTCCTCTACTTAGGCAAAGGCCTAAGTATAGGGGGGGACCGATGCCATCTGTATATATCATTTTCCCGGATCACACTCTTCCTCACGATCGCTCCATCTCCACCCTTCTTCCATACTTAGGTGGACCAAATCCTAAGTATAGGGGAATCGACATCCACCTGTTTATACTCTCCTCATTCACATATCCCGATCGCTTCATTATTCTTTGTATTTTCACTCCCTTACGCTTAGCCCGAGCTATGTCTTCGTTCCGCTTCTTGTGCTCTGAGGACATAGCACTCGCTAAGTATAGGGGGTCTATATATTCTATGTATATATTTTACCCATATCTCGTACTTTCGCGTAAGTCTATATGTATTTACGGGGTGGGTATTAACTTGAAAAAAAAAACAACAACAAACAAGCAAAAAAAGAGAGAGGTTTTTCTACTAACACTAACCGTGCCCAAAATTTTTGGAAAAAAAAGAGGGCTTCTTATTCCATTTTCTGCATAAAGAAAAAAATCCCTTGCATAAAACAAAACAACAAAAAAAATAAAAAAAATTGTGTCTGCATTGCACCCACCTGCACTTCATCCAACCTCACATGCATATGCATCTGTGAAAAGTCATTGGTTTCTGAACCGAGTTATGAGTAGAAACCGAGAGTGGTCTGGACTTGACCTTAATCCACCTAATTTTCAGAGGAACTTCACCGAGAAATAGGATTTTAAGAGCTTCAGGTCTTTTTGACTTAATTCCTTAAGTTCCACATGACAATGTACAGCGTTTGACTCTTAGTGTCTAACGTGGTCTCTTCATTCTGGGTACAACTCTGGAATAGGGAATTAATTCGCACTCTCGCACTATGCACTTAGCTCAACCCAGACGGGATATTAGAAGACTGTGTGAGTCTCTTTTCTGGTAGCGTGGAAATCTAAAGACCGGAGTACGGGTTGAAATAAAGCTTCGGAAAGGGATGGACGGCCGGGCACAATTTTTTCTAAGACCCCAAAAAATGTACGGAACAAAAAGATTCTATATCCGTAGGGGCACAACAAGATCCAAGCAGAACCACCAAAAATTCCAAATACAAAGAAGCATTCTACAAAATAAAAATCCAACCAAAAAGGTCCAAGCTTCAAGAAAACCTGCAGATCTTGGTGGAGACTCGGCTACACTGGCCATCTCCACAAGGAGAGGTGACTACACTGGCCACCCTCCAGTTCTTTTCTCTTTCTTCTATCTTCTCCCTCATTCAATTGTGAACACAGCGCGACAGACCTTAGAAGGAAATACCTGACTCCCCGAGGACGAGTTACTGGAGAGGAGAGGAGCATGGTAGTCCGGAATTCTGAATGGGAAGAGCTAAAAACCTTCACACACATGAGTCGGTTATTCAATGTTCATAGGGTATACTTTGGGTAGAGGATTGATCTAAGATGACTTCTGAGCCAAAACTGTGACAATGATGTGTAGAACTTGAGGGTTGTTGATTTTAAAATTCTAAGTCTCATAGAAGTTCCGACACATTATTAATCCAAAGGTTGAGTTTAGTTTCACTTTCACCTTCAGCTCATGGTCTTGGTATGGAACCCAGTCTCATTTCACTTCATGGCATGTCTTTTTGATGCTCAGGGACGGGCATGGTTTAAGTATAGGGGGATGATGAATCTCGGATTCACCACTCTAAGTCACATTAATTAAGCTCAAGTCCCTCAAAATCAACTGCATTTCTACATTTATTTCACATAATTAGCATTTATGCATGATTTCATAAGAATTGCATTTTAGCATTAATTTCTGCATAAAATAAATACCAAAACCCAAGCTAAAAATGACCTGTAAATAGCCTAACTTCCCCTTTTTTTAACTCCTTCATGCTAACTCTGAATGTCACAAACTCACCTCCACTGTGTACACATCACTAACAAGAATAAATAAAAAAATACAAAAAAATCACTAACCCTGTTAAGTGGACCAAAACCCCAAACCCTAATTTCAGGATTTTCGGACTAAAAGCCACATATTTTCCCCATCCAGTGTCTGATTTTATCCTACTCACTTTTGAACTAATACATATTCAATTACCTTCAAAACAAGACCAAGTTCAAGTGAATCGGAGCTCGTATGTGAAAGTTGGATTTTGGGCCTCTTTTGTACATTGTATTTTTCGCGGTTTTTGACCTTGTATTTTATGTATATATTTTCTTAATTAATAAAAATCCAAAAAAATTACATTTAGGTGTCTTTTATTTATCTTTGATTTTTGCATATTTTTCTGGTTTTTATCTGGTTTAAAAATAACAAAAAAAATTAGAAAACCCCAAAATCTAGGTATTCTATGTACATGGGATACCCCAAAAATTCACTTTTTACATTTGACCGATTTTGACTTTGATGTCTTCATGAAAGTTTTAGATCTCGTCGAGACGAGCATTTTTCGTGAAGAAACTTTTTCGATCCGAGGTCGTTTACTATATCTTTTTGATTTTACAAACATTTTATTTTCGGATTTTTCTGGAGCTGACACGTGGCAGCCCCAGAGGCCGCCACGTGTCAGCGTTTTTTAGCCTTTATTTAATGCGGTTTTATAAAAAAAATCAAAATCAGCCGCACGTGCGACGCACGTGCCACCCAGGCACGTGCTCCGCACGTGCCCCATTCCTCCCCCTTGATTCGCCACGTGGCGCACGATTGGTCGTCCGATCTCGGCCGATCGGACGGCCGCTGTGCATCATCCCCAACCTCGCGCCCCCCTCTGTAACTTGCGCCGCACCATTTGCAACCGCCTCCCTCGCGCTGTGCAACGGCCGCTCCGTTATCTCCGCGCCGACCAACCCCTCTTCCGCAACCACCTCCGCGCCTCTCGCGGCCCTCCATCGCCGAGCCCTTCATCCTCTCCTATTTAAAGAACCCCGGCGACCCCCCAGAGCCTCATCCACCGATCTACATCTTCAGGTGGTGACAGCCCTCGACACCGGCGTGATCCGAGGACATCTTCCTCGTCGCAGCATAGCCGAGCTCCCTCTCGCCGTCGCTGCTCGCTCCGGCCACCCCCAACGCCGTCGAGCCCCTCCTCAGGTTATCTCTCTCTCTCCCTCTCTCTCTCTCTATCTGCACCTCCGCTACTCCGCCCATCGACAACCACCGCAAGCTCCACCTTCTTCATCCACGCCTCCGTGCGAGGCTTCGCCTTGAGTTGCTCTGCCCCAATCGCAGTCTTCACCTTCTTCGACTCCGCAAATCAAATCCGCCACGCCGCCGCTACCTCGACGTCCCACGACCGTTTGTCAGCCATCGCCGCCCATGACATCATCTTCACCTTCGACTCCGCCTCGCCGTCATCGACTCCGAGCCACCAGCTCTCTCCTCCGACGCGCTACGCCTCCGTCTCGCCATCACCAGCGCCGTCTTCAACTACAGCACCGGCCGTCCTCCGCCTTGACCCTCCCGCTCTAGGAGCTTCCGACACCACGCCGACGCTCCACCGGAGCCCAGCACTCCCGCCGCACCTGGGCTGCTCTTCCAGCATCCAAAGGAGCTTAGCTCTGTCATCGCCCTTCGCAAGCCACCGGGCTTCGTGCCCGAGGCCCTCCCATGTGACGAGCACGTGCGGGAGGGAATGTCGACGTCAGCAGGAGCAACCCCAGGGTCACGTGCCTTGCACGTGCCCTCTGGGCATATTGCACAGAAGCCCTTGAAGATCTCCCATATCACGTTTCAATCCCCGTCAGTCAAGGGCACGTGCGCAGCACGTGTCCCTTGGATATATTGCAACCTCGCCCCTCTGATTATCGGTAATTGCATTTAGGTTCCCGACTGCCTTTTTATTTTAATTATAGTTATTGCATTTATACCCCTGTGTTTCCCCCTTGTTTTGGACCTCTTTATTGTAGCATTTCATTAATCTAAAAATAGCATGATGTTTGTTAATTGACTCTCTACACTTTGACATGTTGTGGGTATTTTTCTGATTGATAGTTAATTAATAAATAATTGTTTTGTGGAAATTTGCATATTTTGCCCATCTCTTGCTCTGAAATTCATAGTTGATTAACCATTGCTCTAAAAAATCCCAAAAAATCATACATAGTAGAGTTAATTGTGTTTAACATTTTGCCCAAAAAAATTTGCATTTGCATGCATATTTTGCTCTGTAAAAATCATTTTGCATATTTCATTGTTTAATTTTTAATAGGTATTAGACCCCACATTTTCGAGATTTATGATTTTTTTGAGATCCGTCACCTAGTGATAGATCTTAGATAATCTTAATTCTTGAAAATAAATAGGTTTAATATTTATTATAATTAAATATTTAAAATCAATCTCTTTGCATTTAAAAATTCATAAAAAAATTCATATTGCATCAGAAAATTCCAAAAAAATTATAGTGCACTAATTTTGTCATAATTAACATCTCGGCCAAGTTTCGTATTTTTCGGACATTGTTTGATCGAAGTTTACATTTTAGTCCCTAAAATAGGCCGAATTTGCATGTTGCATTCCTTTATTGCATTAAAAATTCCAAAAAAAGACCGCCTTGAAAATCGAACACAAAATTGAATAGACATTAATCTAGGTTGTTCCTTTGCCTCCTTGTGATCGACCTTGGGACTTGCCCAAGTAAAATAAACATAAAACCACGAGATTGAAATTGAATAATTATTTGTGGTTATTTTCTTGACTGTTTCCGATCACCGCCTACAACGAACAACATTCATTAATTTCACAAACAAAATAAAAACACATTCTTATCACGGTGAAAATCGGAATCATCAGTGAGCTCGATCGAGCTTATTACGTAGAAAAGGCGAGTGAAGCAGAGGCGAGATCAGACCTACGAAGCAGACACCTTTAATGACGCACCTTGCGCTTGAAGACTCTTTCACCTACACTAGTTATTAATTCGCCGTTGGTTTTCACCTACCGCGCACCTTTCCTCTGAAGAGTGGAACTATCAAAAAGCACTCTACTGTTAACCAAATACCTAGAAAAGCCTACATCTTCTAGAGGTAGTACGACCCGAAGGCTAAGGTGAGGAGAGGTCAGTGGCGCAGAGGCGAGCTGAGAGAAGAGTGGAGAGGGGAAGTACGAGATAGTTGACAACGCTTTGAGTCAACTAGATAGCCTGCCCTGCCCAGATTCCTACGCTAAGTTCACTTTCTGAAAAGCTGGAGAATGCCCCTGCTTCAAGTCAAGAAATAAGTAGCTAGTAGGAGAAAGTGGCATAAGGTGAGACCGAGGGAGAGGACGCATCCTCAGTATTATTCATTCCAGGGGAGGCCGACTACCTCAATTCTTGGTGAAGCGGGAGAACTGCTTACGTCAGAGGTGAACTGAGCTTATATCTTTGGGAGTGGAGGCTCCTACTCTCTTGCTCAGCTAGCCCTCGCACCTCCACCTGGATTCACTACGAGACCATATCGATGACTTTTATACATATCTCCTTGGCTTAGATAGGCAACCTGATTTTCAAGGTCTTGAAAGACCAGATATATATGAAGAAAAGCCCACTGCTTCACCTACTATCGCGTTATTATAGTTATCGCGTTGCAATCTCGCCTCTTCTTCTACCCGCTTTCGCTCTTCCCATGGTCTCAGTCTAAGTTCGCTTTCTCAACCTGTGATATCCTATGTCAGCAACCCTACCTGTACAGTATGCTTCTTTGACCTTTTATAGAGCAAGCTCAGCTCCTAGTATATAAGGGCTGCGAGGTTCGGCCCTAATAATTAGACCTAAGAAGTTGAATAATGGTTAAGAGTAGAACGCATGAAAAAGGTGCAAGGCGATTCAATAATCTCAGTCGTGACTCGACATCGAAGGGAATCGACAGCGAACCCTCACTACCTTCCATTCAAACCCGCTAGAGGACACTCCAAGAGTCAGTATTGCAGAGAGCTTACCATTGATTACTGGTAGTTCAATCTTCTTTCATAGACAAGACCTCATACTTTGACTTTCTCTCAAATACTACGGATATTGGATATGATAGTTGGGAAGAAAGAAAACCCCCAGGGCTGATTGCTGCAGATATAATATAGTATTTCATGGGATGACATTTTTTTATTATATCAACATCTTCCTATGTCTCTTTTCACACATGGGACCTTACTTAAAGAAATGCTGACTCCCACTAATCATCAATTCTATTATATGTTTGCTCCCCTCTGCATTTGAATTTCTGTTTCATTTTCCCAGCTGTCTTTTCTGACTGGGTGATTTTCCCATCCACGTCGAAAGTCTCGCATCTCGAGGACTAAGAGGTCGGCAAACAACTCGTGACCGCCAATCTGAACCACACAGCCCTCGTACAGATACTGTGCAAGGAGTCACTGCCCTCTAGGGCCGGCTATCAAATATGGTCTCTCTAGTCTCTTCAGCTCTCGACCCAACTGTGATGCGAAAAATCAACTTAATCAAATATCTGGCCGGAAAAATGCCAAGCCTAAGGTGATGTAGCCCCACTGTCAAACTAAGTATGAGCGGAAAATCCCTCTATTGATCATGCATCTCTATCTCCATTTGTTTACATAAAGAGTTCCACAGAAGTTGATGCCTGAGCATCCTTCAGAGACAGAGACCACGATGAGTATAATGTCATTCAGATAATAGTACTCCCGTCCATCTTCTCCTCCGCCTTTAGAGGTAGTAGGTCTTATAAAGAGGCATGCTGCTGCCTAGTAGCCATGCGAGATGAGCATCAATAAATTCAAGTAGTGGTAGGCCCACAAGGGAAGGAGCTGTCGTGGGGAGCAAGCAAACCTTAAATACGGAATTGGAGCCTGAAGAACTACTAATGGAGCAGCAGACACAGAGAAGTCAGTGAGTGAGGTTACCCACAACGTCAGTTGGTTGTCAGTGAGGTCGTCAAGGTTCATGCATAGTAGCACCCCTCCCTTGCATTTCTGATGTTCATGACAAGACTATAAAAAAGCCTCTGTGACATCTTGTTCTCAGACGGTTTTATAGGAAGAGCAAGCAGCTATTATGAGGTCTCAATCACCCTAATCGTCTAGCATTAGATATTTGAAAGTGGATTTAAAAGAAGCAGTGCTCTTTCTTCTTTATCCGACCTTCCCCTCCTAGTCTTCGAGGGACAGTTGAATGAGCGACTCTTAGGTAATAGACTCTGGCAGTGTTGTCAGACTCTGATGATGCCTACTTCCTCGTGTCCTTGCCTTGCGAGGCCTATCTCCCCTTCCACTCTGGACTGGGGCTCGCACCTCAAAGAGACCTTGCCCAGAGGGCCCTACTTGAGAATTCTAAGTCCTATCCTAATAGTCTGCAGAAGCAGAAAAGAAGTAAACAGAGAGCTTTTTTAAGTAACCAAAGAGGAATTGATTAAGTAACAAAGTAGTCATTTCAGCTTTAAATCTCTTTTTCCTCATTCTGGGAGCCTCTTCAGAGTGGCGCAGTATGCCAGGATCAAGAGAGGTTAGAGCCGTTGGCATGTCCTCGAGATAATTTACTGGGGACTAGCTCAGCCTCAAAGAGATCTTCTTTTTTCCCATTCTACTATAGATGTCGAGTCTGAAAGAGCCATGGTTGATTGCTTTTCATTCTCTCATTTACCTCGCCCTTTCAGAATTAGAAAACGAATAGTCTACTATTCCTTTCATAGTCCCATATTTGACTATCCTGATTGGCGTCATATCGCGATATATAAGGGTTGATTTCCTTATATATGAGAGCTGGCAAGAATCCACTCTTTCATTCTCTCCATTCCTAGCTTTCTTTGTCTTTTCGAGGGAAGAGATCTACCTTCGCTTCATCATCAGACCAGTCTCAGGGCCTCAACTCAAGTAGTAGAAAGTTCCTGGTAATAGAGAAACAACTAGGCATTCAATACTTGATCGATATGAGGAGTGTATATAACAAGAGACTTTCCTATATAATATATAGTGACATATCTTTCTTATATATTCCCACTTATATAATTAGAAAGTAAGAAAATATCAATGCTTAGTTATTAGTTGGTTCCGTCCTAGTTCTTCCTGAGAAAGAATGAAGAAATCAGTCTCATCTGGCCAGTTGGAAGGAGACCTACCTTAGGGGGCTCAACGTGCAAGATAGGACAAAGATGAGGGTCATGTAAAGAAAAGAGAAGTGGGGCCCGAGGAGATATGAAAGTCCTCGCAAGGGGACTTGCATTTTGAGTCAGCCGTCGAAGTGAGAACCCAATCTATACTATATTTCCGAAGACGAGAATCTTTTTGTTAGTAGTATGGAAGGTCCAGTCATGAATTGAGAAAGTGCAGAGTTGTCATCTACATCTGCCACAAATGAATGTCCAGGAGCGGACCGGACCGAACGGATGCAGTAGTCAATATATGTGACCCCAGACTCATCCTACTACTACTACTGTTCTATTCTAATAGTCCTCAATATTGTCGGCAATCCAGGAAGGGTGCGCAGGACTATTATTATCTTTGGGAGTGTGAGTCCACCAAAAGTCTAATCTCATCCATCTGCAAGGGACCCACTTTGACAACCTCATCTTAAGAGTCACGGAGGGTTTTTCCAAAAAGAAAGAATGTTCATGATCACTGCTTGCCTATTATGCGAGCCTTCTTCATCCCCACCCTGAGCTTCACTCTATAGACGGAGAGAGCCCCCGTAATCTGAGCAGAGAGTTGAGCCTGGTAGCTTTGATCTGGGCCTACAGCTTGTTATTGTTAAGGATTGCCCCTGCCTCAACAAGGCTACTTAAGAAAACTTCCCTTCTATTTATTGTTGTTTAATATATTAGCAGAATGCACGTCTTTGAAAGAAATGAAAAGAGGCCCGAGACCTCAAGTGAAAGGTGTTTATGTGTCTACTTTCTTTGCACCAGGAAAGAGCGGCTTTTGATAATTATCCAAAGTTGATGAGAATATGCTTCGTCACAGGCAAGGGTCAAGATAGAGAGTTTGCCCTCCCCTCTTGCTACCCATATGCCTGCCGCGGAGTGGGAGTGCCACGCACGAGCAGAGCGAAAACTCAGGTCCCCTCTCCTATGGAAGCGGGAGACATCGGATTGCGTATTGAATATACATCCATGTCTTTTTTGTTCCACGCAGACTGATCACATGTCCCTTTTGTTATTACAACCTTCTTTCTTTATGTCAAAGACCAGAATCCCCGCATAAATGATCATTGGATCTCGGTTCTTCTTAACAGCGATGGCTATTCATTTAAGTCTTTGGGTAGCACCACCAGATCTTCAACAAGGTGGAAATTCTCGTATTCTGTATGTACATGTTCCAGCGGCTCGGATGAGTATAATAATTTATATCGCAACGGCTATAAATTCTTTCTTGTTCCTATTAACAAAACATCCTTTTTTTCTTTGCTCTTCTGGAATCGGTACAGAAATTGGTGCTTTTTCTACATTGTTGACCTTAGTGACTAGGGGTTTTTGTGGAAGACCCATGTGGGGTACCTTTCGGGTGTGGGATGCTTGTGGGACCTCTGTATTCATCTTGTTCCTTATTTACCTGGGTGCACTGTGTTTTCAAAAGCTTACTGTCAAACCGGCTTCTATTTCAATCTGTGTTGGACCGATCGATATACCAATAATCAAGTTTCCAATGAACTGGAGGAATACGTTGCATCAACCTGGGAGCATTAGCCGATCTGGTACATCAATACATCTTTCCATGCCCATTCCAATCTTGTCCAACTTTGCTAACTCCCCCTTCTCAACCCCCCTCCTCTTTGTTCTGGAAACACATCTTCTTATTCTATCTTTTCCCGAATCCCCCTGGACAGAGAGAGTTGGTGTGGACTCCGACCCCCCCCCCCCCAAGAGGGTAATATATAGTATGGACGAAAGTTTTTATTTCTACTAGATTATAGAAGAAGTTGGGAATTAAAGTCACCTAGTTTACTCCCCCCATTTCTTTCTCACCCTCTAAATGACAATTGAAGGAAGACCCCCCCCCCAAAGCCCCTTTGCCCCTTCCCACCCCCTGCCACTAGACTTTCATATAATAAGCTTGAAACCTCACCACACGATATATTTAATAATCAGAAAGATCGGATGAGAGATGGTTTCTATCTATCCTGGTGAGCGGCAAGGATCTAGTTCATCCTCTTTTTCTGGGCGAAGTCAGGAGAGTGAGAGCTGCGAGGCAGGCAGAGTGTGATCAACTGGTGTGGTAAGGATAGTGCATCGATAGCAAGGTCTCGATCAAGGAAAGAAGGATCGACAGTGGGCAGGAAGGAGATGTCCCCGACCCTACATGGGTCCTCTTTGGAACGAGCATATCCAAAGGGGGCTCGTCCAGATTAGTGGGTGTGGGCACCAAATAAAGAGGGTCTCCTCACTCTGCGAAGCGCATGGGAGTGGATTCACCCAAAGCCCCCGCCTGTCCCTCGGGGGAATGTGGTGTACCAGAAACTTGTCTGTAGATCCTTCTTTCCTCCAATCGAGAAACTACCTTATACGAATGGATTTTTGATTGAGAAGTGTGTCGAGGCCAAATCATAACATGAGTTTACATGTTCTCGACCAAAGCTAGTTGGTTAGCTGGAGCGTGAGGCTAGGGGTAGTGGGACTCAGTTCCGGCAGCAATCTAGCATGAATAGAGGATTTCCAATGTGGGACATCCGCACCACTAACTCCTGCTTTAGCAGGCATGGTATTAGTTGTTGGACATGCGAGCCCATGGCGAGCCATTATACAATAAATGTTATTGCAAATATCATTCCCGAATCTGAAATGAAGAATAAATAATTTGCATAATAGGTCCCTTAGTATAATTAGGGTTATGTACCATGGCCATCTTGATGATCATACAGCTGTTGATTCAAACATTGAATCATAGAGGTTGGTGCTTGGATGAACATGTAATGAGTTAGATTGAGGACTCATCAAGCACCATCAAATTATTGTTAAGAGATGATCTCCAGCCTGAGTAGGAGATGGCAATCCTTTCTCAGTTAGGTCGATATCTGACCGACCTCTTGATGCATGTCCTCTGCATAGGAATAGAGATTCGGAGGTGTCAGATTAGTTAGGTCAAAGAGTTGACTTAACGAGATCAAGATAACCAAAGTCCTATATGATATGCTGTCATGATATAGGCATGCATCCTCTGACCGAAGACAGATGTGTTACTATATGTCTGAGTATGTATATTTGGCAGACCAATATGACCTAATCAAGGTCTATACATCGGCGCGCTGGTGTGCATATAAGGGCATATGAGTAATATGATCTCTCAAAGGGATCATACAGGTTCACTACTGAACCGGAAGACATGAGCTCACTCATGAGATATTGGGAAGAAACAAATTCCGTGCGCACGGTCGTCTCGCTTTGGAAGCTTGACTGAATTTGTAGGTTTGATATATACTTTTGGAAAGTATATGATCAAGACCTAGGTGTGATATATGCTTTTGGAAAGTATATGATCGATACCAACTCCCAATGATCAAAATGAGAAACTTACTGATAAAACCCTGAAGTAGACAGTATAAAGTTGATATAATACTTCGAGTTTATTCTGAGTTTTCCAGTATGCAGGATGTACATGTATTGGGAATACTTGAGGGTGATGTGATCATAAATGATTGTATAACCATGACGCTTCCATTCCAAGGGAGTGATGAAACGGGTCTGGATTTTAGTGACTCCTCTCAGTATAGAAGTAATCTGATCTTTATCCAAATGTTGGGCATTGATCTGAATGTGATTCAGATGCAATGAGAAGATTAGATTTGTTGTCTTGATTTAATCAAGCATCTATGGGAGGCCCGAGATCTGGATTTGAGATGTAATCTCAATATCCAAGTCACTATACATGGAACAATACAATCGCCCAGTCCTTATCTCCAAGTATTCGCGGAGAAAGCGCACTATCCTTGAAAGAGTTCATGGATAATTCTATTATTGATATGTGTATCTGAGCATTGAGAAAATGGATAATTAAATGTGATTTAATTATCGTGATTAATATGAATTTGATTTATATTAAGGAGAGTTATCTTAGATAATTAAATGTGATTTGATTGTCAAAGATGTGAATAATGTGAATGTGATTCTTATTATTTTAGCACATGAGAATAAGTTATCCAATATAATTAAATGTGATTTAATTATTATGGATAAGAATAATGTAGATAGTAATATCTAATTATTCATAATATATTATAAATGTGATTTATAATGTATTAGAGAGAGCTAATTATAATTTATATTTGTTGATTAATTATTATATATATTGGATACACATTGTGTAATTAATTGACAATGTAAATTATATGTTGCTTTGGGTTGTGGATATGATTCACAATTTTTCAATGGCAAGATTGCAATATTCTCAAATATAATTGTGAATTATTTTTGATGAATAAATCCCCAAAAAAGTTGTTGGATATAAATAGAGGAGAAATTCAAGGAGGCATGCAATCTCATGGAAATCCATGAGATAGCACCACATGGAATGTGGTGGGCGGCACCCATGTCCTATTTGGAATGGGTGGCCGTCCACCTTGATTATACATGGGAGATTTGATCTCCGTGTATATTCTCTTCTTATTTGTTGGTGTAATTTAGGATTGATTTATATTTGATTTTGTCAATTATATTTTAATCTAAATTAGATCATAAGTTGTTGGTTTTTACCAACAACAATCTTGACCATTGGATTGACAAAAATAAATCTCATCCATTGATTTTGAAAGTCCCATGGATTGAGATCCGTAGATCCCAAAACCCTATAAATAGAGAGGCATACCATGCTCTCTCTTCACATACATGTTATTGTAGCACATCTCTCTCTCTCTCTTTCTCTCTACATGCCTACTCTGTCTCTCCCTCTCATGGCCGTCCACCATGGATGCCCTAGAGAGGTTCTCCATCGCCGCAGCGTCGTCATTATGCTGCCCGATCGTCTGCTCGTGGATCTCTGTCTCCTTCAGTGTGCCTCGCTCATGAAGAAGACTTAGGATCTCGTGTGTCAAGATTAGGAGATCCGCTGCTTGGATCATCAACATGGATTGTGAGAAGCACACGGTTCATCTCCGCGCTCGCAAGCATCTCCTCCGCCGGATCGGACTTGAGACAAGAGGTCTCTTAGTTTAGAGACTCGATCACAATCACGCTTCAAGAGGTAATCCTATTACTTATTTGTGGTTTAGATGAAACGATCCAAGAAGTGTTCTTGGATCATGTCGTTTCGTCGCATGAACATTTTTTTTATATTCCGCTGCATCGAGCAACTAGTGTGACTAGTCGCTCCTCATCGTATTCGATACGACGCTCACGCTTCCCTGATGCACTTGAGGATCTAACCATATCCTTAAAGTGGTATCAGAGCCTTAGGTCGAAGGTTTTGGATACGATCCATAAAACCGAAGGCGACTTGGGTTTGATAGGGTTGCGAAAGTTTTATCGCATTTCATTTTCGCATCTCTGTTTAGTGTAATTTTTTGACCCTGTTTAAATTATTTAAACACGAAAATAATACTTTGATTTTTTCCCCATTAAATAAGAAAACCATACGATCTGCGTTTACGTAATTTGGATTTCGTTATCTCTAGATATGGTCGTTTTAATGAACATGTATTCACTGTTACGGGAACTGCGAATCTTAACGTAATGAAGAAGTTAATTACTGTTTATAAACACCTTGAAATGCGTGCAAATCATGTAAGTTCTGTTGTAAATCAAATTAGCAAACTTTGAAAACTTACTTTGCTTAATTTGGATTTAAATTGATTGAGATATGCTAGTTTTAGTAAGTAGCAGTCACTGCTGAAATTACTTTCCTAATCAAGAACCATGTGATTGTCAATTAGTGAAATTAATTGTTAATTTCATGAAATAATTATGGAAAATATTTGAGAAATATTGTATGATGATTATTTCCTTAATTGACTTGGCCTCAACCAATAATTGATTAGATTTGATCTAGATCAAAATTAGAAACACAATCATCAAACTCC
Source organism: Ottelia alismoides (assembly GCA_037367405.1). Lineage (NCBI taxonomy): Eukaryota > Viridiplantae > Streptophyta > Magnoliopsida > Alismatales > Hydrocharitaceae > Ottelia > Ottelia alismoides. The sequence goes on along the minus strand of JAZKJV010010499.1, from coordinate 549,097 downwards.
TTGCTTGAATAGGATTGGGAATTTGTCTAGCAAATTTCCTTATAATAAAAAATGTTTTGGTTATTACTATATGGTATAATTTCGGTTGAAGAACCGATGATCATCTTTAGTACAAAGTGATTGACTCGGCATTATTTTTTCTCGAGGCGGATATGGTGTCTAGTCGAGGATCGCTGAGGTAGCGGGTTGCAACGTATGCGGTCCATCCCACTCCTGCCGGTACTGGCCATGACAACGGGGACTACACAATTCTTTCTGGCTCTTTGATCTCTCTCTTTGCTATGTACAATCCCGCGGGAAAGACCTCTTGTGAGGAGCTCGTCGAGCCTTCCACGGCCGACTATTAATAACTAAGCTCCACCAACCACAGCTCTCTATAGTTCAATGGCTCGTCACTTTCTTTTATTTAATGGTCTTCTTTCACTTGTTCTTCAAATTGCCACAACACTGGGAAACAAGGGCAAGACGGAAGGTAGTAGGAACAACTTGCCATTTTCAATAAGTCAAGATATAGTTTGGGCTGGCTTGTCTTGTTGGCTTGGAGTACCGGGAACAGACGAAAGTCATCACCCCCCGCCCCCCTTCCTTGCCCATTTGAAATTCCTGCTTGTCCTTTTTTGATTTTAGACACTGCCCATTTACTAGTGAGGGCGAGTGGGCCTTTTGCTTGCTTGACTTCATCCAAGAACTGACAATAGATGATTCCTAAGAGATCATGATGTATTTTCTAATTATTAAAATTCGAATTAATTCGTATTTTGAGATAATACCATATATTCAAGTAAAATCAAGTTTGTTGATCTATTATAATAGATGTGTTATTTCCCTTGGAAGAATTAATTATGTGAATATGATTCATGATAATTAATTAGAGTTTGAATATGATATGGAGGATCACATAAGTGACATCCATGGTCTCTCGTCAAGGCGAAGGATTCCGTCACCAGGGATTGTATATAGGAGATGCCTGTCCGAAGTGACGGCTCCTATATGCAAGTGCATCTAGATCAGGCTCTTTGCTTCTCGAAAGAGTAAGGCCATATGCGTAGTAGGGTTGAGCATTGGGCCGGGCAAGCCCGACCCAGTCCAAAACCCGGCCCATGTAGCCCGGCCCGAACCCGAGCCCGCAAAGAGTTGGGTCGGGCTTTGGGCCTTAATTCAAGCCCAATTGTATATTCGAGCTGGGTTCGGGCCTCATAGGGCCCTAACCCGAAAGCCCGATAACCCGACCCGTTAGCTCGTCCCGTTTCAAGGGCCCAAACTGCTCGGCCCATTAGCTTGACCCATTACTTATGCATATGAGTGATAATAAAATTTAGATGGATATTAAATTCTGAACATATTAATTTAGTAAAGTAAACAACCATCATTGTTATACATACCATCATGATAATAATTTATCATGTTAACAAACATAAATTATAAACAATTATATTACATTGGTAATATATTTGTCATGTTTAGAGCATGTTGTTGTACATATCAAATTCGTATCATGGACATGATTTCTTAATATTATCAATGTGTAAAACATATTTGCATGTGTAAAATATACCCATTTTTGTTGGGGATGGGTGTGTATTTGTAAGATAAAAGCAAGCTCAATATGTCCCGGAGTTTCAATTTGGGCCGGCCCGGCCCGAACCCGACCCATAATGTTTGGTCCGGGCTTGGGCTTCGGCCTAGATTTTGAAAAATAAAATGGGCCTAGGCCCGACCCGTTAGCCCGTATACTAAAATGGGTTTGGGCCGAGCCAAGCCAAACCCGGCCCATGCTCAACCCTAATGCGTAGTGACCCCAATATCAGATCCTTATATTATGGGGGCGATATTGAATTGTGCATAGCGAGTTGTATTCCTGTTGACGGTTGGTTCAATTAATGACGGGTCAACATCACCTTAGGGGTGGTGGGCCCGGAACCTTAGGGGTGGTGGGCCCGGGTATTAAAGATCGAATTGGGAGATGCAAGTTGGACTTGCAAGGTGGAATGTGTTCCCGCTTCTTTTTATCCGAGTTGCAGATTCTCATATTATTGGGGTGTAACAAAGATAAGGAAGGAGATCCCAGATCTTGTTGAGATATAATGGTAAGTATATCTCTTACATTGAAAGTGATTAAGGGAATGGACTTTCATTGTTGACATGGCAAGACAACATTGATATAAAATTCCTAAATCAAAGTAAATTATATATTTATATATATATTCATGCAAATTTCCTATTTCGGATAATCCTTATTTAATCCCACTCAATGTTATACTAAATAATAATCAGTAGAATATCATGGATCGGAACTATGGTCCAGATATTGTACTTGCAATTGGACACATAATGTATGTGGTAGCAATGTGCAAGTTTCCTCATAATAATGAGGAATGATTATTAAATAAGACAATAGGAATAAAACCCTAGGGTTTGTATGTCTCTATAAGTCTTGATCTCATTGAATGTACTTTTGAAGTGACATGTCGATAATGATCGTAATTATCAAATAAACCTTATAAAATCTAAAGAGATGTTCTGGCATACATATGCTCTCGACATATAATCATGAATGACATGGCTCTCTGCATTATGCAGAATGGTGGTTCTATAGGAGACGATGTATTCAAATTTTTTGAGTACCTACCTGAACCATAGTTTTAAGAGTTTAAATGGATGTAGATATGATGAGTGTCATCATTCTACTATCTATACTCTAGTCATTCCTGAAGCTTCATAATATTCATATTGTATGAATTGAATGAAGCATGTACAAATGTTGAAATACTCTTATATTGAAATTTTTGATTTTAACATAAGAGATCCTTGGTCTTGAGCAATGGTTGCTTATAGATAAAAGAAGCGCAGTGGAAGCATGGGTTGGACCCTAGTACAAAGGAAAGTCAAAGGATTGACTGTACATCTGTGACTTCCATGTGACATCAAAAAAGTTGGATGAATGCCAATACTGCAATATGTTGATGTGTTGATAGTATGACTACTAAATCTATCTAGAATCCTTAGAGAAGGAATCAGATAGTACATCAGAATAATCTACATATAATCATTGAAAATTGACGTACTTATTTGATAAGATAAAGTATCTCAATCTTCTAATGACACTTGCAATTGGTTGCATCTGTATTAGAATATTAGAAACTTGATCTTAAGGTTTAATGGTCATCCATGTTGGAAGTGATGCAATTGTTGCAACAATTTCCATTGGATCAATAGACTTCATATTTTCAGTAGGAGCCCTTAGTCTTAGAGAATGTCTCTATAACCTAGATATTAGAATACACTCATTGTTTATTTCTAAATGTTGGATATAAACATGAATTCTGTAATAAATCTATCATAAATAGTTATGATGGAGATATTTCAGATAGTAATCTAAAATCTAGTGGACTCTACAAAATTAGAAAAATTAATGAATGGTTCATTAACATTTCTAAATACTTAAAATTAAACCTTTAAAGATCAATAGGAGGATAAAGATCATTTGATAATCATCTGGCATCATGTTTTTGGACATATGTCTGTTGATGAGATCAATGGACAAGTAACAGATGAAACTTTAGAATGTCTAAAATTTCAAAACTTGCATACTTATGAATATTGTATTCAATGTAAAATGTCCAATACACCCTTCTTTGGAAAAGGTGTAAGATGTCAAGGTATTCAGGATCTCATACATATAGATGTATGTGAATCATCTATATCATAGTAAACATTATGGATATGTGATATCTAATGATGATTATGTATGATATAAGATTTCTTCTCTTCACTTAAGAAACCGTTGAAATGTTCAAAGATTTCACAATTTTGGTTTAGAACCAAAGTTTGAAGGAAGATGAAATTAATTTGATCTAACCAAGGTAGCATGTACCTATTAGATGAATTCAAGGAATACCGTATGGAGATGTGAATATCATTCCTATCTCAATCCTCCTAATGAAACTTAACTCAATAGAGTTCTAGGGAGATACAATTGATCATGTGTGACATGATTTGATCAATGATTAATCTTAGCATAATTATCTCTTAGTTTCCAGGTATATGTATATGTGGTAGAGACTACATTATATATCCTTAATAAGGTTCCATGTAATTAAGCTGGAATCTGGCACTGGAGAGTGCTACTTCATTAGGAAAATAAAGGATGGTATTGGATACCTACTTTATGACCTTGAGATTCTTAAAGGATCTCATCTCTGAGAATGTGATTCTTAGAGGATGACTCTCTTAAGAATCAAGATGAAAATAAAGTAAGGGAACTCATTTAACCTTGAGAAGATAATGAGGCTCCTGAAATCGGAAACTAAATAGATAATTAAAGATGAAACATTAATACCTCTTAAAATAAGTTTGAGAATGGATTCCATGTGTCAGTTGAATCTGACAATGATCTGACTTCATGTGATGAAGCTCCTGAGGATCATGACATGGAAAGATGGATGTTAGCAATAAAAGTCTAATGTAGACTTCATATACAAGTCTTGTATATGGACCCTCGAGGATCCACCTATATGAGTAAGACCCATTAAGGTGTAAATGGATCTTCAAGAGAAAGAGGGAACCTGATGAGAAGGTAGAGACCTTCAAAGCACGGTTCGTAGCCATGAGCTACACACCGAAAAGAAGACATCGCTTGCGATGAGACATGCTCTCCAGTGACCTTGCTTTAAACCATCAGAATATTGCAACTATAGCTACACAACTTGACTATAACATCTTCTTGATGTGAGTCAAGATTGCATTCCTCTATGAATACCTCTCTGAGGATATTCACATGAAGTAGCTCCAGGGCTTCATGATTAAGGAAAGCAAGGTGTGCTAGCTAAATAACTCCATCTTTGGACTCCAATAAGTTTGTTATAGTTGGAACATAAGATTTGATGAAATTATAAATGTTATGATTTCAGATAAAATCTTGATAAACCATGTGAAGCTTAGTAGGAGTGCCATTGTGTTCATCGTGCTAAATGTAGATATTATCCTAATCATTTGGAATGATCTAAGGATGATAATAATAAGTGTTTTATAATCTGGTTATCCCATACCTCGAGATATGATCTCAAGGATACCTCTTAGATCTTAGTTCTGAAGTCGTTTTGAAGCAAAGAGAAGAGGGTATTGGGACCATCACATTAGTAGTACACCTTGGACTTATTCCATTTTCTGGAAAATTCCAAGAAAGGCTTCCTTGCCTTAAGATGTGGTAGTGACCTGTCTAAAGGGATAGCACCTCAAAGAGTTGAGGAAGTGAATGCTAGAATTGCTTACACTTGTGCATCAGTTATGAGAAGCTGAGCGTATGCAAAATGTATACAAGAGCCAGATGTCTACCATGTAGTGGGAGTAGTAAACTGTTACTAATCCTACTCTGAAAATAAAACACTTGGTTGCAATAATAACAATATCTTCAAATATGATGAAACTTACAGATAGTGATCTCAAAGTCTTATCTTCAAAAGTTTAAGACCTTGTAGATAGTGATCTATAAGGGTCTTAACTGTAGACACCTTAGGAGATAGAGATCTCTAGGAATAAAGGTATTCTGATAAGGATTATGGGCATACTGGTTATAATAATTAATCGAGCTATAGTGTCAAGGACACTATAACAAAATTGAGTATTGGTTGCATAAGATGCAACATTTGCATTGGATGCGAGCACTGTTACCAGGGGATATGCAAGTGCCGTAAAAGGACTTGGCGTAGTCTCTTGGGAACAGATTGACTGATCAACTTACCTAGCTATTTTCTAAATAGCCTATGATTGTCACATGAGTGTGGGTTTAAATGATTAGCTCATTAATGGCTCTTTGGGATATTGTTGGACATGCGAGCCCACGGCGAGCCATTATACAATAAATGTTATTGCAAATATCATTCCCTAATCTGAAATGAAGAATAAATAATTTGCATAATAGGTCCCTTAGTACAATTAGGGTTATGTACCATGGCCATCTTGATGATCATACATCTGTTGATTCAAATATTGAATCATAGAGGCTGGTGCTTGGATGAACATCTAATGAGTTAGATTGAGGACTCATCAAGCACCATCAAATGATTGTTAAGAGATGATCTCTAGCCTGAGTAGGAGGTGGAAATCCTTTCTCAGTTAAGTTAATATCTGACCGACCTCTTGATGCACGTCCTCTGCATAGGAATAGAGATTCAGAGGTGTTAGATTAGTTAGGTCAAAGAGTTGACTAAATGAGATCGAGATAACCAATGTACTATATGATATGCTGTCATGATATAGGCATGCATCCTCTGACCGGAGACAGATGTGTTACTATAAGTCTGAGTATGTACATTTGGCAGACCAATAGGTTGATGACCTAATCAAGGTCTATACACCAGCGCGCTGGTGTGCATATAAGGGCATATGAGTAATACGATTTCTCAAAGGGATCATACAGGTTCACTACTGAACCGAAAGACATGAGCTCACTCATGAGATATTGGGAAGAAACAAATTCCGTGTGCATGGTCGTCTTGCTTTGGAAGCTTGACTGTATTTGTAGGTTTGATATATACTTTTGGAAAGTATATGATCAAGACCTAGGTATGAGATATGCTTTTGGAAAGTATATGATCGATACCAACTCCCAATGATCAAAATGAGAAACTTACTGATAAAACCCTAAAGTAGACAGTATAAAGTTGATCTAATACTTTGGGTTTATTCTGAGTTTTCTAGTATGCATGATGTACATGTATTGGGAATACGTGAGGGTGATGTGATCATAAACGATTGTATAACCATGACGCTTCCATTCCTAGGGAGTGATGAAACAGGTCTGCATTTTAGTGACTCCTCTCAGTAGAGAAGTAATCTGATCTTGATCCAAATGTTGGACATTGATCTGAATGTGATTCAGATGCAATGAGAAGGTTAGATTTGCTATCTTGATTTAATCAAGCATCTATGGGAGGCCCGAGATCTAGATTTGAGATGTAATCTCAATATCCAAGTCACTATACATGGAACAATACAATCGCCCTGTCCTTATCTCCAAGTATTCGCGGAGAAAGCGCATTATCCTTGAAAGAGTTCATGGATAATTCTATTATTGATATATGTATCCGAGCATTGAGAAAATAGATAATTAAATGTGATTTAATCATCATGAATAATATGAATTTGATTCATATTATAAGGAGAGTTATCTTAGATAATTAAATGTGATTTGATTGTCAAAGATATGAATAATGTGAATGTGATTCATATTATTTGAGCACATGAGAATAAATTATCCAATATAATTAAATGTGATTTAATTATTATGGATAGGAATAATGTGGATAGTAATATCCAATTATTTATAATATATTATAAATGTGATTTATAATGTATTAGAGATAGCTAATTATAATTTATATTTGTTGATTAATTATTATGTGTATTGGATACACATTGTGTAATTATTTGACAATGTAAATTATATGTTGTTTAGGGTTGTGAATATGATTCACAATTTTTCAATGGGAAGATTGCAATATTCTTAAATATAATTGTGAATTATTTTTGATGAATAAATCCCAACAAAAGTTGTTGGAAATAAATAGAGGAGAAATTCAAGAAGGCATGCAATCTCATGGAAACCCATGAGATTGCCCCACATGGAATGTGGTGGGTGGCACCCATGTCCTATTTGGAATGGGTGGCCGTCCACCTTGATTATACATGGGAGATTTGATCTCCTTGTATATTCTCTTCTTATTTGTTGGTGTAATTTAGGATTGATTTATATTTGATTTTGTCAAATATATTTTAATCTAAATTAGATCATAAGTTGTTGGTTTTTACCAACAACAATCTTGACCATTGGAATGACATAAATCAATCTCATCCATTGATTTTATAAGTCCCATGGATTGAGATCCGTAGATCCCAAAACCCTATAAATAGAGAGGCTACAACTAGAGGTAGTAGGGAAAGGCCAATCCAGGGGTACTAAGGGTAGGGGTCGTAGGGGGGGATGTCAGTAGTCAGATTAGAAAGCTACAACTATAGGTAATAGGGAAAGGCCAAGGTCGAATAGACGTGGCTCCTGAAAATTGGGAAATGATTAACGACTATCAGCACTCGACGTGTCGGGTTTGCTAATAGTTTGGGTTCACGATTGCCTATAGTTTGAATTGGTGGGGACGGTTCTGACTAGTTCCGCTCAACGTATCATAGTTTCATTACTTAATGAGGAGAAGATTGTGTTATCAGTAGTATATGGCACCAACTCAGACTCAGAGAGGAGGGCCCCTTGGGGGGAGCAGCTGCCTCTATCATTGTCTGAGGTCTTTGGAGCGGATTTGACCTTCAAAGAGTCTTAGGGAAGGAGCTCTCCTAAATTGCAAGAAAATAGTCCTAACGGAAATGATCTTTTCAAGCCTCACAAGATTAGGAAAGGTCTATCTTGACCTCAAGCCGTCCAACTAGTATATAAGCTGTAAAATAACAAATATATAGTAGTCTTCGATTTCCCTTTCTACCCGTTTGAGAAAGCTTATAGCATCCCCCAAGGAATCTTCGATATTCTCATTCAGAAGCTGCATCAAAGTCGTAGCTGCCCTTCTCATAGTCGACCTTTCGATCATCTATCATTTGGGTTGACGAGTAAGCTATATATCTAAGACGCAGAGACCGAATATATAGTTGTGAAATCGTCCTCTTGACCCTATAGATAGAGCTACTGCCAGAGATGTGTGCCAGGAACAGGAACCCTCCACTTTCTGCCCCAGACTGAGGATCTCTACTCCCGGCTGTCTACAATGGAAAAAAAGCCGTCCATGCCCTTATCAATTAGCCAGAACATAGAAAGGAGTTAGAACTATAGGAAACGCTGAGCCTTAGACTTTGTCTTGCCACAGGGACTAGCAGTAGATGCCGAGGCTGTCCTGTCTAGTCGCCCAGCAGCTAGGAAGCACAACCTCCCTCCGTCTGCATCACTCGATCTCATAGCTCTTCAAAAGCAGTCCTCATCCCCGAACCTGCCCGAAGGAGAAGGCCCTGCTCGAAGCTCCAAGGCCAATACTCAATTGATTTTTTCTCTTTTCTCTTATCAAATCAAAGAATCCGTGTGTTGCCATGAAAGACCTAGTGCCAACTACAGGCCTTCTAATGCCCTCTCACTCCAACTATTTATTCACTTTGGAGAAAGAGAAAGAAGTAGCCTTAGGATACGTCAGCCACAGTCATGCCATTCTCTCTTCAAAACCTAACTTCAGCCATGGAATTCTATATCGCGAGAGCCTGGTCTGTTCTTGCTTTCTAGAAGGGAAGAGGCTTCAACCTCGACCTGCTCCTACTGATCTCAGTCTAAGAGAAAGGAGCCTCCGGCATCGTGAACCTGAACTAATGATTATGGATCTGATAGCAGATAGTCGACGAACTTCCCTAGAAAAAAAGAGTACCACGTTATAGTCCACTTAAGAAATAAAGCTATCGCCAGCCGAAAGAATGGAATCAGTAACAACCATGGTGCAAGAAGATATTTACTGCTAATACAGAAGAATGCATTAATTATATATATTCTCAACAGTGTAGCCTATATATAAAAGCCTAGTCAATTCCTTAGCTAATTCATCCTAGCCCGCTACGAACCATTATGATAGAAGAGTCAGAGAGCTACTTTCTCGACATTGTAAATTCTCTCGCATCCATACTTCACTAGCTCTGATAAGCACCATGGCGGCTCCCTTTCTAGTTTATGTAGAAGTTAGTCTAGGCTAGGCGAATCGGGAAAGGACTTCTTCAAGGTCTGTGACGTCAAAATGGCTGAAACCTGCACTTTTCCAGAGGAAGGTCGATCTATGAGTCAAAGTGACTTGAGAGTGAGTTTCGAGATAGTTAGGGATCTTTTTTCAGGTAGGACTATTTAGCGGTCTGGGCTTAGGGAAAAGTCACTGACTGATTGATTTGAGGATGAATTCCACTACACAAAGATAGGCAGACGCGCTTAGTAGCAACTAGCCTAGAAACTCTCCCACCTACCTTTTCTAGCCTCATTGATGTCTTGGCCCCTCTCATATTATATATCTAGATGAGAAGAAGGAATCTCTCAGTTCATTTTGAGGTCTAGGCAGATAAATAGACCATTGGGTAAAGGAGCAGTAATGACTTGTGTCAAAAGGAGGCTAGATCCAGCATAGACTGTCGAAAGTCAGATATACTCGTCCACCCACCCCTAGACCATCTATGCGAAGGAAAGAAGGCAAAGTGCGTCATATATATACGCGGGGGATAATTTTCTGATCTGCTTGCTATAAGCACGGCTCGCACCTGAGACTATCTATACACTTCGTTCTATCCTAGGGAACCGTCGATACTATATTTCCGAATTGGAAGATGTGCAACACGATATATATTACATAAAAGCATCAACTACGTAAACCTCTCGCTTCCCTACTTAGGTTGACTACGTGAACTTCTAAGCTTTCACTCGCACGCATAAGCTTACGGGAAAGTTCTCTTTCTTAATGTCAGTACGAGATCGCTTCGCCTTTTAGCTCACTTCTCGCTCTGACCTTTTTCTTAATTGGAAAGAGATGCCAGATGTAGTGTAGACAAAAAGCTTCAAATTTTTGATAATTATTAAAGAATGAGGAGAATAAAAGTGAGTCTTCGTACTTCCCCTCTTTCCCCTATTAAGTGATGGGTGGCCTAGGAACTTAATGAAAAATCCAGTCGGTATCACCCATACTACACCTTACTCAGCTTCCTTCTCTACCTCTGTCATCGCATCAACTACGTCCTACATAGTGTACAAAGTCCTAGCCTCTACGCCTATACTGCTTTGACCTCTTCGTCAACTCCCCTGTAGCCCGAGACTGGAGTCTCCCCTCTTGACCTTTACCTAGGCCCTACTTCGACACTTACCTGCAACCTATTCCCTTAAAGAGATCAAACCTTTAAGGATTGAAAACTAACTAGCTATTGGCATTTTCCTAAGCGCTTGAGTTTATTAGTCGATAACTTCCAAGCTTGCTTCAGCCCCACCCCCGACGCCGAGAAAATGGAAGCGAATAAATAGTTGGAGAAGAAGCATCGGTCTTTGAAAGCTCATGCTGATGAGTGAAAACAACTCATAAGTTTTCCCTTTCTTAGGGGTTTGGGCCGGCCAGATTCCTTTGAGGAACGGAATCATATCATGCGATTGATGCTGATCAAGGTCCAAGAGAAAGAGAGAGAGAGCTTATCTAGTGGGTGGTAGGCGGATGTCGACCGAAAATACACCTTTTTTGTTGGGCTTCCATATCATCAGGGCTAGTTTTGTCCCCAACATCGATGAATCATTGTAATTTGCAATGGAAGGAAAGTGTCTATCAAAAGATGTTTGGGATCAGCATTCCAAGAGTTAGTCTCATCTTTGATAAGCTTTGACACCATAGAAGGGATAAGAGAAGGTCCTAGGCAGAATAGGAGATCTCCCTGATCCAGTCATCCTGCCATGGTCGACTGACCATTTTTGACCCTCCTTTAAAGAGTCAGGCTTTGATAGCACATATATATGTCTTTCCAAAAGGTTTAATGTTCAGGAGAACATTTGACTTCCAAGAAATTCTTGGCAGCTTTCTCAAGAGAGTAGGAAAGATTTTTGGGGTCATGTGGACCCGCTAGAATACGGTATATTGGTATGGAAGCTAAAGAGGATTTGACCAAGACTGTTCTCCCAGCTTGGGATAAGGCATTTATCTTCATTTTTTAATGACATTTTGAATTTGTCCTGAATCCGACGCGATTAAGGTCTTCAGTCTAGCATTCTCAATAAGCCAAATAAAGATCTCCATTGAAGATTCCAGAAATAGTAAGCATATCCTTATATAAATAGATATAATAGGCAATAGGGACTCAAAATCATGGAGGATTTGCTATAGTTCACCTTTTGTCCCGAATAATTACAATAGTAATCAAGGAGTCTGCTTAGTGCCCTAGCTTCATGGGGAGAAGCTTTCCCAACTAGTAGAGTCAACGGATGGAAATGGGAGGGGTTGTTCTAGCTAACTTCATGCCCTCAATGCAAGCGGAATTCATGCTTTTGAGGAGGAGGCGATTAAGCTAAAAATATAAAGAAAAATGGAGACCAGGGGCAACCCTAGGCCATTAGAGGGAGAAATTATCCCATGAGACGAGCCGTTAATGAGCAAGGAGTAGGAGACCTTTGTGATGCAGGAGCTGATCAGATTGATGATAGTTTGAGGGGGGAAAGGGGGTCTGGAGGGCTGCTGCTAGCTTTCATAGAGACTTCTACTTATCTTTAGGAAATGACAACTTAGGGGTAGGCAAAGAGTCACGATATTCAATACAATAAATACTTGAAGGGGCACGGATCCCACTGGAATGTTGAGGGGCTAGCGCAATTGGCTGGGCAACTATTCTTTAAGCAGAGACAAAGACTTCAACTGCTACCCCATGGCAGACTAAGGAATTCTATACTACCTGGTCTGGACCCCCCGGGGGAATTCAAACTCCCCTCTATAGACCAGGAAGGGACAGGGAATACATGGATGCTCACTCCGGACCCAACGCTTAGGTTCTGCTTTTAAAGTCCTTTCCTTAGCTTAGGGAATGGTTCTGTCTCTGCTTATATCAAAGCTGCTTTCTTTTTTTATAAATAAGTAGTTCTTCTCTAGTTCTTTCTCACTGGAAACTGGCTTGCTTCCTAAGCTAAGAGACTCCCCTGTAGATCAAGTCTAGCATGTTAGTCAGGCTGAGACTAGTGATAGGGGGATCTAACCCGCTATTAATAGCTTTAGTTAGTTCTCTATATGGCTCTTCTTAAATATTTTAAAGGGATATAGATGAATTTCTACTTTCACATTTGAATGATGATCGACGGGCAGATCTTGCGACCTCTGATCTTGTTGAAGCTTTAGCGGAGATATCCCCATTTTCAAACAAAGGCACTTGCGACAGGAGAGCTGACTTTCTTGTTCTATAACCCAATATCACCAACTAAGAAAGGATGCAGTGGCTTTCTTAGAAATTGGAATGAAAACTCGACACCCCTCTCCTGTCTGGTTCTCGTTGCATTTCATTCCACTTGTTCGGCCCCCTTGCCCCTTGTCCCTACAACATTCTTTCTTAATCAAAGGCATATGGTTCTTTCTCACCTAGACCACCAATCTAAGAAGGAACTAAAGTCGGATTAGATAGGTTGTTGACTAAGGGACGAAGTGACTAGTAAAGTACGCACCCTAAGATGAACCTCTATAGGGATAGATTGTGTGAGATGTGGTCTGAAATCATGTTCTTAGCCGGTCACGTTCTGTCATCGGGCTTATGAGCTACCGTGGATTGCGTGTTATATTTGACTAATAGAATGAATGAGTAAGGCGGGACCACATGCTAGCAAAGAATTTGACACACTGCTAGTTAACACTTCTAGAACTAAAAATGAGGGAAAAGTCAAATTCTCTAGTAAATAGTATTTGATGAAAGAAAGAGAACAAACAAAAATGGGAACAAGAAAGATCTATGAAGCTACCTTTGTTTTATATATAACTAGAGCTCTGGTTCCCTTAGATTTTGAATATAACTTAGATCCATAAGAAATTCAATGATATGGAAAGACATAACGTCTAACTAGATTATTTACATATCAAATCAAAGTAGCTAGTCTCTAAAGCAAAAAAGAAGCCTAAAATCAATATGGTTTTCTTTCTTCAATATATCATAGGGCGCTCTTTCTCTTTGCAGAAGGTTGTATTGACTACTTTAGACTCATTACCAGTTACACAATTAATCTATGATTTCGAATCCAATAATGATAATTTTTGGTCAGTGTCCTAGTGGAAAAATCTTGTTGTGCCTTTTTCTGTCTAATTCATTTTCTCTTTGTTAGTGCTGTCTATAATGACTGATTGATCAAGAACTTTCAATTGGCTAGATAGAATAATGAAATTGGTATTTTGTATTACATTACGATGCTATCTCGAGAAATTCAAACCCCTTGATATATAATTGCAGTAAGTGTTTTATCAGCATATGTAGAAAAAAACATATATAATCTAGCTTTTTCATGCCTACTATAACTAGTTATTTCGGTTTTCTACTAGCTGCTTTAACTAGAACTTCATCTCTATTCATTGGTTTGAACAAGACTGATTTGAAATATATGAGTTTTAAATGAACATCATCAAAAGAAGGATTTTTCTAGGATTCCAAGTATTCTATGGTTCCTTAACTGAGACTAGTGAGAAGGGGTCAAGGCTAATTTCTTGTCATTGAGATTAAGGGATGATTCTGAGAAAGATTTAGGAAGAGATCTGACCTCTTTTATATTAACTACACCTCAAATCAAAAACAAGATATATAGATTATTTATGCAGTTCTATTTGGAATCGTGCAAGGTCTAATTCCTATTACTTTTGCGGGATTATTCGTAACTGAATATTTACAAAAAAAGACGTGGTGATCAGTTGGATCTTTAATTGAGTAACATTTCTTTTTTTGATTGACATCAGTTATAAGCAGAGAGGAGGTCAAATTCTCGCACCATTTGATTAAGTTATTTTCTTATAATTAGTTCGTTATGGGCTGCTGAATAATAAGAAAATCACGCTCTGTAGGATTTGAACCTACGATATCGTGTTTTGGAGACCCACGTTCTACCGAACTGAACTAAGAGCGCTTTCTTTGATTTATTGATGGCCTTTATATTAAAAGAATAGAATCAAAACGAAAAAGATGATTTTCAAACGAAGAAATTATGGCTAATGAAAGCTAATCTCAATTATCCCTCGTTACTGCCCATAAGAGAAGTATATTAATATAATAATGAATCCCTCGTTATTGCCCATAGTAGAAGTAATAGGTATGGATGCCAGGATTTTCACCCGTGAAATTGAGTACCCAAAACAAACGCGCTACCAAGCAGCGCTACATCCCTTTTTGAAATTGTTGTACAGGACTTTCCCGAGTCAAAGTACAAAAGTAACTTGATATTGAAGCTTGTTTTCCACATCATTATTTGATTCTTTACCAAAAAGCTTAGGAGCTGTCTTCCAAATCTGAATCCATATTTATCGGCGGAGAAAAGAATCTGTCATCTGAGATTTTGATTAAGGGTGTGAAGTCGCATAAAAATACAAACGATCTTTAACTACAGCATACGATCGTATATGCATGACAATAAAGAAAGAAAGAAGGAGGATTTCCAATTCGAGATATAAAAACATATCTCTCTGTGAAACCCACGCTAAGTACTATATGGTTTGGGTCTTTAGACGATTGATTGAAATTCATCTTTCTTCCCAGACGCCGTGTCATTCTAGTGGGAAAAAATGCAAAAAATGCCCGCGATCAATTTCTTCTCCTTTTTTCAGTTGTTTTATATGGGAAAGAAGAGAAAATGATCCTCAGCATCGCATCGAGTAGATCTAAGATCGAATTTGGGAGAATAGAAATGCGGGTCTAGGGTGGTCCCCTGCAAAATCATAGAATAGAAGATACTAAATTGAAATATTTGAATTAGGATCAGAATAATGGAATTTTATTTTGAATTATGACATTCTAATGAAAGATTGATAATTTCAAAATTAGCTAATGGTAACTTCTATTTATGTTGGAGTTTGATGCTCCTTTCTTCTATAATAGAAAAGTGGAGTCGAAAGGGGGTTCATGGCGAAGGGTCAAGATTCGCCCGAAGACTAGAATTTAGATGCACATACGGGGCAAATGTTGTTCTGCAGACAGACGAGTCGTATCCTTTTCCTCTTCGGAGGCATTCTCACTTCTTTTTTCCCCTGGAGGACCCACTAGTAATCCTCTTCGGAATTATCCGATTGGGGAACGACGCGTCGCAGTTCTCCGGTATCCAATGACCTACCACTTTTAGGAAATAAGGGAGACGAGTGAACTCGTGGGGCCAAAACGTTGTCATCCGGTTCACGACCCCATCTTCTAATCGTGAATATAATAGCCTTGATGATATTTACTAAATTGTGTTTCGGAGAGGGAACGCCCCCTCTTTTGATTATCTATATGAGATCCACACCTTTACACCTAAGATTCCGGAAGGAGTAGATATGTTAGCGGGAGCATAAACGATTTTCTGTTCCAATACATTATGAGATGTTTTTCCATACTTTTCACATTGAGTTCGTGATATTTCTGCACCTTCTGATCGACCTGAACAACAAATACTTATCCCCTCCACCCCTACTACATCTGCATTGACTATGTGACTCAAAATGGAACGAAATGAGATTCTGTTCTTCGGTTTCAAAGAGATGTCTTGAGCAATCGGAGAAGCACTTTGATAAACTGATTTGATCTTTACAGACTCAATGGAGGTCTCTGTCTTTGTTCTCTCTGATAAAAAAGATCGCATTTTTTTCACTCCGTTCAAATAAGAGTTGTACCTGTATGGAATTTTGTGATTTCTCAGTATGATCTCTATAAGAATCTCTATTCCCTTTATCAATTCTCTGGTATTACCTAGTTCCCCGCATTTATCTATCAATTCCATGACCTTATCCTGACTCATGAGGTTCCAACATTTTTTACTTAATGGACTCCAGAGTTGTTCCCGGCCCTTGAGGGTAGACCCAACCCCATCCCTGGGAAAGAAAAAGGTAGCACCGAAGAAAGGAAAGAGTGAGATGGTAGTTTTTTGTTGTTCCCGCGATTTTTGGCCTCTTTTTTGGCTTGGGCCAAACACTTTTCTCAGTGGTCGAGCTTTCTATAAAAAAAGCGATGCGAGAGTGTATTCGGTGCTTGACCCCCCACCTAGCCCCCCTCATCATAGATGGGAAGTCTGATGCCACAAAATGATTGAGAACGTAGACGGGGTCAAAATGCATTTGATTTTTTGTATTCCTCTTGTATTGCATGACTGAATAATTTAAGGTGGGACACACTGCGGGGAGGGTCCTTTTTAGTAGATGAGTCCTCGTGCTGTCAGAGCGGGACGGATTTGGTAAAAAGAATTGGAAGAACTTTGTTTTTTCTGAGGGAGTCGTCATTCAGGAGGTTTCTGTAATTGAAAAGCCCTATGTCTTTTGGATGCACAGATGCCCCCCGAAGTTCATTATAAGGTTGTTTCTTTCTCGATGGAACAAGGTATCCATAGCCTTGCATTTTTTTCGGCCAAATCCGGATCGAGTTTTGCTTACCCCTTTGTACCCCCCCCCCCATTCTGCCCCCCCAAAAGCCCCCCGGCCTCTCACGTTGGTTCATTTTTCCTCTGTACCCTTGCTTCAATGAAGACACCCAATCAACACGACTTTCCCAAATGCCCACCACTAGCCCTTCTCCTTTTCGGGTCTTGATTCGTCGCCTCGTTTCAGTCGTAGTGGTCCAAGGGGTAGAAAGAAATGAATGAATGTCCCTTTGGCAAAATGGTGAAGGAGACACCTACCCAAACAAAATCCAAAGGTTGAGATCGTAGGTGGGCGTATCGAACTGAAAGAAGACCTTAGAAGGCAATCTTGATACACTGATTTACCATAATAATAAATAGAGTCAATGGTGACAGAGTCGTGGGAAGAGCCGCTTCTTTCTTGTGGGGGCTTCCCAGCGCATCCCCCATACAAGTGCTCTCCGAACTGTGCTGGATAGTCACCCATCACACGGCTCTCAAACCCAACCCGTGGTGCGGGGGACAAAGTCAAAGCGCTGGATCCTTTGAAACAAAGCCCTTGATCAAGCAGCGACGCAATCACGAGGGAGGGAGCTGCATTCGGGATTATTAGCTCGACGTGTCCCAGCTATATATAATACAGTTTGCCCAGGTGGTCTTCCCAGGCCAGGCTTCCGGGGAAAGGGAGGGGTGGGGGTGGGCTAGCCTGACGGTCCCGCGGGGCACCCTGAATCTGAAATGAACAGCCAGTTGCCCTCACCTAGTGTCGCCTTGCATTCCACTTCGACCGAGGAGAAGCTTCCCTGTCTCTCTTACACAGGTTGGTAGGAACTGATGAGGGACATTGCTCCCCACGTGGGCCTACCATCGAAGCCAGAGGGGGTTGAAGGGGGTCGATTTAGGCTCCTTCCCTGCCACTGCAGCTTCCGTGGGTACTACGAGCCTTCTGCCCAATGCATCGTAACTGCCCGCGTGGTTCACTGGTTCCACCAAAAACTCTCATTTGTGGAAGTGGAGCATAGTGTAGCGTCGAGCGAGAAGGGTCTCTTCTTCTCTCTCCGAATGAAGGGCTCATAAGGAAAGGTCTTGTTTGATTATTTCTTCGGGTCCCGGCATTCGCAGAAGTCAGTAGGACCTTCCCGAAGACGCACTTCTCAGATCAGGCCTCTCCAGCTCCGCTGGACTAAGAGGTCACAGATGCTCCCATGATCGGCACCTCTGGGGAGTGGTTGCCAGGCTTGATCGGCCTGGTATCCTGTGCCTCGCGTTCATGATATCTACATTCCACTGTGCCCCGGAGATAGGGTCAAAGCACGCCCACCCAGTGTGCTTCTTTCACGACATGCTCTGGTCCCGGGTGTCTTCCTGTGGTCTTCAGGATTTCGAAGAAGTCGTGTCCGTCCCTCCGCAACGTCCTCCCATGCGGGGGTCTGACTCGCTCTTTCCCTCAATTCTCGTCGAGTACCAGCGAGCCGTAGTGAGGTTACGAACATAGGAGAGAGACCAGAGAGAGGTCGTCTTTTTCCACTGAGCAAAGCTTTTTTGACAAAATATAGAAATGAAATTCGATTATATAATCTTATTTGGCCTTAATATATTATATGGTATTTCTCTCATATATATTCATAGGTATTATAAGGTTGCTCGGGGGTTCTCACTTCGACGCCTGGATATATAGTACGAGTTGGTGACAAACTGACTTATATAATAGTCTCGGGCAGAGAAGCCTACCCGCTCGCTTTTCGGGTGGGGGGTCTGATGAGGGGACAACCCCATTCGGTGACTTTCGCGGTCACCCTCACTGAACCTACTTGGATCTGAACTACGACTCTGAGAATATCTGACTGAAATCGGATTTCCTTTTCGTGCCATATGAACTAGTGGGAATTTGCCCCTTTCTTTCCTGTCCAATATTTCTTCTCGCCTCTTCAGTCCCCTCATTTCTCTACACCTCCTTCTCCACCAATAGATCGCAAGCCGCCCATCGTGTCCTTTATTTAGAAGGAACGGGCCAGGCAGGGTCAAGGGCCAAAGTCTATCGCCTACACAAACTATATATTAGCTATCGACTTTCTGAAATATATAGTAGCGAATATCAAACTTCTATTTTATTAACTCGCTCGACTATTGATTTTTTTGATTTCTTGTGTTTTCCTTAAAAGCTCGAAGGCTCTTTCTCCTCTGTGTTTTAGTCGCGGGGGGGGGGGGGGGGGTCCAGTGGGGCTACTCCTCTTTTTTCTCGATCGAGCCACTCTCCCTCATTATACTGTCAAGCCCTGTTCACGAACTTTTACAATCGATGCCACATATACCACCAACTCAATGATTGAAGAAATCAGGAAAGAGGCGATGATTTGGCACAAGATATCCGGAGGTGTGGAAAGAGTAGCAGTGAGAAGCGAAAAAACCATCAAAAAATGACAATTGTTCGTGACCACTGAAAGACCCCTTGGTTCTGGCAAACGGATCAAAATGACAGGTACCTGGGGGCATACCGATGGAATGTTCGAAATACGAAGAGTAAATATAATATGGTCATAGATCTTAGGTTGTAACTTGATCATGAGCGACTCCGTTGATGTTGCACCCACGAAGTATGGAAAGTGTCCAACATTGGGAACTACCCGGGGAGGAGTTAGGAACATGAACAAGAAGAAGCGAGAGCCACTTAAATTGAGGAATCGGTTGTATTTCGTCCTTTATTCCCCATAGCAACTGGGGATCGAAAAGCAAGAAATTTGATGACTTATTAAGGGAAAGACGAAGTAAGAGCATGCTATTGGGGATGTTGCAACATATGTCGGGGAGGCCTCCGTTGATTGTGTACGAACAAAATACGAATCTAAAGGCAGGGTCAGAAAGGGTGACGCTAATAGAGAAATTGACTCTTCCGGGAACCGATAATGCGTAAACCATGTCAAACCAAGATCGATCAATATACAAACTCCACAGATTCGAACTTCTCCCAAAATCATTTTCGGTGCGAAATTCCATTCTATGAGTAATTCAAAGGATAAAAAGATATGATTCGAACTTCTCCCAAATTCTTTTTAGTAATTCACAAAAAAACATAGACATTCGGCCTGCAACTAGGGATCGAGTGGAGGGTCACAGGGGTCTCTTCTATTCGACAAGAGAAAGTGAGAGTGAATGTCATTATCCTCCCAGACTAGAGGATGCTTAGCGCTCTGAGAACTTCGAAAGCTAGGATCTGACATTGCCTAGGATGACCGGCAGGTCCCGCACAAAGCTATGTCCCTATGTTGCCCAGTGGGTCCGTTATCGATCAAAGATTTCTTCCATTCGACCATTACAATACGTAATTACAAGTTGGAGTGGAGAAAACTTAGGGCTATGCCTCGTCTTGTTGCCTCAAGTTGCTCAATCCGAGGATTCTCTTATTTATTTATCGCATTTGAATTCGTCATGCTGAACACGGCACTAGATGGTGATAGGTAGGGAGTCATCAATCTCTGAACGAAGGTCTAGTTCTGACTACTTGACAGCCTTGATCTCCGAAGTCGGGAAGCTAGGTTGGCCAATTGACGTCGGCTGCTCCCAGTCGAAATGCTTGTCTTAAATGGCCCAATCGGGGTACCAAACTCAGTGGCAGGAGAGCAACGTGGAGTGAAGTATGCGAGTAATCAGTGAGATCAAGAAAGTCTTCTCTGAGACATCCGATTCGAGCTTGTTCCATGGCATTTCTCAATTAGCCCTCTAATAGTCAAGTTAATAGAATTGTAGAAGGAGTTCTCTATACCTCTGCATCTATGACTAGAATGAAATTGAAATGATTGGAACACAAGGGTCACATCTTCCTAAGCTTGACTAAGATATTTCATTTATCGCAAATCATCTTAACTATCGCGAAAGGTAAGTGCCAAGAATAGCTTCAAATTCAATAAGAGAATATATAATGGAATCCCAGTGAAGGAAGGAGCTTGTGAATGTTGGAAGACTATGTGCTACCCCCACTTAACTATGAAATCAAACGGAAGTCAGATGTCGAGCTATGAGAAATGAGAACAGGGCCTGGGTGAAACTACAACTGAACTTCAACGCCCAAATATCAGAGGTTTAGTGATTTAGTCTCCTTTCTTTGATCTTCGTGGACATAACTGAAGCCCGAATTCATTAGTTGGTACTAGAAATGTTTGAGCTAGAGAACGGAAGTGTACAGTCGCAGATGATCACGCTAAGTCAGTGTATTTGAGATGTTCTAATGGAAGAATGAGAGTTTCGATACAATATCTCATTATCTGAGGGAGAAGTATTGGATTGTAGAATGTATGAAGCGGAAAGGTTATACTGCTGTATTTCTGCGTCTTTCGTGCAAACTCATTCACATCTATATACTCTTTCCGACCACTCATAAATTGCCCTCGCGATATATTACTACGACTCACCTCAGCCAGCATTTCCCTGTGACTGTGCACGTGTAACAGTTCTGCACTGTGTGGGTCCTGCAACTGAAGGCTGTCCCTGAGAGTAAGTGGCCCAGAGTGTTGTCGGATATAATATCCGGGCCACGACCCTGGACCTGTTACCGGTGGGTGCGGACAGCAGGGACACAACAAGAGGGACTACCCGAGCAAAGTCAATGACGAATCTTGATTTGTGGCTTTTAAGAAGTTGTTTTTATCGAGTTGTGCGTTGTAGGCGGCAATCGGAAACGATCAAGAAAATACCACAAATAAGTTATTCAATTTTTAATCTCGTGGTTTTATGTTTATTTTACTTGGGCAAGTCCCAAGGTCGATCACAAGGAGGCAAAGGAACAACCTAGAATTAAGTCTATCAAAGTTCGTGTTCGGTTTTCGAGGCGGTCTTTTTTTGGGAATTTTCAATGTAATAAAGGATGCAAAATGCAAATTTGACCTTAATTTAGGGACTAAAATGTAGATTTCACTCAAACGATGTCCGAAAAATATGAAATTTGGCCACAATGTAAATTATAATGAAATGGATATACTGTAATTTTTTTGGAATTTTTGGATGCAATATGATTTTTTTATGGATTTTTAAATGCAAACAAAATGATTTTTAATATTTAATTTATTAAATATCAAACCTACTTATTTTCGAGAATCAAAATTATCTAAGATCTATTACTAGGTGACGGATCTCAGAAAAATCCTAAACCTTGAAATGTGGGGTTTAATACCTACTAAAAATTAAATACTAAAAGATGCAAAATGATTTTTACATGACAAAATATGCATGCAAATACAAATCTTTTTGGGCACAACGTTAGGAATAATTAACTCTACAATGTGTGATTTTTCGGGGATTTTTAGAGCAACGGTTAATCAACTATGAATTTAAGAGCAAGAAATGGGGTAAAATACGCAAATTTTCACAAAACAATTAATTATTAATTAACCGTCCGTCACAAAAATACCCACAACTTGTCAAAGTGTAGAGAATTAATTAACCAACATCATGCTATTTTTTTGATAATAAAATAATGTAGATAAAGTGTTCAAAACTGAGGGGGAACACAGGGGTCCAGATGCAAATATAATAAATAAAAGAAATAAAGTAAACTGCAGTGGGGGACTTGTTTGCAATTACCAATAACCAGAGGGCTGATGTTGCAAAATTGCCAAGGAGGCACGAGCCACGCACGTGCCCCTTGGAAGGTTGGACACGCGCGCAATAGAGGAATCTCCGAGGGGCTGTGTGCAAATGGCCCCGCGGTCACGTGCTAGGCACGTGACCCGGGGGCTGCGTGCTGACGTCCCCTCACTCACGTGCGACGCACGTGAGGAGGGTCTCGGGCTTCGAGCCCGGCCGGCGAGGGGGAGGCTCCTCTGGTGGCTGCTAAAGGCGGTGGTCGATGTGGCCGACAAACGGCCTCCGGCGAGAGAGAGCTGCTGGTCGTTGATGACGTTGGAGGTTGTCGGCGACGTCAATGACTGGTATCCGGCCAAGACGGAGTGTGGCGGTGGCGCTGAAGCCGATGGGGTGCGTGTCGAAGATGAAGGGGCGAAGCCGGAGGTGGTGGCCGACACACGGCCGTGGGTCGTCGAGGGCGTAGCAGCGACGGCGAGCGGAGTCGGAGGGGGTGATGGCGACGTGGCTTGATGCGGATGAGGAGGAGCTTCAGGCGGTTGCTGGTGATCGGCGAGGTGGAGACGGTGGTCTCGGATGTGGAGCAGGCGAGATGGGGAAATAGAGAGAGGGAGAGGAAGAGAGAGAGAGAAAGAGAGAGAGAGAGAGAGGGTATACCTGAAGGAAGCTCGACGGCGTTGGGAATGGCCGGAGCTGCAGCAGACGCGGCGGGGCGGAGCTGCGGCGAGGAGATGGACTCCTCGGATCACGCCGGCGAAGAGGGGGCCTCGCGGTTGTCACGACCGGAGGTGGAGCTCTGGATGAAGATCGGCGGATGAGGGTACGATGCGGTGGAGGGTTGTTTAAATAGGAGAAGGGGGTTTCGGTCGGAGATGGAAAGGGGGTAGGCCGGGATTCGATTTGGGGGTTTTGATTTGAAGAGGAAGATCGGGGATGAGGGCGATCAGAGGGATACGCGGGGGCGGCGATCGGAGATGGGCGGAGCTCGCGAGATCCGCGGCGGAGATCTCGGAGGAGATCGACGGAGGTGGCTCAAAAGGGGAAAGGGGGCTCGGAGGAGGAAGACGAGCAGGAGCCGTCCGATCGGCCGAGATCGGGCGGCCCTGCGTGGGACACGTGGCGGCACCAAAGGAAGAGAGAGACGCGCGTGCGGAGCACGTGCCTTGGAGGCACGTGCGACGCACGTGCGTCTCTTTATTTTTTAATTTTTTTTTATTTTTTTATTTTTTTTATATATAAAACGAATATATAAAGGTGCCAAAAATGACTGACACGTGGTGGCACCAGGTGCTGCCACGTGTCAGCACCAGAAAATTCGAGACTAAAAGATTTTGTAAATTCGATAAAAAAATAGTAAACGACCTCCGATCGAAAAAGTTTCTTCACGAAAATTGCTCGTCTCGATGAGATCTAAAACTTTCATGAAGACATCAAAACCAAAATCGACCATTTGCACAAAGTGAATTTTTGGGGTATCTCATGTACATAGAATACCTTGATTTTGGGGTTTTATAAATTTTTTTGTCATTTTTAAACAAGATAAAAATCCGGAAAAATATGGAAAAATCAAAGATAAATAAAAGACACTTAATTCTAATTTTTTTTGGATTTTTTATTGAATAAGAAAATATATACATCAAATACAAGGTCAAAAACCGCGAAAATATACAATGTAAAAGAGGCCCAAAACCCAACTTTCACATACGAGCTCCGATTCACTTGAACTTGGTCTTGTTTTGAAGGTAATTGAATGTACATTAGTTCAAAAGTGAGTAGGATTAAATCGGACACTGGATGGAGAAGATATGTGGCTTTTAGTCTGAAAATCCTGAAATTAGGGTTTGGGTTTTTGGTCCACTTATTTGGGTTAGTTATTTTTTTGTATTTTTCCTTTATTCTTGTTAGTGACATGTACACAGTGGAAGTGGTTTTGAGTTATTCGGAGTTAGCATGAATGTGTTAAAAATCCGGGAAGTTAGGCTATTTACAGGTCATGTTGGCTTGGATTTTTGGCTTCTTATTTTATGCAGATTTTTGTGCTAAAATGCAATTCTTATGGAAACATGCATGAATGCTAATTATGCAAAATAGATGCAAGAATGCTGTTGATTTTGAGGGATTTTAGCTTAATAAATGAGACTTAGAGTGATGAATACGAGATTCATCATCCCCCTATACTTAAACCATGCTCGTCCCTGAGCATCAAAAAGAAATGCCATGAGGTGAAATGAAATTGGGTTCCAAACCAAGACCATGAGCTAAAGGTGAAAGTGAACCTAAACTCAACCTTTGTATTATTTGTGTGTCAGAACTTCTGTGAGACTTAGAATTTTACAATCAATAGCCCTCAAGTTCTACACATCATTGCTACAGTTTCGGCTCAGAAGTCATCTTAGATCAATCATCTTCCCAAAGTATACCCTATGAATATTGAATAACCGACTCTTGTGTGTGAAATATTTTAGCTCTTCCCACCCAGAATGCCGGACTACTGCACAAGCCTCCTCTCCAATAACTCGTCCTCGGGGAGTCAGGTATTTCCTTCTAAGGTCTGTCGCGTTGTGTTCACAATCGAATTGGGGGGAGAAGAAAGAAGAATGAGAAAAGAACTGGAGGGTGGCCAGTGTAGTCACCTCTCCTTGTGAAGATAGCCAGTGTAGCCGAGTCTCCACCAAGATCTGCAGGTTTCTGGAAGCTTGGACCTTTTTGGTCAGATTTTATTTGGTAGTTGCTTCTTTGTATTTGGAATTTTTGGTGGTTCTGCTTGGATCTTGTTGTGCCCCTACGGATATAGAATCTTTTGTTTCCGTACATTTTTTGGGGTCTTAGAAAAATTGTGCCCAGCCGTCCATCCCTTTTCCGAAGCTTTATTTCAACCCGTACTCCGGTCTTTAGATTTCCACGCTACTAGAAAAGAAACTCACACAGTCTTCCAACATCCCGTCTGAGTTGAGCTAAGTGCATAGTGCGAGAGTACAAATTAATTCCCTATTCCAGAGTTGTACCCAGAATGAAGAGACCAGGTTAGACACTAAGAGTCAAACGCTGTACATTGTCATGTGGAACTCAAAGAATTAAGTCAAAGACCTGAGGACTCTAAAATCCTATTTCTCGGTGAATTTCCTCTGAAGATTAGGTGGATTAAGGTCAAGTCCAGACCACTCTCGGTTTCGGCTCATAACTCGGTTCGGAACCCAAAGACTTTTCACATATGCAAATGCGATGCTTGATGAAATGCGAGTGTGTGAAATGCAGACACACATTTTTTTTATTTGTGAATTTTTTTTATGCAAAGGATTTTTGTTGTTTGTTTGTTTTTTTTTAATGCAAAAAATGAATAAGAAGCCATTTTTTTCAAAAATTTTGGGCAAAGTCAGTGTTAGTGGAAAAAACATTTTTTTTTGTTTTTTTTTCTTTTTAATTTTTAAGAAAAACCCTCCCCGTAAATACATATAGACTTATGCGCAAGTACGAGGTATGGCTAAAATATATACAAAGTATATATACAGACCCCCCTATACTTAGCGAGTGATGTGTCCTCAGAGCACAAGAAGCGTAAAGAAGACATAGCTCGGTCTAAGCGTAAGAGAGTGAAAAAGAAAAAGATTTACAAAAAATCGCCCCCCTATACTTAGACTGTGAATAGTCTAAGTATAGAAGAAGAGCGGAAATGAAAAGAAAAAGAAATGAAGCGGTCAGGTTATGTGAATGAGGAGAGTATATACAGGTGGGTGTCGGTTCCCCCTATACTTAGGCTTTGGTCAGCCTAAGTATAAAAGAAGGGAGGAGGCGAGTCGATCTGGAGGTGGAGTGTGATGTATATATAGATGGCATCGGTCCCCCCTATACTTAGGCCTTGGCCTAAGTAGAGGAAAAAGCTGTACAAGGAGACCGATGTGGTCGGGAGGGAGGGTGGGTAGCCGATGATTAAGGCGGTTTACGGCTGATCTTCTTGTGAGCCTGCGGTGGGAGATCGTAATGATGAGTCGGAGATGAGACATATGATTCCCAACTATTATCAGTGTCATCCTCAGAAATATCATGATGGATGGTAGATGAAATATTTGAGTTAGATGAAAAGTAACCATCATCAGAGTTATCCTCAGAGGAATAGTATTTGAAAGTGGACACACTCCAGATGTTCATGTCTTTTTGTTTCTTCAATTGTTTCCTCAAAATTCGTTCCTTTTTAAGATTAATCAGTTTGTCCTCCGATGAATATTCAGATGCTCCAGTCTCAGTCAGCTCATAAGAAATAATTCCAGTGTACTTGTGAAAGGTAGGAGCATCAGCTTTGGATGAGTAATAATTAGGAATGGGAGTTGTCCAACGAGAATCAAATTTTGGATCCTTGCGAAGATATGGCTTTAGAGATGCCGAACAGACTTCACTTATGTAGACTACCTTTTCCGGACCTGATGAGGGATCATCAACCGATTCCTCTTCCGAAAGATCAAAGGTGACTTTTTTTTCTTGTTTCGTGAAGATGTCGGTTCACTTGAGTACCCAGATGAATAGCCATTAAAATTCTTCTCCTTGGTCGGTGTTCGGGCTACGTGTTCGTTCTTTGTTTCCTGAATATTGGTGCACTCTTGATTTGGGAGGATTTGGTCAAGATAATCAGAGTAGGTCGCTCCAGGGTGCGACCATGCAAATGTCTCAGGATCGTAGTAGAAGGATTTGTCTATTTTGAAATCTACGGGAATTGAGATATCAAGGAGAGTCTCTAAACCAATAGTCTCATTAACAAACGCAATCTCAGGTGTAGCAGCGGGGTAGGGCTCTTCTACCGTTTCATGGTTGTGGTTGTTGGGGACTTTGTGGGTTACCTTAGAAAATCGTGGTTCCTCAAAGACTGTATCAGATCGTAGTGATTCCAATGCCGTAAAATTTATTTCCCGAGTCTCACAATCGATACTCGCCTTGGCCAATGCCAAGAATGGCTTTCCGAGAATGATTGGAGACTGGGTGAATTCTCCTTGATGCTCAATATCAATGGTCGTGAATTCTACCTTGAGCGGAGCACCTTGGAATTTCATGATGACAGAAATGGTTCCTCTCGGCCTTTTTATTGATCGGTCTGCCAATTGAACAATCTCTCATATCTTCCGAATTGGCCCGAGTTTGAGTTCGTGAAATACAGAGGTCGGGAGGATATTGATCGGTGAATCGTCATCAATACGAGCATGTGTGAAAATTGTGTCTTTGATTTTGCAGTCAAATCTGGGCAACCGCTTCACTATGCGGCTCTTGGTTTTTCTCCTCAACACCAAGGAGGAGGCCATTGACAAGATATGTCTTTCAGTTTTTGTTCTAATCCTTCCTGACTTTTTGATGATTAATCTGTCCATTAGAAATTTCTTAAGGTCAGGGAAGTGTTCAATGGCCTTTATAATGGGAAGTTCAAAAATCAAGTATTTTTCCAGTGCTTCCCGTAAAGCAGGATCCAAATTCCTCAGATCTTCTTTAGATTCAATTTTTATGAGATTTTCTGGATTTTCAAATTTTTTTGTATTTTCTATGTGGTGTGGCGGTGTGGTGTCTTCCTTAGATGAGAAGGGGCCTTGATATTCAGAGTTTGGAGCAGCGGAATAATCGTTCCTAGGGGAGTAATAAGCAGAGGTGTTGATATTAGAATCATCCCTAGGTTTTTGAATATCCTCAAAATTTTCATCATTGGACCCAATCATTTCCTCATTTATACTCGATCCACCATAGAATGAGATTACTCGGTTGGTAAATTTTTGAAATTTGTCCTCCATCAATTCGAATCTTGTTTTTATCCTCGAAACATTATCCTCACAATTTTGTTCATGATCAATCATGGGAGCACTTGGATTTTGTTCAATGATTCCGTCTTCCATTTTTCTGTACATGCGGAGAGGAGAATTTCTTGGAATATCCATTATATGATCATTTCTTGAAAATTTCTCCTCAAAATTTATGGAAGGAGGCTGCTCAAAAGGTACAGGCATGTGTATTTGATCTGAGTAGAGTTTGGTCCGTTGATCATGTTTGGTCAGATCTTGATATTATGGAGTCAGCATACAGGGTCTATATGTGTCTAGGAGGTCCGTCCAATCGTCTGTATGGGTTTCATGTCTGACGAGGGGTCTGTCGTGGTCAATCCAACGCTGATGATCATGAAGTGCATGTCCTTCCATCTGGGTTTGGTTTCCCTGCCAGTCATGGGATTTAAAGGGATTTCGATCTTGAAAGGTTTCATTGGCGAGAGATTGAGAATGAGGTGATTCAGTCCAAGATGGTAAGTGGTCATTTCTGGTTGGATGTTTTGAGTAAGGATTCAATGAGGCGGCCGAATTCATTTGCGGTTGAAAGTTTCCCACAAATGTTGGGGGATTATTGAAAGAAGAGGATGCAATTGTTTTGGGCCAAACCGAGACAGATTTGTTTTCATAGTGATATTCGGTCATTTTTGAAGGAGTTGAGAGAAATGATGGGTTGGATCTGAAATTTGGAAAAATTTCCATGATGAGATTAAAATCAAGAGATGGGAGAGATGATTGTATGGGATAAAAAATTTATCAAATGTGCGGCTATTGATCTTTGATATCGGTTCACGCACACCAATACAAACACAAATCAAACCCCGGGTTCACCAACTCACACAATGAAGCCGTAAGATTTCGGCTATTATCTTTTCGATTTTAGTTGGTGATAATTCAATCTTGGCAAAAATTTAGCGAGCTGAGATTTTGGATTTGGGCTCTATCCTTAAGTGTCGTCTCTCGCTCACTCAGAAAAATAAAATCATCCAAGGTCGGGGTTGCTCTCCCGCAAAAATTCTTTATTTTATGGGTTATTTGAGATCAGATATATTTAGCAGTCCCGATTTTAATGAGGTGATCACTGAAAAATTAGATGAGCACAAATACACGTCTACCGTCCAGTCCCAATTTCCTTTAAAGTTATGTTATAAAACAAGAGAGAGGAGTTCGGGAAAAGCCGATGCACGCGGAAAACTATGATGAATGCTCAGTGAGAAGACTTACAGTGAATCCTCGCAATCTCCATGTGGGATGCTAGACAGAATTTAAAAATTATTCTAAATGAAATGCAAGCCGATGAAAAAACCGCACCTAAACGAAAGTTCTATTAGCGGGAAGAATTGATTTAAATTTTTGCTAAGTTGAACGATCTATGTGCGTCTCAATTAAAGTGCAGTGTGGCTTAAGATCCTACGAGCACAAGCAAAAATATAAATGCTCTGAGAGCCGTATGTGCAGGTCTATCCTAATCGCCACTCAAGTCGGGCCCCACCCTCGTCGGAGAGTGAAACAGGCCACGACACACCACAGAATAAAGTTTAGAGGTCTTTCTACACACGCGAGAGTCCAAACGGACACCGCTGTAAAATTGCAGAAATTAAAAGTGCAGAAATTAAAAATCTAGACTCTACGCTCTCTCACGACTCGACTCGATCTTAAATTAATTGCGGTTTTTGGTGAAGTTGCGTCGGTTATTGAAAACCGCTCCACGTACAAGGTACCTCGCAAAAAAAAAGAGATAAAATGTAAGAGAGTGACTCAAAATAATATGAAAAATAAATGCTGAAAATAAATTGCAGGAAAATGAAAATGAAATTTACAATGAAAAATTCAGGGGTCAGACTACCCGAATGCGGAAAACCGAAAAAAAAATTCAGACAAAAATCTAAGCCGTTTGCCTCCCCGGCAACGGCGCCATCTGACGAATCCGGATGTGCGGCTTTTAAGAAGTTGTTTTTATCGTGTTGTGCGTTGTAGGCGGCAATCGGAAACGATCAAGAAAATACCACAAATAAATTATTCAATTTTTAATCTCGTGGTTTTATGTTTATTTTACTTGGGCAAGTCCCAAGGTCGATCACAAGGAGGCAAAGGAACAACCTAGAATTAAGTCTATCAAAGTTCGTGTTCGGTTTTCGAGGCGGTCTTTTTTTTGGAATTTTAAATGCAATAAAGGATGCAAAATGCAAAGTTGGCCTTATTTTAGGGACTAAAATACAAATTACGTTCAAATGATGTTCGAAAAATACGAAACTTGACCACAATGCAAACTACAATGAAATGGATGTACTGTAATTTTTTTGGAATTTTTGGATGCAATATGAATTTTTTATGGATTTTCAAATGCAAACAAAATGATTTTTAATATTTAATTTTAATAAATATCAAACCTACTTATTTTCAAGAATCAAAATTATTTGAGATATATCACTAGGTGACAGATCTCAGAAAAATCCTAAACCTCGAAAATGTGGGGTTTAATACCTACTAAAAATTAAATACTAAAAGATGCAAAATGATTTTTATAGGACAAAATATGCATGCAAATGCAAATCTTTTTGGGCACAATGTTAAGAATAATTAACTCTACAATATGTGATTTTTCGAGAATTTTTAGGGCAACAGTTAATCAACTATCAATTTCAGAGCAAAAAATGGGTAAAATATGCCAATTTTCACAAAACAATTATTTATTAATTAACCGTCCGTCACAAAATTACCCACAGCATGTCAAAATGTAGAGCATTACTTAACAAACATCATGCTATTTTTAGATTAGTAAAATAATGTAGAGAGAAAGTCTAGAATCACAGGGGAACACAGGGGTACAACTATAAGTTAAATAAATAACATAAATAAATAATGCAATAGAGGGATATTTCTGCAATTACCGATACTGGGGGGGGCGATATCGCAAAATTCCCAGGTGGACACGTGCCACGCACGTGCCCTTTGGAGGCGGAGTGGCGCGTAAATAGGGGAACCTTCAGGGGGTCTTTCGCAATTTGCCACGCGGTCACGTGTGGGGCACGTGACCCGGGGGCTGACGTATGGCTGACGTAGTTCCCCACGCACGTGCAGATCACGTGCACGGGGCCTCGGGTGTAGAGCGCCCGGACGCGCGGCGGTGGTCCTGGCGGAGTAGGGCCGGCCTCGGTGGGGTGGAGGTCGAGGGCTAGCGACCGGCCAAGCCTCGGATGGTGGAAGTGGGGTGATAGCGATGGTTGTCGAAGATGATGGCGAGGCGGAGCTGGCGTGTTGGCCAAGGCGGAGGGCGTTAGTGAAGGCGGTGGACGGAGCCTGTTGATGGCGATGAAGGTGATGTCGGTGAAGCTCCAGGCGGTGGCTGGAGGAGCTGGTGAAGGGCGGAGCCGGCGTGGTGGCCGACACACGGCCGTGGGGCGTCGAGGGCGCAGGGGCCGGTGGCGAGGATGACGAGCGGCGGGGCTTGGCGTTGCTGAAATCGAAGGCGGTTGTCGGCGTTGATAATAGGCTCGACGAGAACTCGGAGCGGGAGCAGAGGGCTGAGGGCGGCGCTGCGACGGCTATGGGGAGGTAGCCGGACCTCGCTGGAGACGGAGAGGGGTGCTGTCACCACCGCACCTCTTTGTGCTATCAGCGGATGTCCAGTCAAGGGGTGGCGGCGGAGGTTAAATAGGAGAAGGGGTTACGCCGGCGAAGGAAAGAGATCGGGAGACGATTTGGGGATCAGCCGAGGGATTCGCGGGGAAGGGGATACGCGGATCGGAGATGGGGATCTGATTAGAGGCGTCTGGCGGCGCGACGAGGAGCGGAGATGAAAATGAAATTTACAATGAAAAATTCGGGGGTCAGACTACCCGAATGCGGAAAACCGAAAAAAAAAATTCAGACAAAAATCTAAGCCGTTTGCCTCCCCGGCAACGGCGCCATCTGACGAATCCGGATGTGCGGCTTTTAAGAAGTTGTTTTTATCGTGTTGTGCGTTGTAGGCGGCAATCGGAAACGATCAAGAAAATACCACAAATAAATTATTCAATTTTTAATCTCGTGGTTTTATGTTTATTTTACTTGGGCAAGTCCCAAGGTCGATCACAAGGAGGCAAAGGAACAACCTAGAATTAAGTCTATCAAAGTTCGTGTTCGGTTTTCGAGGCGGTCTTTTTTTTTTGGAATTTTAAATGCAATAAAGGATGCAAAATGCAAAGTTGGCCTTATTTTAGGGACTAAAATATAAATTACGTTCAAATGATGTCCGAAAAATACGAAACTTGACCACAATGCAAACTACAATGAAATGGATGTACTGTAATTTTTTTGGAATTTTTGGATGCAATATGAATTTTTTATGGATTTTCAAATGCAAACAAAATGATTTTTAAAATTTAATTTTAATAAATATCAAACCTACTTATTTTCAAGAATTAAAATTATCTGAGATCTCTCACTAGGTGAAAGATCTCAGAAAAATCCTAAACCTCGAAAATGTGGGGTTTAATACCTACTAAAAATTAAATACTAAAAGATGCAAAATGATTTTTACAGGACAAAATAGGCATGCAAATACAAATCTTTTTGGGCACAACGTTAAGAATAATTAACTCTACAATGTGTGATTTTTCGGGGATTTTTAGAGCAACGGTTAATCAACTATGAATTTAAGAGCAAGAAATGGGTAAAATACGCAAATTTTCACAAAACAATTAATTATTAATTAACCGTCCGTCACAAAAATACCCACAACTTGTCAAAGTGTAGAGAATTAATTAACCAACATCATGCTATTTTTTTGATAATAAAATAATGTAGATAAAGTGTTCAAAACTGAGGGGGAACACAGGGGTCCAGATGCAAATATAATAAATAAAAGAAATAAAGTAAACTGCAGTGGGGGACTTGTTTGCAATTACCAATAACCAGAGGGCTGATGTTGCAAAATTGCCAAGGAGGCACGAGCCACGCACGTGCCCCTTGGAAGGTTGGACACGCGCGCAATAGAGGAATCTCCGAGGGGTTGTGTGCAAATGGCCCCGCGGTCACGTGCTAGGCACGTGACCCGGGGGCTGGGTGCTGACGTCCCCTCACTCACGTGCGACGCACGTGAGGAGGGTCTCGGGCTTTGAGCCCGGCCGGCGAAGGGGGAGGCTCCTCTGGTGGCTGCTAAAGGCGGTGGTCGATGTGGCCGACAAACGGCCTCCGGCGAGAGAGAGCTGCTGGTCGTTGATGACGTTGGAGGTTGTCGGCGACGTCAATGACTGGTATCCGGCCAAGACGGAGGGTGGCGGTGGCGCTGAAGCCGATGGGGTGCGTGTCAAAGACGAAGGGGCGAAGCCGGAGGTGGTGGCCGACACACGGTCGTGGGTCGTCGAGGGCGTAGCAGCGACGGCGAGCGGAGTCGGAGGCGGTGATGGCGACGTGGCTTGATGCGGATGAGGAGGAGCTTCAGGCGGTTGCTGGTGATCGGCGAGGTGGAGACGGTGGTCTCGGATGTGGAGCAGGCGAGATGGGGAGATAGAGAGAGGGAGAGGAAGAGAGAGAAAGAAAGAGAGAGAGAGAGAGAGAGAGAGAGAGGGTATACCTGAAGGAAGCTCGACGGCGTTGGGAATGGCCGGAGCTGCAGCAGACGCGGCGGGGCGGAGCTGCGGCGAGGAGATGGACTCCTCGGATCACGCCGGCGAAGAGGGGGCCACGCGGTTGTCACGACCGGAGGTGGAGCTCTGGATGAAGATCGGCGGATGAGGGTACGATGCGGCGGAGGGTTGTTTAAATAGGAGAAGGGGGTTTCGGTCGGAGATGGAAAGGGGGTTGGCCGGGATTCGATTTGGGGGTTTTGATTTGAAGAAGAAGATCGGGGATGAGCGCGATCAGAGGGATACGCGGGGGCGGCGATCGACGGAGGTGGGTCAAAAGGGGAAAGGGGGCTCGGAGGAGGAAGACGAGCAGGAGCCGTCCGATCGGCCGAGATCGGGCGCCCCTGCGTGGGACACGTGGCGGCACCAAAGGAAGAGAGAGACGTGCGTGCGGAGCACGTGCCTTGGAGGCACGTGCGACGCACGTGCGTCTCTTTATTTTTTAATTTATTTTTTATTTTTTTATTTTTTTATATATAAAACGAATATATAAAGGTGCCAAAAATGACTGACACGTGGCGGCACCAGGTGCTGCCACGTGTCAGCACCAGAAAATTCGAGACTAAAAGATTTTGTAAATTCGATAAAAAATAGTAAACGACCTCCGATCGAAAAAGTTTCTTCACGAAAATTGCTCGTCTCGATGAGATCTACAACTTTCATGAAGACATCAAAACCAAAATCGACCATTTGCACAAAGTGAATTTTTAGGGTATCTCATGTACATAGAATACCTTGATTTTGGGGTTTTATAATTTTTTTTGTCATTTTTAAACAAGATAAAAATCCGGAAAAATATGGAAAAATCAAAGATAAATAAAAGACACTTAATTCTAATTTTTTTGGATTTTTTATTGATTAAGAAAATATATACATCAAATACAAGGTCAAAAACCGTGAAAATATACAATGTAAAAGAGGCCCAAAACCCAACTTTCACATACGAGCTCCGATTCACTTGAACTTGGTCTTGTTTTGAAGGTAATTGAATGTACATTAGTTCAAAAGTAAGTAGGATTAAATCGGACACTGGATGGAGAAGATATGTGGCTTTTAGTCTGAAAATCCTGAAATTAGGGTTTGGGTTTTTGGTCCACTTATTTGGGTTAGTTATTTTTTTGTATTTTTCCTTTATTCTTGTTAGTGACATGTACACAGTGGAAGTGGTTTTGAGTTATTCGGAGTTAGCATGAATGTGTTAAAAATCCAGGAAGTTAGGCTATTTACAGGTCATGTTGGCTTGGATTTTTGGCTTCTTATTTTGTGCAGATTTTTGTGCTAAAATGCAATTCTTATGGAAACATGCATGAATGCTAATTATACAAAATAGATGCAAGAATGCTGTTGATTTTGAGGGATTTTAGCTTAATAAATGAGACTTAGAGTGATGAATACGAGATTCATCATCCCCCTATACTTAAACCATGCTCGTCCCTGAGCATCAAAAAGAAATGCCATGAGGTGAAATGAAATTGGGTTCCAAACCAAGACCATGAGCTAAAGGTGAAAGTGAACCTAAACTCAACCTTTGTATTATTTGTGTGTCGGAACTTCTGTGAGACTTAGAATTTTACAATCAACAGCCCTCAAGTTCTACACATCATTGCTACAGTTTCGGCTCAGAAGTCATCTTAGATCAATCATCTTCCCAAAGTATACCCTATGAATATTGAATAACCGACTCTTGTGTGTGAAATATTTTAGCTCTTCCCACCCAAAATGCCGGACTACTGCACAAGCCTCCTCTCCAATAACTCGTCCTCGGGGAGTCAGGTATTTCCTTCTAAGGTCTGTCGCGTTGTGTTCACAATCGATTTGGGGGGAGAAGATAGAAGAATGAGAAAAGAACTGGAGGGTGGCCAGTGTAGTCACCTCTCCTTGTGAAGATGGCCAGTGTAGCCGAGTCTCCACCAAGATCTGCAGGTTTCTGGAAGCTTGGACCTTTTTGGTCAGATTTTATTTGGTAGTTGCTTCTTTGTATTTGGAATTTTTGGTGGTTCTGCTTGGATCTTGTTGTGCCCCTACGGATATAGAATCTTTTGTTTCCGTACATTTTTTGGGGTCTTAGAAAAATTGTGCCCAGCCGTCCATCCCTTTTCCGAAGCTTTATTTCAACCCGTACTCCGGTCTTTAGATTTCCACGCTACTAGAAAAGAAACTCACACAGTCTTCCAACATCCCGTCTGAGTTGAGCTAAGTGCATAGTGCGAGAGTACAAATTAATTCCCTATTCCAGAGTTGTACCCAGAATGAAGAGACCAGGTTAGACACTAAGAGTCAAACGCTGTACATTGTCATGTGGAACTCAAAGAATTAAGTCAAAGACCTGAGGACTCTAAAATCCTATTTCTCGGTGAAGTTCCTCTGAAGATTAGGTGGATTAAGGTCAAGTCCAGACCACTCTCGGTTTCGGCTCATAACTCGGTTCAGAACCCAAAGACTTTTCATATATGCAAATGCGATGCTTGATGAAATGCGAGTGTGTGAAATGCAGACACACATTTTTTTATTTGTGAATTTTTTTTTATGCAAAGGATTTTTGTTGTTTGTTT
The DNA here is from genome assembly GCA_037367405.1 of Ottelia alismoides. NCBI lineage: Eukaryota > Viridiplantae > Streptophyta > Magnoliopsida > Alismatales > Hydrocharitaceae > Ottelia > Ottelia alismoides. The sequence goes on along the minus strand of JAZKJV010010499.1, from coordinate 512,493 downwards.
GTTTTTTTTTAATTCAAAAAATGAATAAGAAGCCATTTTTTTCAAAAATTTTGGGCAAAGTCAGTGTTAGTGGAAAAAACATTTTTTTTGTTTTTTTTTCTTTTTAATTTTTAAGAAAAACCCACCCCGTAAATACATATAGACTTATGCGCAAGTACGAGGTATGGCTAAAATATATACAAAGTATATATACAGACCTCCAACGGCTGCGACTCCGACGACCAGAAGCACCTCCAGGCGCTTGGCCCACCGCACCCCTCCATCTGACGAATCCGGATTTGCGGCTTTTAAGAAGTTGTTTTTATCGAGTTGTGCGTTGTAGGCGGCAATCGGAAACGATCAAGAAAATACCACAAATAAGTTATTCAATTTTTAATCTCGTGGTTTTATGTTTATTTTACTTGGGCAAGTCCCAAGGTCGATCACAAGGAGGCAAAGGAACAACCTAGAATTAAGTCTATCAAAGTTCGTGTTCGGTTTTCGAGGCGGTCTTTTTTTGGGATTTTTCAATGTAATAAAGGATGCAAAATGCAAATTTGGCCTTAATTTAGGGACTAAAATGTAGATTTCAATCAAACGATGTCCGAAAAATATGAAATTTGGCCACAATGTAAATTATAATGAAATGGATATACTGTAATTTTTTTGGAATTTTTGGATGCAATATGAATTTTTTTATGGATTTTTAAATGCAAACAAAATGATTTTTAATATTTAATTTTAATAAATATCAAACCTACTTATTTTCGAGAATCAAAATTATCTAAGATCTATCACTAGGTGACGGATCTCAGAAAAATCCTAAACCTCGAAAATGTGGGGTTTAATACCTATTAAAAATTAAATACTAAAAGATGCAAAATGATTTTTACAGGACAAAATATGCATGCAAATACAAATCTTTTTGGGTACAACGTTAAGAATAATTAACTCTACAATGTGTGATTTTTCGGGGATTTTTAGAGCAACGGTTAATCAACTATGAATTTAAGAGCAAGAAATGGGTAAAATACGCAAATTTTCACAAAACAATTAATTATTAATTAACCGTCCGTCACAAAAATACCCACAACTTGTCAAAGTGTAGAGAATTAATTAACCAACATCATGCTATTTTTTTGATAATAAAATAATGTAGATAAAGTGTTCAAAATTGAGGGGGAACACAGGGGTCCAGATGCAAATATAATAAATAAAAGAAATAAAGTAAACTGCAGTGGGGGACTTGTTTGCAATTACCAATAACCAGAGGGCTGATGTTGCAAAATTGCCAAGGAGGCACGAGCCACGCACGTGCCCCTTGGAAGGTTGGACACGCGCGCAATAGAGGAATCTCCGAGGGGCTGTGTGCAAATGGCCCCGCGGTCACGTGCTAGGCACGTGACCCGGGGGCTGAGTGCTGACGTCCCCTCACTCACGTGCGACGCACGTGAGGAGGGTCTCGGGCTTCGAGCCCGGCCGGCGAAGGGGGAGGCTCCTCTGGTGGCTGCTAAAGGCGGTGGTCGATGTGGCCGACAAACGGCCTCCGGCGAGAGAGAGCTGCTGGTCGTTGATGACGTTGGAGGTTGTCGGCGACGTCAATGACTGGTATCCGACCAAGACGGAGGGTGGCGGTGGCGCTGAAGCCGATGGGGTGCGTGTCGAAGACGAAGGGGCGAAGCCGGAGGTGGTGGCCGACACACGGCCGTGGGTCGTCGAGGGCATAGCAGCGACGGCGAGCGGAGTCGGAGGCAGTGATGGCGACGTGGCTTGATGCGGATGAGGAGGAGCTTCAGGCGGTTGCTGGTGATCGGCGAGGTGGAGACGGTGGTCTCGGATGTGGAGCAGGCGAGATGGGGAGATAGAGAGAGGGAGAGGAAGAGAGAGAGAGAAAGAGAGAGAGAGAGAGGGTATACCTGAAGGAAGCTCGACGGCGTTGGGAATGGCCGGAGCTGCAGCAGATGCGACGGGGCGGAGCTGCGGCGAGGAGATGGACTCCTCGGATCACGCCGGCGAAGAGGGGGCCTCGCGGTTGTCACGACCGGAGGTGGAGCTCTGGATGAAGATCGGCGGATGAGGGTACGATGCGGCGGAGGGTTGTTTAAATAGGAGAAGGGGGTTTCGGTCGGAGATGGAAAGGGGGTAGGCCGGGATTCGATTTGGGGGTTTTGATTTGAAGAGGAAGATCGGGGATGAGGGCGATCAGAGGGATACGCGGGGGCGGCGATCGGAGATGGGCGGAGCTCGCGAGATCCGCGGCGGAGATCTTGGAGGAGATCGACGGAGGTGGGTCAAAAGGGGAAAGGGGGCTCGGAGGAGGAAGACGAGCAGGAGCCGTCCGATCGGCCGAGATCGGGCGGCCCTGCGTGGGACACGTGGCGGCACCAAAGGAAGAGAGAGACGCGCGTGCGGAGCACGTGCCTTGGAGGCACGTGCGACGCACGTGCGTCTCTTTATTTTTTAATTTTTTTTTATTTTTTTATTTTTTTTATATATAAAACGAATATATAAAGGTGCCAAAAATGACTGACACGTGGCGGCACCAGGTGCTGCCACGTGTCAGCACTAGAAAATTCGAGACTAAAAGATTTTGTAAATTCGATAAAAAATAGTAAACAACCTCCAATCGAAAAAGTTTCTTCACGAAAATTGCTCGTCTTGATGAGATCTACAACTTTCATGAAGACATCAAAACCAAAATCGACCATTTGCACAAAGTGAATTTTTGGGGTTTCTCATGTACATAGAATACCTTGATTTTGGGGTTTTATAATTTTTTTTTGTCATTTTTAAACAAGATAAAAATCCGGAAAAATATGTAACAATCAAAGATAAATAAAAGACACTTAATTCTATTTTTTTTGGATTTTTTATTGATTAAGAAAATATATACATCAAATACAAGGTCAAAAACCGTGAAAATATACAATGTAAAAGAGGCCCAAAACCCAACTTTCACATACGAGCTCCGATTCACTTGAACCTGGTCTTGTTTTGAAGGTAATTGAATGTACATTAGTTCAAAAGTGAGTAGGATTAAATCGGACACTGGATGGAGAAGATATGTGGCTTTTAGTCTGAAAATCCTGAAATTAGGGTTTGGGTTTTTGGTCCACTTATTTGGGTTAGTTATTTTTTTGTATTTTTCCTTTATTCTTGTTAGTGACATGTACACAGTGGAAGTGGTTTTGAGTTATTCGGAGTTAGCATGAATGTGTTAAAAATCCGGGAAGTTAGGCTATTTACAGGTCATTTTGGCTTGGATTTTTGGCTTCTTATTTTGTGCAGATTTTTGTGCTAAAATGCAATTCTTATGGAAACATGCATGAATGCTAATTATGCAAAATAGATGCAAGAATGCTGTTGATTTTGAGGGATTTGAGCTTAATAAATGAGACTTAGAGTGATGAATACGAGATTCATCAGTCAATACCTCCACAGGTGTATAGCGAGCGACGAGTACGGGGAGGACTCAGACAGCAAGCAGTCAGTGCTGCAGCTACACAGGCGTCAGCTCATGTCGCTCGTTTGAGTGGTGGAGGATTTCCACGTCCTCAGGGCAACACGACAACAATAACAACAACCAACTCAAAGCATTGTGGGTTCTAGTACGACCCGATCTGCGGGCTGCGTATACGCCTCATCACAGAAGGACGCACAAGCAGAGCTTAATTATTAATAGATGGTCGTGGGAGTTAAGGAGATGTGAGTGAGTTTAGACCCAAAGGATAGGAGGAGCGGGAGTTGATGGAGGAATCCACTTCTTTTCTGAAGCCCGGGCTGAAGTATTGATAAGGAGGTGAGGGGGGGGGGATGAAAGCGGGAATTCTCAGTGAGCTATACGCTATTGCTTCCTTCCTGCCCTCTTCTTCCCCGCCTTCGTCTACAGCTCTTTCTAGTCTTCTGGTCATCTATAGCTTTCCCCTCCCTTCTTTCCTGAGCCTTCTTCAAATATTTCAAAAAGCTCGTCGACATCACTCTTGTCAAAGACCTTTCTGATGCTCTACTCCTCCACTCTCAACTCAACAGTTGTTGTATGAAACACTAAAATAATCTATCAAACCTGATTTTGACACAACTTCATTAACATCTTCCTTCGCCAGTTCATATCTCTTTTCTGCCCACGGAAGTCAAATGTTGGAATCAATGCGGCTTATCTTTTCACCTGACTTAGCTTGCGCCTATTCAAAACAGAGGATACGATCAGAAGCGAAATACGTGGAGGTCAAAAAAGGGTCGAAAGACGGACTACAAAAGGAGGGACCGGGGCAGCGAAGCAGCTTATCGGAATTGGCCAAGGTAAGCAATTAGCTGAGAGAGATGATCAAGGCTTACCACATGCTTTTTTCCCCTTGGAGTAGGGGCAGGGCATCTATGAATGAATCCATTGGCTTTCCCTCATACAAGGGAAGGTAGTGCTCACTATATATCAGGGGCTCACACGGGGACAATATAGAGAGGTTTTTATGAGAGCAATCAACCAACTCCCTTAGCTTTAGTCCTAGTGTGCTGAAATATCTGTTTTTTGGAGGTACAAGATAGTTATATAAATCCCGATATGCTACTTACGCTCCTTCTCCAGAAGAAGAAAAAAAAGGTCGATGCGCTGCTGCTTTTTTCAAAGCAGTTCTTAGAACTTTCCTATTGATGACCGGGGGTTTGTTTAGGGGGGCGGGGGGTGGGGGGAGGGAAAGTCCAAATAGCATCCCAGGCAGATATCTCTAGCTTCCTCCTTCTTCCTTGTATAATCCTGATGGCTTGACAGAGTCAGGGACTGGGAATTTGTCATGTTAACCCATTTGGACCTTGGGGACTGAGACTGCTACAAGAGGGAATGCCCCGCAAGATAGAGCCCTATAACCAGGTTTTCAACAGATATAGAGGATCCTGCCCCTCTTTCAATAAACTTGCTTGCCGCGTCTATCCTGAGTTTTCGTGTCCGGCTTGCTTGCGCATCTTGCATCCTGGGCATGGGCTAACTTTCTTCTTGTCTCATCTAACTAGCTTGATACTAAACGTAGATAATGAAAGATATCAATCGCCAATGAGAGAAGAAAATCAAAGAACTTATATATCATTCGACTGAAAGGACAACAAAAATACTTGACTTTCAAATACGCATTGCAACTTGATGAGTTAGTGACCCCCAAATATATATCAAATTGGGGAAATGGATGGGGGTTGGTTTCGTGGAATCAACTCAAAAAAAGATAGTCAGCCTACCAGATTACATACAAAGTACTATAGCCTGTAGTAGATAAAAGAGTAGTATAATAGGGAGAAAGAATAGATTATCCAAATCTGTCATCCTGTGAGAGTGAGACCAACGTCACTATAAGGGAGGTCTTCATTCGAAAATCATGACCGGTTCACTTCCTTTCTTCTGATATGCCATGACACTTTTTATAGGGGAAAATGGACTTGAGAAAGCGGCGGTCGTCTTCTTGGGGTAGGTTAGTGACGGAGCTGAAAACCAGGACTATAAAAAAGCCTCTCATCGCTCAATGCAAGCAAGCTCGAGACCTCTTCGAGAGTGAATCTGCTTCGAAAAAGGGTGCTTCAGGAGCGATGTCTGCGTATTATATTAGCCTTTGTTAGTCACCCTCTCGAGACCTCGTTTTGCTAGCGAAGTCAATCATTTAGCATTCCGATGAAGCTGATTTAGATCTTCCTGGACTGAAGAGCAGGCTGGTATGGAATGAAAGTCGTGTGGGGTAGAGTAATAGCTCATCGGGCTCATAGTTTCACTAATGATTTAGTAAAGTCACTATTGATCTTTTGACCTAGACAACGAATGTCCCCTTTCTCTATGGTCCGTACGAATGAACTTCTTCTTTTGGGACTTCTTAAACGTAGTTCTTTTGAATCTAGCTCTCTCAATTACATCGATCCCCTCCGCTCGCTACCTCTCTAGTTCTCTCGCTACAATTATGTAGTTCCATCTATAAGATCTTATTCTATTGGTTGAGCACTAAAGCGGCCTATAGCTTCGCTTGAGGATAGACTGCAGGCTTTCCCTTACCCTAACTCGTCTAACTCTTAAAAGAAATCCCCCAATAGATAGACTTTTCTTCTCTTCGTATTCTCTTTTAGTCTTCAAAAATCTCTTTTATTCTCAAAAATGCTCTTCTAATAACCTCAGAGAGACTTGATATATACCTCATATATACTCATCTTTCTTACTCAAACTAGCCCCCTATAATGCTATTTGGAAAGGGGCTATCGCGTTCTCTGAACCTGGTTAACCTCTCTAATTAAGTATGTGAGTGTCTTGCTTGTTTCATGCTCTTCTAGTAAAGAAATGTGATCCTCCGCCTGCCTAGCCTGAGAGACGACCAGTGTTGACCGAAATGGCGAAGTCGGTCCCTGGTGGGTTTCGTCCTTCTCTAACTTTAAGAGCAGCTAAGAAGTAGACTCCGTGATAAGGTCTTCTTATAGCGTTAGTGCTGGTATCTTTTAGCGCTTGCTGCTTGCTGTCTTTCTAGCCCTGTTCGACATCTTCATTTTTTCTCTTGGTTGTGTGCAGGAGCCATCCTGAAGCAGAACCAAAGATGGGATTTTCCTTGTTAGAAGGCAATCCTCATGAGGCCGTCCAGCCTAGCTCATTTGTCGGATGAAGAGCCGCCCCTTTGAGTCTGACTGACATCATTCGACGAATGAAGAAAAGTGCGTATCTGGGAAGATGTCTTGTCCAAAAAGTGAGATCCTGCAACCCCAAAACTCAAATAGTCGACCTTGGAAGTTGTTGCAGCGAGGACGAATGAGAACGGATTCTCTTATGGGAATGGAATCCACCTGACCTTCCAGTAAGTACTCTTTTTCACCAGTGACGATTGAATACCGCCAACGTCTTCAGGACTAAAAAAGAAAAAGTGATAGAAAAACCATTATATTAGGGCAAGGCATTCGACTAGCTTCCTGCAACCAAGTAAACCAGCGGAAATTCTGCATGCTACGTACAACGAAAGAATGAGCGAAGAGGGGGGAGGGACTGGGGTGCATTCAATCAGTGATTCTCCTAAAATGGAGAGCTGATCGGCAAGCATCCCATTCGAAAGTGAGTATGATTCAGAGAGCTATCGCAATTCAGGTCAAGGCTCTCCTTTTTCAAAGAGCAAGCAAGTCAACCCTCGAAGTGGGAGTGAATTGGGGTCAAGAAAGCCTCACCACTCCTGCACCTAAGAACCGAGTGAGCGATCCCTGGGTATATGACATCTAGCGAACCAGGCCCATTGATGAGAAGACCGACTGGAGGACTGAGGGGTGAGCCCCCCAGAGAAGAGAGCGGGGCATCCATTCTTTCAAAAAAGCGAGAAATAAGAAAGGGAAGGGGGAGTGGCGGGAAAGCTTATATAGTCAAAAAAGCCGAAGATCGAGCTCAAGGGCTAGTCTGAGATCTCTCATCCCGTCAAACTTAGCTGACTTGGCAGCCGAGTGGTTTGTCTATATCGACTTCTGTTCACGATGCCAGATCACCATGTCGAATGATTGGCACGCACTAGGAAGTCCTCCATCGAATTCGTCATTCCATCGTTGCAATGAAAGCCCCCTCCCACCGCCCTCCCCTTTCCTCTTAACGGATGGATAGATAGAAGTCCTCCCTGCCCTACCACTAATAAGAATGAGGGAATTCTGAACTATCCCAACTAGTAATGAAACAATGCCCTTCGGGCCGAAAAAAAAGCTTGGCTGCTTGTGTTGTTGGGCGTGGGTCTGTTTCCTCTCTTTCCTTTGTTGCTTATTCTACTCTTATTGTTCTACTGCGCTATATCTCTGAGCATGAAGAGTTGACTCCAATTGTCTTTTTTTCTTGTTCTCCTTGCTTTCTTTCACTAGACTTGACTACTTAATAGAATCCTATCCTCAGAATCAAGAGGTCTTCCCCGTTGCTTTCTCTTTTGTCTCACCCTATGGCTGAGGCCCATATATCTAGTGAAGAAAAACTGTGAGATTAATATAGTCTGCAAGAAGAAGTCATGCCCTCAAAATCAGGAGGCGAGCGAGCTTTGAATCAATGCCCCCTAAGTCCCCCCTTTGAGAAGAAAGGCTAGTTCATCAAGTCAATTTCATAGGTCTATCAGTTATCAACAACGACGACTATTGGAAGTATGTCATTTCGAACTGACTCCCAATTCCGATCTCTATGCCTTTATTCCAGGGATGAGTCTCCTTATTGGCCCTTTTTCTTTTAGCAAGCTCTGGAAGCGAGTAGTCTACAAGCACTAAAGCCTAGATTGAAGCTTGCAGTCTTACAAAGGAAAAATGCATGATTTTTGCATTATGCAGATGAAGAGAGGAGGCAAATCATAGGTCCCTTGATAGTCAGTCTTGCCACTGAAGACTATCGAAGCATTTAATATAATCTGGGGCCAGTTTTGGAGAGTCAGCAGACTGGTGACCTAGACGAGATGGAAGAGATGACTGCTATCAGCCTGATGCTTAGTTGCCCGACCGATGGTCCCCTCTCCCGATAAACTCAGTTCCGCTAGCACGCGAAAAGGCTACTCCTAGTATTCCTATCATTCTCAGCCGCATGAAATACAAAGGTAGTGAATGACTTTCGTATCCATACTAGATCTATGTCAAAGCTATCTAGAAAAGCCTCTTAGGATAAGGTTGGATGGGACTGCTTGGGTCAGAGCTCGGGAGAGAAATATGATCAGGAAAGCGTCAAGGCTTCGAAGTGCCTCTATGGTTGTGCCCGAGAAGCCTTCGTCAAAGAGAAGGATAGCGACGAATGTGAAAGGAGCAAAGCTGGGAGCACTGGAGTCCCCTTCACAGGTGAGTGGTGGGTGAGAGGCTGCTGATGTGGAGTGGTGTGAGGCCTAGACGAAGGAAGCGTGTGATGCAAGTCCGAGCAGGACGAGTGAGGCGAGTGGAGGCTAAAAGCGAAGGGGAGGAAAAATCCCTGCTTAGGCGATAGACGAAGGGGAGGAAAAAGCCCTACGACAACGATAGACGAAGGGGAGGCAAAAGCCCTGCTTAGGCGATAGACGAAGGGGTTCACTAATTCTTTCTTTATGGGCGATCTCTTTTCAAGTGTTGAGTTCTCATGTTCGCGAGGAGAGTGCCTGGACTCGCTCCAGGTGACCTCTCTACTTTCATCTCTTTCTATATGAGATGCGATTTCTCTCTTCAATACTCACAATCTGGGCGGACCTTACAACTTATAAAGGGTGGACTTGGCCTGAATGAAGCAAGCAATACTCCTCCCGGTCGTCTCATCTCCGGATTTCTCTAATCTCAGGTCACACTTCTCATGATAGACTCCACTCTGATAAGATAGTGAACCTGACGCTTGCTTGTTCGGGCGGAAATGAGGTAGTGGGCCACCTTTCGTGGCTAGATCATCAAGAAAGAAGATCCCTCGCTACCATTGCATGTCGAAAGGATTCCTCACCTGGCTCTCTTCTATTCTAGGCTTGCGCACCTCTCTCCTTTCTCACTCTTTCTCACCTGCATCTACTTTTTGGCTATGTATAATGCTCTCTCTTTCTCTTTTTTGATAGGCGGCACCCAGGACTTGATGGTGGGTCCTGGCTTGCATCGCTTTGCCTCGCACCATCCTACTAGATTATCTATTATAATATATATAGAGTGGGGCTGATTGCTTTCCCATCAAGTCCTAAGGCTTAGTCAAAATGGCGCAAAAAGTCCATGGATTTGCGGGTCTTCCATCATGCACAAGTGGACTGGAAAGCTCAGACATGCCCTTAGGGGCTCTTTGAGAAATAAATAGAGATACCGCAAGGAAGAAGACTCCTTAGATAGAGCTAGACCCCACCGAGGAGGTTAGCAGGGAAGATCCTAGGCCTCTGACTGAGGGAAGACTGCGTCGTGATATATAACAGGGAAACAGACCAATCATTCACTCACCTGCACTAGCCCACGACAGATGCAGCGGAGGGGCGAAGACCAGAGAAGGTAGTCTAGAAGATTTTGCAGAAGGTAGTCGGCATATATGATAGTTGGGGTAGGGGGATTTTCTATGCATTGGAGCCCTCCGGGGAACGAGTGAGAGGGATGCATGTGGTCTTCTCTAAGAGGTGGTGTCATAAATCCGAATGAAAGAAGGAGAGTCTGAGATATATAGTAGCGAGTTCGATAGCAGTGCGATGGGCTGGGCGGGAAGTCGAGGTGCGTCATTAGAGGTGGAGGTCTTGTGAGAGGAGTGACAAAATCGAGAAGTTTTGTTTGATAGTTGATTCCTTCTTGGACTCCCGCATGACTATCGTGTACTGTAATGCGTGGTGCGCTGCCACCGCTGAGATTGTGGGGTATCCTGGGTGCCCTGTGTAAGTGTCAAACAAGGTAGAAAGGGCTAGGATCTGCTCTGATGCAAGTGTGCCAATCAGCCGATAATGCTCCGGGGGGAAGAAGGGGGATGTGGAGGGGATTCAAACTGCAATGGAGGTCAAAGGAGCGTAGCAAAGGGGGGATTGCAGGGGGTTCAGGAAAGCCTCATTTCGTAGCCAAGTTAGTAGACTTGCCAACTGATCCGAGTTTTTTATGGGAAGAGGTCAGTGCAGCTTTCCCTTCTTACTGTATTGCCTTATCCTTCTCCGAGTAGATTGATTCGGCTCTATAGTCTAGTTTTGATTAGGTTATAGATATTCATCTTTGCATCGATTCAGAATGGGCTACTTCTCCGTAATACAATACCAATAAATCTCCGATGTCAAGCATCATATTTTACTACCTCAATCAATGCATGAGTAAAGAAATCTTCTCTTCCTCTATCCCTTGGAATATATAATATATAGTTGCGGTCATGTTCCTTTGCCAAGATAGTCAAAATAGAAAACGACGGACCCGAAAGGAGGAAACTAGGCCTACCCCACATTTTTCTTCTACTTTAAAAAAGAAAAAGATTTCGAACACTTTTAAATGGCAATAATATTATTTAGAAACTACATCTTTATATAGTGCTAAAAAAAGAGATAGTGGAAGTATATATAGATGAAGTCGAGCGAGGGTCCCCTATATATTTAAGGGCTGTGAAACTGAGTTCAAAAAGAAAAAGAAGGGCTCACTTCCTACAGGGAGAGGGACTACTATTCGTATAGAAGCGAAGGAGTGAGCTTTTATAGATATATGTTGTAGTAGCGAAGCGAGAAGGATCGTCAGGGGGCTAGGAGCTGCTGTTCCGGTTAGTCATCTGGGAGGGCTAAAGAGTGGGCAGCAGAGGGAGCCGTGACGTGTTGACTCTGCCCTATAATATTACGAGTCTCATCATCAAAAAAATCAGCACCACGAATAACCTAAACAACTTCAGAGATAGCCTAACAACATTTCTGATCTCTTGGACCTGGCTCTATCTGCTACTGATTGAGAGAGAGAGAGAGGGACATTGTCACATGATCGAGTTCTTTTTAGAGTAGGGTCTGAGATGCGTCATATATAACTAGAAATGGCGGGCAGTAGTGAACAAACTCTTGATGCATGATTGACTGTGTTGTTTAGGGTATACGGAGAAATAACTGGGAGGTAGGTCTTCTTCTTCGTATTCTCTTCTTCTTCTTCTTCCCCTCAACTCTGTATCTTTCTCTTTTCTTTTCTCTATGCCCTTATCTCGCTTTAGACTATCGAATCTTCTACTCTCCTACCGCCTCGAATGCGCTAAGTGAAGTTGAGCCGATTTACTTGCCCTATATCCTACTTGATTAGGGAGAGTGGGATGCGCGGTGCGGAAACAGTTGCGGACTAGCGCTTCCAACTTCTTTTTTTAGAGGGAATCTCACTATTGGATTGCCTTTCTTTTACTAGAGTGAGCTCTTGACTGTCTGCGCTACATTGCCTGCCTGATCTTTGGGAGAGAGTCCAATCCCTTATACACTTTTGCTTTAAATTTTCCTCTGACACTCCAACTTCATGCCTAGGCTTGCTTTTTGATCCCCGTCCTCGACCTGAATCACGATAGCTCGGATTCTGCAGATAAGTCATCTTTTGAGTGCTTTTGAACTAGATTAAAGCCATACTAGCCTACTTTTTTTACCCTCATTGAAGTCTCATCCCTCATGCCCACCTTGTCTTAAGGGATTCCCTTGGTCAAGCCTACCTACTTCTGTCCTAATACAAAGGCACCACACCGAGAATGAAATACAAGTAGAGACCTGCCTCCTCTGCCTTTCTTTCTGTTCCTTCATCCGAGCCCAGCTTCCATCTGCTCATCCGAGGCCATATGGTCAAGCGCCAATTCAAGCTATATGCTATATAATCGGAATTGAAGACCCGAAGGAGAAGTTATGAACATCCTTCAACTCTCTCCACTAAGTGCTCTGCTTTCAGCTTCCTCTCTCCTTAGGGCTAGCCTGTTTGATTCCAGAGAGTGGTCTTCTCTCTCGGTTATTCCTGATGTCAGATGTCTTTATCCCTATTATTCCTAAAGTCTTTATCCCAGTCATTCCTTCCTTTTTTTATAAAGTACACACCTCGAACCAGTCTTTTCCTCAACTTCAGAGAAGTAGGGGTCTAAGAGTGTGCGTGTGGCTTATGGGAGTCTATCAGAGAGTTCGTCATGGTCCTGACTTTTCGAGATTGACCCTAGGGTTCTTCTTCCTCCCGCTTTCGAGGCCTAAGAACCAGCCAGCCCTGAGGTATTGGGAAGTTCTATCTGCATACTCCTTTCGAAAAAGGGCAAAGCACGTCGAAAGGCAGGACTTTTCCTAAAATCATATGTTTCTGAAATCAACCAACGAGCTCCCTATATCTTCGGCCTCCCTCTTTATATGCGTCTTTGATGCCCTAAATGACTACCAGCTCTTCCCGTGCATTCTAGTAATTAGTTCCGCTCATAGGAGACTCACACTTTAGAGAGGTCAGTTCCGCGCCTTTATTCTCCACTAATCAAAATGCTTCGCCACAATATATCTGGGGCTCGGGATTCATTAGATATTCGCTCCAGACTCAAAGCCAAGCCAAAGTCACTATAGGCTAGCCGCTCCTCATTCCAGAACTGCGCTGCCTTTCATCAGTCCCATCATCAGATGGCAATGGTGTTGGAATCCTATAATGATGTAGGATAGGACCAATCAGACTCGTAGGAAGTTCCGGGCGCACGCAGCCCGGTCAACATGCAGTGCTATTTGAAAGATGTCGAGGACTGCTAATCTTGAAAGCCCTATTTTCTAGAATCTCGAGGCTTGTGGCTTTTCCCTTTGGATCCGCCCTTCCCTTTCTTTATGCTCCCCTACCTAGTTAGAAAGGGATAACCTACTAGCCTTCCTAGCTTACCTAGTTGGTGAAAGATATGGTTAGATCCTCAAGCGCATCACGGAAGCGTGAGCTTCGTATCGAATACGATGAGGAGCGACTAGTCGCACTAGTTGCTCGATGTAGCATAATTTAAAATTTTTTCATACGACGAAACCACATGATCCAAGAACACTTCTCGGATCGTTTCGTCTAAACCACAAACAAGTAATAGGATTACCTCTTGAAGCGTGGTTGCGATCGAGTCTCTAAACAAAGAGACCTCTTGTCTCAAGTCCGATCTGACAGAGGAGACGCTTGCGAGAGCGGTGATGAACCACATGCTTCTTGCAATCCATGTTGATGATTCAAGCGGCGGATCTCCTGATCTCGACACACGAGATCTGACGTCTTCTTCATGAGCGAGGCACACCAAAGTAGATGGAGATCCACGAGTAGATGATCGGGCAGCATAACGACGATGCTGCGGTGATTGAGAATCTCTCTAGGGCATCCATGGTGGACGGCCACGAGAGGGAGAAAGAGAGTAGGCGTGTAGAAAGAGAGAGAGAGACTTGTGTTCTTTTTTTGTGTTACAATAGCATATACTTGTGTAAAAAGAGAGCATGGTATGCCTCTCTATTTATAGGGTTTTGGGATCCATGGATCTCAATCCATGGGACTCATAAAATCAATGGTTGAGATTTATTTATGATCAATCCAATGGTCAAGATTGTTGTTGGTAAAAGCCAACAACTTGTGATTTAATTTAGATTAAAATATATTTGACAAAATCAAATATAAATCAATCCTAAATTACATCAAAAAATAAGGAGAGAATATACATGGAGACCACATCTCCATGTACATTCAAGGGGGGGACGGCCACCCATTCCATATAGGAATTGGGTGTCGCCCACCACCTTCCATGCGGGGCAATCTCATGGATTTCCATGAGATTGGATGCCTCCTTGAATTTCTACATTATTTATTTCCAACAACTTTTGTTGGGATTTATTCACCAAAAATAATTCACAATTAATTTTGGGAATATTACAATCTTGACATTGGAAAATTGGGAATCACATTTACAACCCAAAACAAATCAATTAATTAGACAATGTGTATCCAATACACATTAATAATTAATCAACAAATATAAATTATAATTAGCTCTCTCTAATACATTATAAATCACATTTATAATATATTATGAATAATTGGGTATTACTATCCAGATTATTCTTATCCACAATAATTAAATCACATTCAATTATATTGGATAACTTATTCTCATGTGCCCAAATAATTTGAATCACATTCACATTATTCACATCTTTGATAATCAAATCACATTTAATTATCTGAGATAACTCTACTTTATAATATGAATCAAATTCATATTATCATGATAATTAAATCACATTTAATTATGCATTTTCTCAATGCTCGGATACATATATCAACGATAGAATTATCCATGAACTCTTTCAAGGATAATGTGCTTTCTCCGCGAATACATGGAGATAAGGACAAGGCGATTGCATTGTTCCACATATAGTAACTTGGATATTGAGATTACATCTCAAATCCAGATCTCGGGCCTCCCATAGATGCTTGATTAAATCAAGACCGCAAATCTAATCTTCTCATTGTATCTGAATCACATTCAGATCAATGTCCAACATTTGGATCAAGATCAGATTACTTCTCTACTGAGAGGAGTCACTAAAATCCAGACCCGTTTCATCATTCCCTAGGAATTGAAGCGTCATGGTTATACAATCGTTTATGATCACATCACCCTCAGGTATTCCCAATACCTGTACATCCTGCATACTGGAAGACTTAGAATAAACCCGAAGTATTAGATCAACTTTATACTGTCTACTTCAGGGTTTTATCAGTAAGTTTCTCATTTTGATCATTGGGAGTTGGTATCGATCATATACTTTCCAAAAGCATATATCATACCTAGGTCTTGATTATATACTTTTTAAAAGTATATATCAAACCTACAAATTCAGTCAATCTTCCAAAGTGAGATGACTGTGCGCACGGAATTTGATTCTTCCCAATATCTCATGAGTGAGCTCATGTCTTCCGGTTCAGTAATGAACCTGTATGATCCCTTTGAGAGATCGTATTACTCATATGCCCTTGCATGCACACCAGCGTGCCGGTGTATAGACCTTAATTAGGTCATCAACCTATTGGTCTACCAAATGTACATACTGAGACATAGAGTAACACATCTGTCTCCGGTCAAAGGATGTGTGCCTATATCATGACAACATACGATATAGGAATTTGGTTATCTTAATCTCGTTAAGTTAACTCTTTGACCTAACTAATCTGACACCTCCGAATCTCTATTCCTATGCAGAGGACCTACATCAAGAAGTCGGTCAGATATCAGCCTAACTGAGAAAGTATTGCCATCTCCTACTCAGGCTGGACATCATCTCTTAATAATCATTTGACAGTGCTTGATGAGTCCTCAATCTAGCTCATTAGATATTCATCTAAGCACCAACCTCTATGATTCAATAATTGAATCAACAGTTGTATGATCATTAAGATGGCCATGGTACATAACCCTAATTGTACTATGGGACCTATTATGCAATTATGTATTCTTCATTTCAGATTAGGGAATGATATTTGCAAACATTTATTGCATAATGGCTCACCGTGGGCTCGCATGTCCAACAATCTCCCACTAGCCCAATGAGCCATTAATGGGCTAATCATTTAAACCCACACTCATGTGACAATCATAGGCTATTTAGAAAATAGCTAGGTAAGCTGATCAGTCACTCTGTTCCCAAGAGACTATGCCAAGTCCTTTTAGGGCACTTGCGTATCCCCTAGTAACAGTTTTCGCATCCAATGCGAATGTTGCATCTTATGCAACCAATACTCAATTTTGTTATAGTGTCCTTGACACTATAGCTCGATAATTATTATAACCAGTATGTCCATAATCCTTATCAGAATGCCTTTTTTCATGGAGATCTCTATCTCCTAAGGTATCTACAGTTAAATCCTTATAGATTACTATCTACAAGGTCTTCACTATCTTTGAAGATATTGTTATTACTGCAATCAAGTGTTTTATTCCATAGTAGGATTAGTAACAGATTACTACTCCCACTGCATGGTAGACATCTGGCTCTTTTGCAAATCTAGCATACACTCAGCTTCTCGTAACTGATGCACAAGGGAAAATAGTTTGCATTCACATCGTCAACTCTTTGAGGTGTTGTCCCTTTAGATAGGTCAGTACCATATCTTAAGGGAAGGAAGCCTTTCTTGGAATTTTTCAGAAAATAGAATAAGTCCAAGGTGTACTACTAATGTGTTGGTCCCAATACCCTCTTCTCTACGCTTCTAAACATCTTCAGAACTAAGATCTAAGAGGTATCCTTGAGATCATATCTCGAGGTATGGGATAACCAGATTATAAAACACTTATTATTATCATCCTTAGATCATTCCAAATGATTAGGATAATATCTACATTTAGCATGATGAACACAATGGCACTCCCACTAAGCTTCACATGGTTCATCAAGATTTTATCTTAAATCATAACATTTATAATTTCGTCAAATCTTATGTTCCAACTACAGGAAGCTTATTTGAGTACAAAGATGGAGTTATTTAGCTTGCACATCTTGCTTTGCTCAACCATGAAGCCCTGGGTCTACTTCATATGAATATCCTCAGAGAGGTATTCATAGAGGAATGCAATCTTGACTCACATCATGAAGATGTCACGGTCAAGTTGTGTAGCTATAGTTAGCAATATTCTGATGGGTTAAAGTAAGGTCACTGAAGATCAAGTCTCATCGCAAGGGATGTCTTCTCTTTGGTGTGTAGCTCATGGCTACGAACCGTGCTTTGAAGGTCTCTACCTTCTCATCAGGTTCCCTCTTTCTCTTGAAGATCCATTTAAATCATAATGGGTCTAACCCATATAGTTGGATCCTCGAGGGTTTATATACAACATTTGTACATGAAGTCTACTTTAGACTTTTATTTCTAACATCCATCTTTCCATGTCATGATCCTCAGGAGCTTCATCACATGAAGTCCGATCATTGTCAGATTCAACTGACACATGGAATCCATCCTCAAACTTATTTGAAGAGGTATTAATGTTTCATCTTTAATTATCTATTTAGTTTCCGATTTCAGGAGCCTCGTTATCTTCTTAAGGTTAAATGAGTTCCTTTATTTCATTTTTTTCTTGATTCTTAAGAGAGTCATCCTCTAAGAATCACATTCTTAGAGATGAGATCCTTTAAGAATCTCAAGGTCATAAAGTAGGTATATACTACCATCCTTTATTTTCCTAATGAAGTAGCACTCTCCAGTGCCATATTCCAGCTTAATCACATGGAACCTTATCGAGGATATATATAATGTAGTCTCTACCACATATATATATATACACTTGGAAACTAAGAGATAATTATGCTAAGATTAATCATTGATCAAATCATATCACACATGATCAATTGTATCTCCCTACAACTCTATTGAGTGAAGGTTCATTAGGAGGATTGCGATAGGAATGATATTCACATCTCCATAAGGTATTTCTTGAATTCATCTAATAGGTACAAGCTACCTTGGTTAGATCAAATTCATTTCATCTTCCTTCAAACTTTGGTTCTAAACCAAAATTATGAAATCTTTGAACATTTCAAAGGTTTCTTAGGTGAAGGGAAGAAATCTCATATCATACATAATCATCAATAGATATCACATATCCATAATGTTTACTATGATATAGATTATTCACATACATCAATATGTATGAGATCCTGAATAGCTTGACATTTTAGACCTTTCCCAAAGAAGGGTGTATTGGACATTTTACTTTGAATACAATATTCATAAGTATGCAAGTTTTGAAATTTTAGACATTCTAAAGTTTCATCTCTTACTTGTCCATTGATCTCATCAATAGACATATGTCCAAAACATGATGCCAGATCATTGTCAAATGATCTTTATCCTCCTATTGATCTTTAAAGATTTAATTTTCAGTATTAGAAATCTTAATGAACCATTCATTAATTTTCTAATTTAGTGGAGTCCACTAGATGTTAGATTATTATCTGAAATATCTCCATCATAACTCTTTATGACAGGTCTATTCCAGAATTCATGTTTATTCCCATCATTTAGAAATAAACAATGAGTGTATTCTAATATCTAGGTCATACAGACATTCTCTAAGACTAAGGGCTCTCCCACTGAAAATATGAAGTATATTCATCCAGTGGAAATTGTTGCAATAATTGCATCAATTCCAACATGGATGACCATTAAACCTTAAGATCAAATTTCTAATATTCCAATTGCATGTGTCATTAGAAGATTACGATACAATTATTAGACTTTATCTTATCAAATTAGTAAGTCAATATCAATGATTATATGTAGATTAATCTGATGTACTATATGATTCCTTCTCTAAGGATTCTAGATATATTTGATAGTCATACTATCAACGCATCAACTTATTGCAGTATTGGCATTTATCGAACTCTTAGGATGTCATATGGAAGTCACAGAAGTACAGTCAAATCTTTGATTGTACTTCCTACTTGGGTCCAACCCATGCTTCCACTGTGCTCCCTTTATCTATAAACAACCATTGCTCAAGACCAAGGATCTCTTATGTTAAAATCAAAAAGTTTAAGATAAGAGCATTTCAACATTTATACATTCTTCATTCAATTCATACAATATGAATATTATGAAGCTTCATGAATAACTAGAGTATAGATAGCAGAATGATGACACTCATCGTATCTACATCCATCTAAACTCATAAAACTTAGGTTCAGGTAGGTACTCAAACAATTTGAATACAACATCTCCTATAGAGCCACAATTCTGCATAATGCAGAGAACCATGTCATTCATGATTATATGTCGAGAGCACATACGTATGCCAGAACACATTCTTCGATTTTTATCAGGATTATTTGATAATTACGATCATTATCGACATGTTACTTCAAAAGTACATTCGATGAGATCAAGACTTATAGAGACATACAAACCTTAGGGTTTTAGTTCTATTGTCTTATTTAATTATCATTCCTCATTATTATGAGGAAACTTGCAAATCGCAACCACATACATTATGTGTCCAATTGCAAGTACAATATCTGGATTGTAAGTTCAATCCATGATATTCTACTGGTTATTATTGAGTATAACATTGAGTGGGATTAAAGAAGGATTATCTAAAATAAGAAATTTGCATAAACATATATAAATATATAATTTTCTTTGATTTAGGAATTTTATATCAAATTTGTCTTGCCATGTCAACAATGAGAGTTCATTCCCATAATCACTTTCAATGTAAGACATATACTTACCATTATATCTCAAGCAAGATCTGGGATCTTCTTCCTTATCTTTGTTACATCCCAATAACATGAGAACCTGTAATTCGGATAAAAAGAAGCGGGAACACATTCCGCCTTGCAAGTCCAACTTGTATCTTCCAATTCGGTCTTCAACACCCGGGCCCACCACCCCTAAGGTGATGTTGACCCATCATTAATTGAACCAACCGTCAACAAGAATACAACTCACTATGCGCAATCCAATATCGCCCCAATAATATGAGGACCTGATATTGGGGTCACTACGCATACGTCTTTACTCTTTCAAGAAGTGACGAACCCGATCCAAATGGATCATATGCAGGAGATGTCACTTCAGGCAAGCGTTTCTCACATACAATAGCTGGCGACGGAACCCTTTGCCTTAACGGGAGACCATGGATGTCACTTATGTGATCCTCCATATCATATTCAAATTCTAATTAATCATTATGAATCACATTCATTACGATTAATTCTTCCAAGAGAAATAATAACTCTATTCATAATAAAGTGTTTTAATTTTGGATATAATTAACTTAATCATATTAAATTAATTATTAATCCAATTTAATCAACAAACTTGATTTTACTTGAATATATGATCTTATCTCAAAATATATATTAATTAGAATTTTAATAATTAGAAAAATACATCATGATCTCTTAGGCATCATTCGTTCCCTACCCGCTGTCATGACCAGTACTGGCGGGAGTGGGACAGACCGCATACGTTGCAACCCACTACCCCAGCGATCCCCGACTAGACACCATATCCGCCTTGGGAAAAAATAATGCCGAGTAAATCACTTTGTACTTGGGATGATCATCGGTTCTTCAACTGAAATTATACCATATAGTAATAATCAAAACATTTTTTGATTATAAGGAAATTTGCTAGACAAATTCCTAATCCTATTCAAGCGAGGAGTTTGACGATTGTGTTTTCAATTTTTGATCTAGATCAAATCTAATCAATAATTGATTGAGGACAAGTCAATTAAGGAAATAATCATCATCTAATATTTCTCAAATATTTTCCATAATTATTTCATGAAATTAACAATTAATTTCTTTAATTGACAATCACATGGTTCTTGATTAGGAAAGTAATTTCAGCAGTGACCTCTACTTACTAAAATTAACATATCTCAATCAATTTAAATCCAAATTAAGCAAAGTAAGTTTCTATAGTTTGCTAATTTGATTTACAACAGAACCTATGTGATTTGCATGCATTTCAAGGCGTTTCTAAATAGTAATTAACTCCTTAATTATGTTAAGATTCGCAGTTCCCATAACAGTGAATACATGTTCATTAAAACGATCATATCGCGAGCAAACAGAATCCAAATAACGTAAACTTAGATCCTATGGTTTGCTTATTTAATGGGGAACAAAATACAAGTGTTATTTCATGTTTGAACAATTTAAACAGGGCCGTAAATTTACACTAAACAGAGATGCAAAATTGAAATGCGATATAACTTTCGCAACCTTAACGAACCCATGTCGCCTTCGGTTTAATGGATTGTATCCTAAACCTTCGACCTAAGGCTCTGATACCACTTGAAGGATAGGGTTAGATCTTCAAGCACATCACAGAAGTGTGAGCGTCGTATCGAATACGACAAGGAGCTACTAGTCGCACTAGTTGCTCGATGCAGCGGAATTTAAATTTTTTCATACGACGAAAACACATGATCCAAGAACACTTCTCGGATCGTTTCGTCTAATACACAAAAAAGTAATAGGATTACCTCTTAAAGCGTGGTTGCGATCGAGTCTCTAAACAAAGAGACCTCCTGTCTCAAGTCCGATCTGACGGAGGAGACACTTGCGAGCGCGGGGATGAACCGCGTGCTTCTCGCAATCCATGTTGATGATCCAAGCGGCGGATCTTCTGATCTCGACACACGAGATCCGACGTCTTCTTCACGAGTGAGGCGCACAGAAGTAGATGGAGATCCACGAGCAGACGATCGGGCAGCATAACGACGATACTGCGGCGATGGAGAACCTCTCTACGGCATCCATGGTGGACGACCATGAGAGGGAGAGAGAGTAGGCGTGTAGAAAGAGAGAGAGAGACTTGTGTTCTATTTTTTGTGTTACAATAGCATATACTTGTGTAAAGAGAGAGCATGGTATGCCTCTCTATGTATAGGGATTTGAGATCCATGGATCTTAATCCATGGGACTCAAAAAATCAATGGTTGAGATTGATTTATGATCAATCCAATGGTCAAGATTGTTGTTGGTAAAAGCCAACAACTTGTGATTTAATTTAGATTAAAATATATTTGACAAAATCAAATATAAATCAATCCTAAATTACATCAACAAATAAGGAGAGAATATACATGGAGATTACATCTCCATGTACATTCAAGGGGGGGACGGCCACCCATTCCATATAGGAATTGGGTGCCGCCCACCACCTTCCATGTGGGGAAATCTCATGGATTTCCATGAGATTGCATGCCTCCTTGAATTTCTCCATTATTTTTTTCCAACAACATTTGTTGGGATTTATTCACCAAAAATAATTCACAATTAATTTTGGGAATATTACAATCTTGACATTGAAAAATTGCGAATCATATTTACAACCAAAAACAAAGTATAATTTACATTTTCAATTAATTAGATAATGTGTATCCAATACACATTAATCATTAATCAACAAATATAAATTATAATTAGCTCTCTCCAATACATTATAAATCACATTTATAATATATTATGAATAATTGGATATTACTATCCACATTATTCTTATCCACAACAATTAAATCACATTCAATTATATTGGATAACTTATTCTCATGTGCCCAAATAATATGAATCACATTCACATTATTCACAGCTTTGATAATCAAATCACATTTAATAAACTAAGATAACTCACCTTTATAATATGAATCAAATTCATATTATCATGATAATTAAATCACATTTTATTATCCATTTTTTCAATGCTCGGATACATATATCAACGATAGAATTATCCATGAACTCTTTCAAGGATAATGCGCTTTCTCCGTGAATAATTGGAGATAAGGACAAGGCGATTGTATTGTTCCACGTATAGTGACTTGGATATTGAGATTACATCTCAAATCCAGATCTGGGGCCCCCCATAGATGCTTGATTAAATCAAGATCGCAAATCTAATATTCTCATTATATCTGAATCACATTCAGATCAATGTCCAACATTTGGATCAAGATCAGATTACTTCTCGACTGAGAGGAGTCACTAAAATCCAGACCCGTTTCATCACTCCCTAGGAATGGAAGCGTCATGATTATACAATCGTTTATGATCACATCACCCTCAGGTATTGCCAATAACTGTACATCCTGCATACTGGAAGACTCAGAATAAACCCGAAGTATTAGATCAACTTTATACTGTCTACTTTAGGGTTTTATCAATAAGTTTCTCATTTTAATCATTGGGAGTTGGTATCGATCATATACTTTCCAAAAACATATATCATACCTAGGTCTTGATCATATACTTTCCAAAAGTATATATCAAACCTACAAATTCAGTCAAGCTTCCAAAGCGAGACGACCATGCGCACGGAATTTGATTCTTCCCAATATCTCATGAGTGAGCTCATGTCTTCCGGTTCAGTAATGAACATTTATGATCCCTTTGAGAGATCGTATTACTGATGAATACTCATTCATCACTCTTTATTCTTATATTTTAGCTACAAAAACCTTTGCAAATGCATGTAGATATGTGTAAATACAAACAATTACCAAAAGCATGCATTGTGTAAAAACTTATAATTAGCATGTTTTTGTGCAAAAATAAAAGAATAAAGATTAAAAAGAAAAAGAGGGAAATATTTAGAATAAATATTGAGCAACCTAATCCAAGGGAGGGCTCAGCATAGGCCTGACCGCATAAAAGCCAAAGTATGGGGGAGATAGGGGCTCATGTGTGTACATAGTTATGTAAATAAAATAAAAATATTTTACTCACAAAAATAGATGCAAATGGGTTTGTAAATACTTGTACATATTTACAAGTATAAAAGCAAGATAAAAATAGAAAAATCAAAAAGAACAAAAACACCACTTTCACATTATACATAGAACCACCTTTATATTTATTTAGCCTTATAAATAAATAAAATTAATTTCCAAAATTCTTGTAAATATCCTATATTATATAATGTAAATAAATTAAATAAAATCGATTAAAACAAAAACAAAATAAAAATAAAAAATAACAAAATTAAAAACATAAAAATATATTGTAAATATACCATGTATATATGTATTTGGTTCACCTATGTATATAAATAATTAAAATAAAATAAAAATATCTTTTTATTCCTTATTTTATAATGAAAATAAATAAAATATAAAATAGGAATAAAATTGCACAAAAATAAGAAATTAAAAATCAAAAATCAAAATCCTACATATTGTATATATACCTATGTATGAACCTACTATGTATATATCTTATTTTTATTTCGAAAAATTAATTAAAAATCACTAAAAAATAGAAAAAATAAAATAAAAATATTTCATGTTTTGATTTTCCTTTAAATCGGCCATTTTCTATGTTTAATTTCACTTTCAAAATCCAGCCACGTGGCCGCCACCCATTGGCTCTGGGGGATGTTGACCGCCCGGTCAACTCCCCCCCAGGACCACCTCTCGCGGGTCTGCAATGCCCGACTCTCCTTCTCGGATTTTTCCCAGGCAGACCCGACTCTCCCTCGCCGGAGCTACCGCATCGAGATCCGCGCTCCTGATTTCCCTACCCGCGTGCTTCTTTCCGGATCATCCCTACGTATAAAGCCGAGCTCCGCCACCTTCATTGATCATCTTTGGCCATTCGATTCCACCCCCTGTGAGCTCCAGCGTGCTCGTGAGAGTGACAGCTCGCGTCCAGTGCTGTTGCAACGAGGAGAGGGAGCGTGACCACTGATCCGGCGAGCTTCGCCGTCGTTGCTCCGCCACCAGCTGGAGCTCGAGCCTCGGAGGGAGACGCTCCTCGAGGCGAAGACCCAAAGCATCCTCAGCTCATCCCCAGTCTCCTCGTCCACTCAGGTAGTCCCTTAGACCCTTCTTTTCCTTTGATTTTCCATTACGCCCAAATCGTCGCTCCGCCGTGTTCCGCCGATTCCGTCCATGACCGACCCCCAATCGATCATCGGGTGAACCACCATCGCCCTCGCCTCCTTCCCGCGCACCTTCTCCATATTCCCATCCAACCCAGCTCGCAAAGGAGCTGGGGTTCGAGCTCCACCGTCCCCCCCTTCGCCGGAGCTCGCCCACAACGCCCCATCGGTCATCGTCACTTCGCCTAACCGGGTCGAGGCAGTTTGCCCTCGACCCGCGAGTCTCTTGGTCATCTTTGCAGGTACTACCAAGCCCATCTGAGGGCTTGGGTCATTCAGGCCAGGAGCCTCGCCTCCGCCGACCTCGCCGGAGCTCCCCAGAGCTCGGCTGGGCCATCGGAGGCCATCAGCAGCTGCGCAGCACCTCGCCGGAGCTTCTCCGATCTTCAGGCGCATCAGGGGAGGTCAGGAGCGCACGCACTAGGCCGGCGAACCCCGTCGGCCACCTGTTCTTCCTCGACCTTCAGCCGTCGTCCGATCAGCCCTTCAGCTCCAGTTTGCATCTAGGCCATCCGTGCTGGAGCAGCAGTCACCGTTCGATCTAAGGAGGAGAGATCTGGACCGTCCGATGCTCGAGGGTTAGCCACCTGCGCCCTACACCGTCCGATGCCCCACGTGGACTAGCTCCCGCCGTTGGATCACCCCGAGGAGCATAGCTTTGGAGCCCTTGTCGTTCGCCACCGTTAGATGCTACACGTGGCATCCATCCAGCCGCTCCATTAATAAAGGGTAAACTACCCTTAGGCCCTTCTGTTTATTTCGTTTCGCGTTTAGTCCTGTAATTAGTTAGTATAGTTGTTTAGTTTTTGGGATATTTGCATAGAGACCCTTGTGCTTGCATTTATTTACTGATATGCCCCTGTGTGTGGTCTAACACGTGCATCGATACGTGATCTTCTGGGCTTTTTACATTATCTACCCTGTAGTTCTGGTTGTTCTTCAATGAATGAAAGTTTTTAATTATTTGCATTTATACCCCTGTGCGTGATACATTTGAACATGTGCGTGATTTTTTGGGTTATTTGCAGATAAGCCCCTGGGCTTTTGGTACCTGTTACCAAATAGCCCTCGGAACTTATTTTTCTCACATTTGGGTCCCTGAGTGCCCCAGGCACGCGCGACGCGCGTGACTTCCTGGGTTAATTGCACCAGACCCACCAGACTTTCGGGTATTTGCACTTTGGTCCCTGTGCACTGTGCCCCTTCTTTATTTTTGGTTAAAATAGCAAAACACCTCCAAATCCAATGAAAATAGGATACATGGCTCCTGCCATAGTGTAAAATTTTCGAGGATTTTTTAGGACATTTTTGTTTTCATTTGATATTTTTAAAAATTCAAAAACATCTATTTTCTTCACTGTCAAACTTTAAAAATCACAAAAAAATATTAAATAGTGTCTAAAAATTACAAAAAATTGTCCACTGTCTATTTTGTTTTGTTTGATTTTCTAGCCAATTTTGTCTATTTTTCATTACTGAAAACCACTAAAAATTGAAAACACTAAAAAACTTATAAAAATTCTAATAATTAAACCAAAAACCCAAAAATAAGAAAATTAGGTGCCTAAATTTTCCTTATTTTATTCTATTTACAGGAAAATTACCTCCCAGCTAATTTGGGGCCTTTAGATATTTTATCTAGGCCCTTTTAGCTCGGCTGGACAGTACCTACTGTTTTAGTCACTTTTTGATTTTTAGAAAATTAAATAAACATCAGAAAATCCTCAATAATTCACCAAAAGCACTAAAAATTATAAAACACATAAAAACATTTTTGTTAGAATTTTTGGTTGCTTTTTAGTGCTTGTAATAAATTGTTGAAGTGTGTAGTTTATTTGCTTTTATTATTTCTTTAACACATTAAAAATCCAAAAAAAATTATTATAAAATATTCAAAAACCACCAAAAATATTTCTTTTATTTTCTTTTATCCCTTTCTGACTACTTCGTAGACCGAGAGGCCAACCCGTGCTCCTTGTGATCGACCCTGGTCGCTATACCAGGTTAATATAATAGCAAGACCGCTAGCTTATTTTTGATCGATTTTATCTATCTTGGTGGTCTAATCTTCTTGATTGAGCCGAGCTGAGTGATCGAGGTCGCAACGACCGATTAGCTCCTTTACCTTAGTCTCTCAGGACGCTCATCAGAATGGCGCCGTTGCCGGGGAGCACGGCTTAGTAGTTTTCATTTTATTCTCGTTTTTGTTTTCGCGGCTTTTCGCGGCTCTTTCAGAGCTCGCGGCTTTTTCGCGGCTTTTTGTTTATATTTTATTTTTGTTTTATTTTGTTTTATTTTCTTTTCTTTTAATTTTGTTTTTGTTTGATTTTTGTTTGTTTATTTTATTTTGCATTTTTGCATATATACCCTCATTTTCCTTTCATTTATTTTACATTTATTATTTGATTATTTTTATTTGGTCTGGCCACTTGTCTTCCTTCTTGCGAGGGCCCAAGGACCGAGGCGGCCGATCTCGAGAAGCCGGCGCAACCGCGAGACTCGGAGGCGGCTCCTTTCTTAACGGAGCCGCAGGAGAGAGCGAGAGAGAGTTGAGTGGGAGAGGTTTTATTTTTATTTGATCATTATTGTAATAATACAGGGACTCAGAGACTGGACCTTTGGACTGTGGTTGAACTAGCGGGTCTGTTTCGCCGAGCACCGGTGTGCTCGGGGGACCCTTAGGAGTTTTTCGCGGTTTTGTTTTCTTATCTTTTTAGCTGCCTTTTCCGGTGTTTACACGGTTTTTATCGAGCCCCTAGATTTAGGATTTTATACTTGCTTGTGCTGTAATTAGTAGGGTCCCCACACTTAATTATCTGCATGTTCCTATAGTGCACTTAATTGGACCTACTAATAATCAATTAATAAAAATAACTGACTCATCTCCTTCGTAGCCTACGTGCCGCAGCCTGCCCCGTAAAGCGCTTTCTCCTACCCCCGATTTGTCGGGCAGAGGAGGGGTGGGCCAAGACCGGACCCTTTGGCTTGGAGGTCGATGACCAGTTAGACGGTTCTGCGAGTAGAATTGCTCATCTAGGACTCAGTTTTCATCGCTGCATCATTTAGGTAGTTTATTTCATGTCTTTACATTTATGCACGGATCATATTGCATGTAGAGTGCTAGAGACAGGTACGCCTTTCTGACTTTGCATGCATCATTGATTTATCGTGCATCGGCTTTTTCGTCTTCTCCCCCCTGTTTTTGGATTAAATAACCAGGAGAACCGAAAAATTCGTTAGGCGTTTGTTTTTATTTGAAAAATATTAAAAAGAAAAACCATAAAATTGGGACTAGCTAAAACTATTGACCCTAAAAGACGCTCACCTTAAAATTTTGTCTTGGGGAGAGCGAACCCCTCCTTGTTTGGTTTGATTGCACGAGAGAGTGACCCGCACCCTAGGTAGAGCCCTCCGGTGCTATTTCCAGCTGACTACCGACTCTTCCGTGCGGGCCAGTCAGTTGGGGTAGTATCGGGTATCCTAACAGGTCACGTAAGCGCTCTGATATCTTGTGTGTTCACCTAATAAAAATTGACAAGATAATTTGACCGAGCTTTTACGATCTTCAGCTCGCCTTGCGTTGGTGAACCGGGGGTTTGCATTTCGATCATAGTTTCTCCAGATCTCATCCGCCCTACTCGCCAGATCAAGATGATGGGTAGACGCTCTCTTAGGCAGCCTCTGGCTGCACCGCTTTCGGGCACGTCTACCCAATCATCTAGGTTGGCCCGCGAGAGCCAAGACCAAATCTCCGAGCCCGAGTATGATTCTGCCCTGTTCCCCCCTCGACCCCCTTTCTTTCGGTTCTGAGAGATATGAGCCAGATGAGAGAATAGCAGATTTGATAGCACCTGAGTATGGCTCATTTGATTTTGCAGACGTCATGGCCGGTAGTTCAGAGGACCGCTCCAGGACAGAGCACATTGTGATGGACCAGGGAGCGATCAACTCCACCCTGATCGCCTTGTTAGAGACAGTGCAGCAGCAGCTGAGGGACCAGGGAGCTTTCATGATTGAGATGAGGAGAGAGTTAGAGCGACTCAGAGCAGAGAGAGATCGGAGCGAGCCTGAGGACAGACCAGATGCAGAGGCACGAGCCGCAGCAGCCGTAGCAGCAGCAGTAGCCGCCGCGACAGGAGGACCACCGAGACCGATGCAGGAGTTGCACAACCCCGGATCTACACTGATGCATCATTGGGTGGTGGTGCCTGCTATCGTGGGGGACTTTAAGTTCCCCCCGAACACCCTGCAGATGCTTCCCCGTTTTCACAAACTTGCCACCGAGGAGCCCCATCTCCACCTCCAGGAGTTCTTGATGATCTGCAGTACTGTCCACGACCGCCATGTGGACCAGGATACGATTCGGATGATCGCCTTCCCCTTTTCCCTAGCAGACAGAGCAGCCACCTGGCTGAAGCATCTGGGGAAGTTTGTTTACACTAGGGAGCAGCTTCGCACCGAGTACTTGAACAAGTACTATCCACTCGGGCGGACCAATGCAGCGGGGGCCCTGATCAGCAACTTCTCCATGCTCCCCAACGAGCAATTCCATGAGGCGTGGGAGAGGTTCCGAGAGCTCACAGACCGATGCCCGCACCATGATATCTCGAAGCTGAACCTTGTGCAGAGCTTCTTCAGCGGGCTGACACCAGAGCTCCAGGGCTTGGTGAATGCTTCTTGTGGCGGGTCATATTTCGCCAAGGATCACAACCAGGTCAGGGCCATCTTCGAGGAGATGGCCGAGAACTATATGGTGATGTCCCAGACCCGGTTGTATACACAGAGCAGACCCCAGCAGCAGCCAGGACCCGTGCAGTATCAGAGGATAGCACGGGTCGATGCCGGTCCATCCAGTTCATCTGCAGTTGCAGCAGCATAGGCAGAGTCGTCCGCTGCGGATATGGGGATCATCAGCGAGAAGTTGGACCGCATGGAGCTGATCGAGAAGAAGTAGTGCTAGTGCATCACGCAGATGGAGCAGATGGCACAGACTCTGAGCGACATGAAGACCCATCTCATGTGTCTCCAGGAGGCACAGACGGCTTCCCAGCCCCGTCTTCAGTCGCGAGGCGATACCGGTGGCAGCAGCAGCTCGTCCCAGCGCTCCAGCTCCTTTCAGCAGCCTAGACAGGTTCACCTTGTACATGCGGAGCCGTACCAGCAGCAACAGCCCTCTTACCAGTCACCACCATCTCCAGACTTGTAGATGGTGGTATACCAGCCGGATCAGCCTCTGGCAGTACTCCCGCCATCCCAGTTCGATGCAGAGCCGTTGATAGATGTCAACGGGATTTGGTATGACCGTCCTCATCCTGGGATCCAACGAGACCATCTCGGATTCAGGTGGGGGAGTGGAGGTACCTAGCCCCAGCAGCAGTCATCCGGTCAGGGAGGGCAGTATAGCCAGCAGAGAGATCACCAGCAGCAGCAGCCCCCAGCCTACCAGCCACACCAGCAGTCGTCCTTCGTTCCTCATCCCTATCAGCAGCAGGGACAGTCTTGGAGACGTGAGCAGCAGGCTCACCAGTCACACCAGCAGCAGCATCCTTCCTCCTACCCCTCTCAGCACCAGCAGCACCAGTTCCAGCAGCCTCAGCACCAGAGAGGCTACCCGTCGGGCTCCATGAGAGCCCCGCCTTGGACGATATAGCCCGCATCCTCACGGACCAGCAAGCTACCTTTCAACGGGAGATGGACGAGTTCCGCCAGGAGATGCGGGACCTGATGAGAGGGAAGGCCGCCATCCCTGCACAGATAGAGCCGAATCCGAACAGCCTGAAGAGGAAATCTGAGCAGGTAGTTTCCACTGAGCATGCCACTCCTAGTGATCCATTTGATGATATGTCTTCGGATCTATTTGATGTTGATTTTGTTACACTTAGGAGCGGTAGAGCACCAGCATGCGGCTCCTCATCTGAGCGACGACTCGAGGATCCACCCAGGGCGCCAGATGAGGAGGAGGAGAGCGGTACTGAGGCCGCACACGATGATGATGGTGGTACTGATGCCACCAAGGATGCTGATTCCACCGGCGGTACTGAGGCCGCCGCTTCACCAGTTTGAGGAGGTGGTGCTGATGCCACCAGAGTAGCCGAGCCAGCCCGCGGTACTGAGGCCGCGAGACGTCCAGCAGCAGAGCCAGCCCGTGGTGGTACTGAGACCACCGGTGTTTTTGTAGAGAGAGATGTTGTTTTTCCTCATGCTGATGTATCTCAGAACACTGTTTTGAATAAAGGAAAAGGTTTAGTTTCTTCTGGTCCCACTGTGGTGATTGATGTATGTGCGGATCCGCCCGTCGAGCCGTCTAGACCTTTTCCTAGTCCTTCATCTGAGAAGGACCCTGTGATCCCCTTTCCTAGAGCCCTTCAGATGGGGAAGGGGAAGAAAAAAGAAAAAGACCCAAAAAAGAGAGAGCAGGAGGAGTTCAGCCAGAGCATGATCGACAGATTTCACATACAGCTGACCCTTCAGGAGGCTTTGCAGCACATCCCCCTTCTTCAGTGATCTTTGAGAGATAGGACTACAGTCAGGAGGAGGAGGAGGAACCACACTTCAAAGATACATGTGCTGACGAAAGCCACGTGCTTCGCGATCCAAAACCGTCTGCCGGCCAAGAGGCCAGATTCAGGAGCCCCATATGTCAGATGTCAGATTAGTGAGCAGAGGTTTGACCGAACTCTATTGGATAGCGGATCGTCTATCAACCTCCTCCCGGCAGCCCTTCTCGACCGCCTCGAGTTGGGCACTCTTAGACAGAGCAGGACAGTCCTTCAGTTTGCTGATCGATCTGTCAAGAGGCCGAAGGGGTTGTTGCGAGATGTTATCGTCACTATTCAGGGCCTGAAATTCCCCGTGGACTTCGTAGTGTTGGACATGGAGATCCCTGATTCAGTGGCCGATACCCCCATCATCCTCGGTCGTCCGTTCTTGGCCACAGCCAAGGCGGTGACTGATCATGATAGCGGGAGGTATACTTTCGCGTCGAGGGCGAAAGTGTACAAATAGAGACGGTCGAGGACTACAGAGCCAGAGAGAGAGCATGCTCCGAGACCAGCACAGATACAGAGCGGCTGACAGATGCCGGGCTAAACATCCACCAGGACTGTGATTTTGTTATCACAGATGATGAGGCAGCATGGGCAGACCCTGCAGCACAGGCCATCCTCTCATTTCCAGACACCACTGATAAAGAGATGGCAACAGAGGAGAGCTTGGAGAGCACAGCCCTGGTCCAGGATACTATAGAGGGAGCAGAGCCGGTTCTTGACCGCGACACGGTTTCTAGTGAGGGTGGTGCTGAGGCCACCTTGTGTGATGGTGGTACTGATGCCACCTTGTTTGATGCAGATCCCTCGGATTCAGAGTCTGATTGGGTAGATTGTGATGACCAGATGCCAGACCTGAGTCCACCTGAGCCTACAGATGAGGAGGAGGTAGAGGCAGAGTAGATCAGAGACAGCACAGTTGAGCAGCCTCCTCCAGATCCAGTTTGCGAGAGTTCGTATTCTTTCTCCCAGGCAGATTTGGCAGATTCAGCAGCATTCACACATCTTCTTCCGAAGCCAGATTTGCCAACACCCAGCTGTGCAGAGCTGAAGCCGCTCCCTACTGCGCTGAAGTACCGATTCCTTGCGGGCGAACCTGAGATGTACCCAGTCATCGTCTCCGCCGATCTGACTGGAGAGCAGGAATCCCGTTTGATGGGGGTTCTTGAAAAGATTCGCAAGGCAATCAGATGGAGCGTAGCAGATCTCCATGGGATTAGTCTATCAGTGTGCTCCCACCATATCTATCTCGAGGAGGAGGCGAAGCCGTCGCGTGAGTTCCAGCAGCGACTGAACCCCAACCTGAGAGAGGTTGTGATGAAGAAAATATCAAAATGGTGGAGTGCAGATTTCATTTATCCCATTTCCGACTCCAAGTGGGTCAGCCCCTTGCATGTGGTGCCCAAGAAGACGGGCATCACAACTGTGATCAATGAGTCAGGAGAGGAGATTGCTACACGAGTACCCACCTCTTGAAGGGTCTGTGTTGACTACAGGAGACTCAACCAGGCCACCAAGAAGGACCATTTCCCCCTGCCTTTTATCGACCAGATCATTGAGAGACTGGCAGGGAAGAGCCATTATTGCTTTCTGGATGGGTACTCGGGCTACAACCAGGTGGCCATCGCTCCTGAGGATCAGGAGAAGACCACCTTTACCTGTCCCTTCGGTACATATGCCTTTCGACGCATGCCATTTGGGCTATGCAATGCCCCTGCGACTTTTCAGAGGTGCATGCTGTCGATCTTTCCGGACATGGTAGGGGAGTGTTTGGAGGTCTTCATGGACGATTTCTCGGTCTGCGGCGACGGATTCGACTCATGTCTTGACTGCCTAGACCGAGTACTCCAGCGATGTATTGAGTACCATTTGGTTCTATCTTGGGAGAAGAGTCACTTCATGGTGACTCAAGGGACGGTGCTTGGCCACATCATCTCCAACAAGGGCATGGAGGTTGATCCGGCCAAGGTTGATGTCATTAGAAAACTCGCACCACCGTCTAATTTGAGGCAGCTACGGTCATTCCTGGGGCACGTTGGATTTTATAGGAGATTTATTCAGGATTTCAGCAGGATTGCCCGGCCGTTGACTGACCTTTTGATGAAAGACACCGAGTTCCTTGTCGATGACAAGTGTCTTTCGTCCTTTGCGACTCTCCGACAGTGTGTGATTGAGGCTCATGTCCTCCAGCCGCCTGATTGGTCTTTCCCATTCGAGATCATGACAGATGCCTCCGATTTTGCCGTAGGGGCAGTGCTGGGACAGAGGAGGGATGGAGTCCCCTTTGCGATTCACTACGCTAGCCGCACATTGGATTCCGCCCAGCGGAATTACACGGTCACAGAGAAGGAGATGCTAGCCATAGTGTTTGCCCTAGATAAGTTTCGATCTTATATCATTGGATCTAGAGTGACTTTGTACACAGATCACACCGCCATCAGGTACCTCATGGCAAAGAAGGATGCCAAGGCCAGACTCACTAGATGGATCCTTCTACTCTAGGAATTTGACATTGAGATCAAGGACAAGCCTGGAGTCAAGAATGTGGTGGCGGATCATCTCTCCCGTTTAGAGCAGCCTGAGGATTTTGAGCAGATTGACCCTATTCGAGATACCTTCCCAGATGAGGCGATCCTTGCTATCGCCTCACTCCCGTGGTATGCCGATATTTTGAACTTTCTAGTTGCTGGAAAAGTCCCACAAGATTGGCCCAGGCAGAGGCTTGAGACCTTCCTTGCGAAGGCCAAGTCCTACCACTGGGAGGATCCCATCCTTTACCACGAAGGAGGGGATAGCGTCTGGCGTCGGTGTATTCCTCAGGAGGAACACCATAGCGTCCTCACTTACTGCCACAAGCTTGAGGCAGGAGGACATCATTCTGGGAGGAGAACGGCATAGAAAGTGCTCCAATCCGGCTTGTGGTGGCCTACCCTCTTCAAGGACTCTGATGAGTTCGTGAAGAGGTGTACTGACTGTCAGAGGATGGGCACTTGTGGACAGCGTGATATGATGCCGATGCAGCCCATTCACTTCTGTGAGGTTTTTGACGCATGGGGCATCGATTTCATGGGTCCATTCCCTAAGAGCCATGGATTTGAGTACATTCTGTTGGCCGTAGATTATGTTAGTCGGTGGGTTGAGGCTATCCCCGCCCGAGCCGCTGATGCGAGGACAGTTTGCAGATTTTTGAGGAAGCACATCATCACACGGTTCGGGGTTCCACGAGTTTTGATTTCTGATGGGGGGTCTCATTTCATCAACGACCAGGTGAAGGCCCTTGCTAGCGAGTTCGGTATAGACCATCGTGTTGCTACACCTTACCATCCACAGACGAATGGTCTAGCCGAGGTGTCGAATAGGGAGATCAAGACTATACTGCAGAAAGTCGTCCGCCCTGACCGAAAGGATTGGTCACAGCTTTTGGACTCGGTCTTGTGGGCATATAGGACGTCTTTGAAGACGCCATTAGGCACATCGCCCTTTCGCCTCGTATATGGCAAGCCGTGCCATTTACCTGTTGAGCTGAGGCACAAGTCACTTTGGGCAGTTACAGATATTCTTATGGATCCAGATGGTAAGGGAGACCAGAGGAGGGCAGAGTTAGCCGCCCTGGAAGAGCTTAGAGATACTGCTTTCTCAAACAGCCTACAGTATAAGGAGAGAGTGAAGGAGTGGCATGATTCTCATATCAGCCACAAGTATTTTGAGATTGGACAGAGAGTATGGCTGTTTGATGCGAGGCTTCGTTTATTTCCAGGGAAGCTACAGAGCAAATGGAAGGGACCCTACTTGGTCAGAAAGGTACACGACAACGGTAGCATTGATATATCCGAGTTGTCTTCTGAGAGTACCTTTCGAGTGAACGGCCAGCGGCTCAAACCATTTCTAGATCATGAGCCGCGGGTCGCTGATCTTTCCCCTATTCATTTTGCGTGAGATATGGTCTTTGACTCACATCTAATGCATCTCACGCCTGAGTTTCACTGTTCCTTCGCCTTGTATAGATCCAGATGTCTATATCACTACATTCTTTAGTCCCACATCCCTTTCTTCATCTTGTGATTATGCTATACTTAGGGTGCACTTTACCCTAAGTATAGGGGGGATGTGAGACCTTTGGGTATTTCTTTTGTTTCTGTCTACCCCTGTTTTTACTGCCTATACTTAGGGATATTTCACCCTAAGTATAGGGGGGGTAGACCCTGTACATTCTCCACTCGATTTTTCCCTTAGTATACAACCTGCTATACTTAGGATTACTTGATCCTAAGTATAGGGGGAAGACCCGAGACCCTTTTGACTTTTCTATTTCATTCATTCTTCTTTGTATATAGCCTTTCTTTTCACTTCCCTATACCTAGCACGAGTTATGTCTTCTTCATCGCTCTTGACTCTGAGGACATCGTTCGAGCTAAGTATAGGGGGGTGTGTACATATTTCATATATACTTTAGCCATAACTCGTACTTTGTGTGAGTGTGTTAATAAATAAAATGGCTAAAAACCTCAAAAATTAAAAATTTTCATGTTCATAAACTTCTTTTATTTGCACATAAATAGCTAGTGTACAAATTATTTTTGAAAAAATGATTTCAAAAATCTTTTGTGTAAAGCTTATGTAAATATTTTCTTATCAAAATTATGTATATAGTACAAAATTTTTCCAAAATGTTTGAAAATCAAAAGTTTGCAAAAATCTTGTGTAAATTTGTGTAAATATCTTTTTGCAAAACTTGCACTTCATGCATCATTCATACATGATTTCAAACATTTTTCAAAAATTTTGCATGATTGTAAAAATTTGTGTAAATAGCATCTTTTGTACATATGTATATAGTTTTTCTGGATGATAGTTGACATTTAAACTAGCCTGTAATCAAATTGAGAAATGGAGCTTGATTAAGATCTTAATCCACCTAACTTCTAAGAGGAACCTTATAGGGCTTAGGTTTAAGGCTTTTCAGGTCCATGGTGACTTAATTCTTTGAGTCCACTAGGCTATGATCACATGTCATCTCAATGAGCCTAAGTAGAGCACTTAACAACAACACATGACTCATATAGATTATGGCTTTACTTGGACACCAGCACTATGCACCGAGCTCTCTACGGATGAGGTGGTGAGGAGGCAGTCTTCCTTCTTGGGGTAGCATATGAGGGTAGTACTTCTAGGTGGAACCTCTCTTCTTCTTTTAGTGAAGGAAGTGCGTCTCAACTTGGTCTGGTTGCCATGAGGTCTAACGACGGGAGCTGTGGGTTGCAATAAAGCTTCAAAAGAGGGATAGTCTACTGGCTCAAGAGGAAAAACTCCTTGTACATATGTTGCACATGTATATGTTGTATAGATGCACTTGAAAAAAAAATGTGCAAAAAGAAAATAACTCCAAAAAAGTGGTGGGTCTGATAGAAAATGATAATCCCACCGGAGTATGTATATAAAGTGCAATAAGTAAAGCTTGGTTTCATGATCCACGTGATGTAGCTTGCAGCAGGGAGACTTGGCTACACTGGTCAAGCTTCCAAGGGTACTTGGCTACACTGGCCTTGACCCATTCTCTTCTTCCTCCTCTTCTTGAGCCGGTTGAACTTGAACTTAGAAAGGAATACCCCGCTCCTCGAGGAAAGAGTGGCCAGATTGAGGTCATAGAGTTACCTTGTTGGGGAGGGTTGTCAAGTTGCCATTTCTGAGGTGGAGAGCTTAGACCTCACTTTCACAGGACAAGAAAAGATTCATGGTCTTCAGGGTTTGTGATTGATGACTTGTTCTGATCTGGAGCATTGAGGAGTCTTGGTTATAGATTAGTGGAACTTAGAGGCTGTTGAGTTTTAGACTTAAGTCCAAATAAGGTTCCGACACATTAATAATCCAAAGATTTGATCGAGCTCCATACCTTAATTTAATGAAGGCAAGTTTAATAATCAGCCTTGATCCATGTACATTCTCTTTTTCTTTTTCTTTATTTCTTTTTCACTTCTTTTTCAAATAAGTGTTTGCTAAGGGACTAGCAAAGTTAAGTATAGGGGGGTGATGAATACTAATTCATCACTCTTTATTCTTATATTTTAGCTACAAAAACCTTTGCAAATGCATGTAGATATGTGTAAATACAAACAATTACCAAAAGCATGCATTGTGTAAAAACTTATAATTAGCATGTTTTTGTGCAAAAATAAAAGAATAAAGATTAAAAAGAAAAAGAGGGAAATATTTAGAATAAATATTGAGCAACCTAACCCAAGGGAGGGCTCAGCATGGGCCTGACCGCATAAAAGCCAAAGTAGGGGGAGATAGGGGCTCATGTGTGTACATAGTTATGTAAATAAAATAAAAATATTTTACTCACAAAAATAGATGCAAATGGGTTTGTAAATACTTGTACATATTTACAAGTATAAAAGCAAGATAAAAATAGAAAAATCAAAAAGAACAAAAACACCACTTTCACATTATACATAGAACCACCTTTATATTTATTTAACCTTATAAATAAATAAAATTAATTACCAAAATTCTTGTAAATATCCTATATTATATAATGTAAATAAATTAAATAAAATCAATTAAAACAAAAACAAAATAAAAATAAAAATAACAAAATTAAAAACATAAAAATATATTGTAAATATCCCATGTATATATGTATTTATTTCACCTATGTATATAAATAATTAAAATAAAATAAAAATATCTTTTTATTCCTTATTTTATAATGAAAATAAATAAAATATAAAATAGGAATAAAATTGCACAAAAATAAGAAATTAAAAATCAAAAATCAAAATCCTACATATTATATATATACCTATGTATGAACCTACTATGTATATATCTTATTTTTATTTCGAAAAATTAATTAAAAATCACTAAAAAATAGAAAAAAATAAAATAAAAATATTTCATGTTTTGATTTTCCTTTAAATCGGCCATTTTCTATGTTTAATTTCAAATCAAAATCCAGCTACGTGGCCGCCACCCATTGGCTCTGGGGGATGTTGACCGCCCGGTCAACTCCCCCCCAGGACCACCTCTCGCGGGTCTACAACGCCCGACTCTCCTTCTCGGATTTTTCCTAGGCAGACCCGACTCCCCCTCGCTGGAGCTACCGCATCGAGATCCGCGCTCCTGATTTCCCTACCCGCGCGCTTCTTTCCGAATCATCCCTGCGTATAAAGCCGAGCTCCGCCACCTTCATTGATCATCTTTGGCCATTCGATTCCACCCCCTGTGAGCTCCAGCGTGCTCGTGAGAGTGACAGCTCGCTTCCAGTGCTGTTGCAGCGAGGAGAGGGAGTGTGACCACTGATCCGGCGAGCTTTGCCGCCGTTGCTCTGCCACCAGCTGGAGCTCGAGCCTCGGAGGGAGACGCTCCTCGAGGCGAAGACCCAGAGCATCCTCAGCTCATCCCCAGTCTCCTCGTCCACCCAGGTAGTCCCTTAGACCCTTCTTTTCCTTTGATTTTCCATTACGCCCAAATCGCCGCTCCGCCGTGTTCCGCCGATTCCGTCCACGACCGACCCCCAATCGATCATCGGGCTTCACCATCGCCCTCGTCTCCTTCCTGCGCACCTTCTCCATATTCCCATCCAACCCAGCTCGTAAAGGAGCTGGGGTTCGAGCTCCACCGTCCCCCCCTTCGCCGGAGCTTGCCCACATCGCCCCATCGGTCATCATCACTTCGCCTAACCAGGTCGAGGCAGTTTGCCCTCGACCCGCGAGTCTCTTGGTCATCTTTGCAGGTACTACCAAGCCCATCTGAGGGCTTGGGTCATTCAGGCCAGGAGCCTCGCCTCCGCCGACCTCGCCGGAGCTCCCCAGAGCTCGGCTGGGCCATCGGAGGCCATCAGCAGCTGCGCAGCACCTCGCCGGAGCTTCTCCGATCTTCAGGCGCAGCAGGGGAGGTCAGGAGCGCACGCACTGGGCCGGCGAACCCC
This sequence comes from Ottelia alismoides, assembly GCA_037367405.1. Lineage (NCBI taxonomy): Eukaryota > Viridiplantae > Streptophyta > Magnoliopsida > Alismatales > Hydrocharitaceae > Ottelia > Ottelia alismoides. The sequence goes on along the minus strand of JAZKJV010010499.1, from coordinate 473,274 downwards.
GCCGGCCACCTGTTCTTCCTCGACCTTCAGCCGCCGTCCGATCAGCCCTTCAGCTCCAGTTTGCATCTGGGCCGTCCGTGCTGGAGCAGCAGTCACCGTTCGATCTGAGGAGGAGAGATTTGGACCGTCCGATGCTCGAGGGTTAGCCACATGCGCCCTACACCGTCCGATGCCCCACGTGGACTAGCTCCCGCTGTTGGATCACCCCGAGGAGCATAGCTTTGGAGCCCTTGTCGTTCGCCACCGTTAGATGCTACATGTGGCATCCAGCCAGCCGCCCCATTAATAAAGGGTAAACTACCCTTAGGCCCTTCTGTTTATTTCGTTTCGCATTTAGTCCTGTAATTAGTTAGTATAGTTGTTTAGTTTTTGGGATATTTGCATAGAGACCCTTGTGCTTGCATTTATTTACTGATATGCCCCTGTGTGTGGTCTGACACGTGCATCGACACGTGATCTTCTGGGCTTTTTACATTATCTACCCTGTAGTTCTGGTTGTTCAATGAATGAAAGTTTTTAATTATTTGCATTTATACCCCTGTGCGTGATACATTTGAACATGTGCGTGATTTTTTGGGTTATTTGCAGATAAGCCCCTTGGCTTTTGGTAACTGTTACCAAATAGCCCTCGGAACTTATTTTTCTTACATTTGGGTCCCTGAGTGCCCCAGGCACGCGCGACGCACGTGACTTCCTGGGTTAATTGCACCGGACCCCCCAGACTTTTGGGTATTTGCACTTCGGTCCCTGTATAGTGTGCCCCTTCTTTATTTTTGGTTAAAATAGCAAAACACCTCCAAATCCAACGAAAATTGGACACATGGCTCCTGCCATAGTGTAAAATTTTTGAGGATTTTTTAGGACATTTTTGTTTTCATTTGATATTTTTAAAAATTCAAAAACATCTATTTTCTTCACTGTCTAACTTTAAAAATCACAAAAAAATATTAAATAGTGTCTAAAAATTTCAAAAAAATTGTCCACTGTCTATTTTGTTTTGTTTGATTTTCTAGCAACTTTTGGCTATTTTACATTACTTAAAACCACTAAAAATTGAAAAACACTTAAAAACTTATAAAAATTCTAATAATTAAATCAAAAACCCAAAAATAATAAATTAGGTGCCTAATTTTTCTTGTTTTATTCTCTTTACAGGAAAATTACCTCCCAGCTAATTTGGGGCCTTTAGATATTTTATCTAGGCCCTTTTAGCTCGGCTGGACATTACCTATTGTTTTAGTCACTTTTTGATTTTTAGAAAATTAAATAAACATCAGAAAATCCTCAAAAATTCATCAAAAACACTAAAAATTATAAAACACATAAAAACATTTTTGTTAGAATTTTTGGTTGCTTTTTAGTGCTTGTAATAAATTGTTGAAATGTGTAGTTTATTTGCTTTTATTATTTCTTTAACACATAAAAAACCCAAAAAATTATTATAAAATATTCAAAAACCACCAAAAATATTTCTTTTATTGTCTTTTATCCCTTTTTGACTACTTCGTAGGCTGAGAGGCCAACCCGTGCTCCTTGTGATCGACCCTGGTCGCTATACCAGGTTAATATAATAGCAAGACCGCTAGCTTATTTTTGATCGATTTTATCTATCTTGGTGGTCTAATCTTCTTGATTGAGCCAGGCTGAGTGATCGAGGTCGCAATGACCGATTAGCTCCTTTACCTTAGTCGCTCAGGACGCTCATCAATTACTCATATGCCCTTGCATGCACATCAGCGTGCCGATGTATAGACCTTGATTTGGTCATCAACCTATTGGTCTGCCAAATGTACATACTCAGACATATAGTATCACATCTGTCTCCGGTCAGAGGATGTGTGCCTATATCATGACAGCATACAATATAGGACTTTGGTTATCTCGATCTCGTTAAGTCAACTCTTTGACCTAACTAATCTGACACCTCCGAATCTCTATTCCTATGCAGAGGACCTGCATCAAGAAGTCGGTCAGATATCAACCTAACTGAAAAAGGATTGCCATCTCCTACTCAGGCTGGAGATCATCTCTTAATAATCATTTGACGGTGCTTGACGAGTCCTCAATCTAGCTCATTAGATATTCATCTAAGCACCAACCTCTATGATTCAATAATTGAATCAACAGTTGTATGATCATTAAGATGGCCATGGTACATAACCATAATTGTACTAAGGAACCTATTATGCGAATTATGTATTCTTCCTTTCAGATTAGGGAATGATATTTGCAATAACATTTATTTCATAATGGCTAGTCGTGGGCTCGCATGTCCAATAGTTGGGAATTCCCCCTCCCTTTCTTCCCTAGCAAGAAGGGCATGTGGACTTGGTTCTCTGATGATGAAAAAAGTCATCTTTTTCATATACTCTACCGGTGATGTCTAAACAGAATAATCGCTTGTGCGCCTCATGGAAAGAGCCTATTCTGATTAATAGCTTTAGTCCTCTCTATAGTTTAATGGCGAGTCGAATGCTATTTACCAGTACGTCCCAGTGGATGGAAGAGTCTTTCACCTCTCGATCAGGAGGTTCGGAAGAGCTCTCGGGCTTATCAGACCTACTTCCCTCATTGCGAATGAGCCCCTAATATATAATCCGTTGAAGCAGGCTTTAGACAAAGCTTAGGCTTCCCTTTCCCAGAGCATCAACCGGGCGTGTCCAGTGCTTTCTGACTACCCTTCATCTGCCTGCTCACGAATCAAGATACCTCCTGCCTGCTGAATTGCCTCTTCTTCCTGCTTGCCTAATCGCTCTCCTCCCCATCATTTCTGTCATTCACTCCTTTCCCATGACTTCTTATCCTCTATCATCAAAAACTGCGGACAACCACTCCTTCGAGGTGGCTAGACCTTTCCTTCCTTTCAGGGGCCATACATACGTGGCAGAATTCCCGCCGTTGGCTTGGACCTTTCATCTTTCTCGCTCCGCAGCTTCTAATCTTCTGCTTCTCATCCTGGGAAAGATCTTTCTGACTTAGTCGTCCCTTTTTGAAATCAAGCCAAGACCCGTCTTTCTATACCTATTCGATCAGTTTGAGTTCAGCCCAAACTATCCCAGTTAGACTCTGTCTTCTTCTACTCTTCTGCTTCTCCCTCATGGGATGATCCTTTAGAGGCCAAATGGATTCAGGACCCGGATGGGCAGGAAGTATGGGACTTTCAGCGAAACCTGATACACGAGTAGAGTCCAGAGGGACTAGAGCAAGGGGGTAGGATGAGCTTCCAAGTCTTCCAATCTCTTTATAGTTGGCGGATCCCCTTCTCTTTACCGGGACTCCCAAATAATTGCGGGAGATAGAGAGAATGCCTCTGCCTTTCAAGAACTGAAGTTAGAGTCGAAGTTCAACCCAGTAGAAAAGGTTGTCATCAAAGCCTAACGTAACACATCTTAGACTTTTGAGAACATATTTATATAATAAATAAGTGGCAAATTTGCGAAGGCTTGTCTTTTTTTTTTTGAATTTATATAATTGCAAGCATTGACTATAATGATAGTTGGTTATTTGAATAATATTATGTGGTTTTCATTAATGTTCACCATCTATATAAATATGTTAATTCAAAATGTTGAGCTTGCTCTATAAAAGGTCAGAGCTGGGGCCTTGGAGTACTCTTCCCTCCTCTAGCCAATGGGACCTTCTTTCCACAGATCCGCTAGTGAATCTCCTTTGAGCCACCTTTCCTAGCACCTTGGGCACTCAAAGACATCTCTCGTAGACCCATATGCCTACACCCAGAAAGATCTCAGAAGCATGCTTTTCCTCCATGCTTCTACTGCCCGTACGAGCCCTATGTTATTAAGGATGAAGCCAACAACTATAGATAGAGTGTTGCTTCCTCCTGGGAAAGAAAAAGAATAGCTTATGTAGATAGGCTTCACACCTCTTGATTGACACTAGTTATAGAGGAGAACAAAACTAGGCTAGCTTCCTTGTTGCAAGAGTCCCAGGAGCATCTGACCTCCTTTCCAAGATGCACTCATCAGCGTTTTCTTCTAATGAAAGAACTTATAAAGGAGAATTCTGACTATCTTACCTAGCTAGAATAGAAATCGAACTTCCTCTACTTGATATTGGTCTCGCTTCCTCACTGGCAGACCTCGATGCCAACATTACCTCAGACTGGGAATGAAGAGACATTGAGTCTTCCCGCCCGCTTGCACACTTCAGAACTGAAGGGCGCTGAAGTTGATAAGGCTCTCTCTCTACTTTGTTAAATATATAGAAGTTTAGAAAACTTTGATAACATTTCTCATTTCTATAACATCACTTTTATATATTGATATTTGTAGTATCAAAATCTAGCTGTAGAAATCACCACTAGAATATATTTAGCTGGCCGGGAAAGAAGCTTTTTTTGCGATTCTAGTCGGGCATGCTCAAATCAAAGGGGGCAAGCAAAGATGGATGAACAGCGCCCTCCACCATCATCAGAGGTTACTGAGATAGGAGTCATCATAGCAAAGAAGGAAGGGGAAGAGACTGAACCCTACATCTCCTCAAAGGCCCCTAGAATGGCATCAAGTCGATTCACCTACAAAGAATAGGGAGGACCCCGAGGAGAATTAGGCAACCAGGAATGCTTACCTACTCCTCTGAAAAAACCAACTGACCCTGCTCTTTACCTAGGCAGAGAAAGCTAGGTATTGCTAGGACTATGTGCTTCTTCCACTACTGATGAAATCGGGATATGATGCTTTTTTCTTTCCAGGATGATCAGCTAATCATACTATGCTTTGACCTCAAGGGAAAGATCTTCCATTTCATTTTTCTTCCTTAATACCCATAGCTCCGTCGCGGCCATTGCTACTTGCTACTAGACTTGATATCCCCCTTTGATCGCCTCCTATAGTAATGCATCTCAGACCTAGAACCAGAGTCCTTGGCCCCTAGCTCTGATCTGTCTGCTGCCAGTCGGCTTGTTTTTCCGGTCTCTACTTTCCTGTATGTAGTGACTGACCTTTCTCTTGCATCGCTTCTCTCCCTTCCTGACCTCACTCTCCTTACTGCGAATCACAGGGATTCCCCAAAATCTAGATAAGATAGTCAATTCTTCTTTTCCCATCCCATGTACATAGACTATGTGTGCTTCCTACGTATTCATCTCTTTCAGATAAGATGGGCAGCCTCTTTCCAGCAGAGCGTATTGCCAATGCTTCCTTTGATTTCTCACTCTGTACATTGGCGACTGACGAACTTCTCTCTCTCGTTCTTAGCCCGCGCCTTAGGCTGAGGTCAGACTTTGTAGGCTCCGGAGGTTAGAGCCAGCGACCATGCTCTATAAGGGCAAAGTCCATAAGTCAGTCTGTCTCTCTTCTAGCTTATAGAAGATTTTCTTTGACAGTTGTGGTTGATGAGTGATGTACATCTCTTGAATATCGAAAGCGACATTTCACTTGACTCGGCACGGATGTTTCAGCATTCTAAAGGCCTTTCTAAGGCACATTCCCGCCGCCTAAAGGAAGACCGACCAGGGGGGACGAGATGAATTAGAGTAGTAGGGTCAAAGAAAAGGTCCCGTCAGGTAGAGACAACAAGGGACTATAATATAATCTAGTAGCCTAAAGACAAGCCTAGCGTTAAGGGCATGGCTCGATAATACATCTGAGTCTCTCGCACCAGTCGCTCTGTAGTCAGACTACTGACGGGTGAAATTGCCCTAATTGATGCGCTCGGAAAGCCAAAACCCAATCGTGTGACCGAGCCTTACGATATAAAGCGGCTTCTACCTTATATTTCTCTTCGTTGCTGACTCTGACTTGACCTCTCTCTCGAGAGGAAGTAGCAGCGCGGGAAAATCGTCGACTATTATGGTACGCGGATTCAAAGCACTCGCGGAAACCGCAGATCGAACAGCCTTCTAAGTCAAGAATAGATCGAAGTTCTTCAGTTTCATCAGCCACATATGATGATGTGTACTAAAGTACTATAGCCTGGCCTTCTTCCTATACTTTTCCCATTCACTCACTAACCAGCCTGCCAGCAGTGCGAGAATGAGAATAGCAAGAAAGGACTCTCCCCAGGTCAGTCTTCCCTTACTTAACTTAATAGAAGAGGGGTACTCCCCCAGGTCTTGTATTCCAGGGGTTGCTCACTCGGAGCCTTGACGGACCTTTCCGAGGTCTAGACTAGGAGATCTTTCCCAGGAAATCTTTCCCGAAATTAGTGCTTTTATAGTGTTTTTGGTTAGTTTCGAAAATCGCTCCAAAAGTCCATCTTGATTTTCAATAGGTGGATTTTTGAGGGCACATAGAAAGTCCTAGGAAATCTCGGGTTTGCTGCCTCCATTAGTTGGCTTCATCCGTCCGGGAAGACCTTGTGGTTTGAAATCATTAAGTGGATTTGATGCACCCTACTTTGAACCTATTTCTTAGAAAGACAGCTAAAGTTTAGTATTATTTCTTATGGTAGTGATAGATGTTGTATTATTTCTTATGGATCGGATCCTTGTTCTAGATTATGAAAACTTGAGATCAAATCTAAGGGAACCTGATTTAGTGATTTGAGATGCGTTTTGGAGAACTAGAGAAGTAAGACCGAGTCAAGCACAGATTTTCGAAGGGTCGCCTATTACATAGAAATGCATGCTGGCTTTGGTGGCTTCTAATGCATGCATGAGGGATCCAATGCCATGGGATCCGTGGCATCATTTCATCTGTCCCCCAGCTCTGAGACATGTCGGTCCCCCGAGACAGGACAGAGGCAGGGCCCCATCCCTTTTCATCATCTAGTTCTCTTTGATTATCTAAGATGAAACTAGATTAAGTTTGGCTAGACAATTTACCTTCCCATTTCTGCATTGGCTACAACATTTTCCTTCCGGAAAAGTCGTAGTATTTTAGGAATTCCAGCCAAACTCTAAACTAGGGGCCTCATATTCAGCTCCTACTAGATAAGCTTCTCTCTGCTCTTGCGATCAGTGAAGACCCCCAAATCTTCCCCATAGATATAATGTCGCCATATCTTTAGAGCAAAGACTACCACAGCAAGTTCCAGATCATGTGTAGGGTACTTTCTCTCTTGCGGCTTCAATTGACGTGAGGCATATGCTACGACCTTCTCTTTCTGCATAAGGACACACCCAAGTCCAGTACCAGATGCATTAGTATATACAAGAAAACGTCCGCTACCAGATGGCCAGGTCAGTATTGGAGCCGTAGTCAATCTTCATTTTAGTTCCTTAAAACTCTGCTAACATTTTTCTGACCATTCAAACCTCACGTCCTTTCTCGTCAGTCGGCAGTGAAATCTTCGAGAAGGCCTATCGCGATAGACGTGAATCGCCGATAGTATCCGGCCAAACCGAGAAAGCTGTGAATCTCAGAAAGATTTTTCGGCTGGCTCCAGTTCACTACCGCTTCCACCACTTGGATATGACATGACCCATAAATGCTACTTTTTCTAGCCAAAAGCACACTTCGAGAATTTAGCATCAAGCTAGTGCTGACGTAGTGTCTCAAGTACGATTCTGAGATGTACTCGGTGCTGCTCTAGATCAGGTGAGTATATCAGAATGCATCCACGAACACGATCACGAACTTCTCAAGGTCTTCCCGGCCTATTCATAAGTTCCATCAAACCCATTCGTGAGACCAAAAGGCATCACTAGGAACTCATAATGCCCATATCTTGCAATATATATCCGGGCGGTTTTAGTAAGATCATCCTTTATTCTGAGCTGATGATAACCTGACCACAAATATTTCTTAGAAAACAAACAATATAATAGTGTTTCTTACAGTCACCTTATTCAAAGTCAATGCAGAGCCTCAGTTTACCGTCTTTCTTCTTCACGAAGAGGACAGGTTCTCCCCAGGGAGAAAGACTAGGTCACAAGAACCCATTATCAAATTGTTCTTGCCTTTAGTTCCTCAAGTTCTTACTTCAGAGCTCAGTTGAGAAAGTGGTGCATGGTGCCGCCCGGTAAAACATCAATAGAGAAGCCCTCCTCTCTCTGAGGAGGTGGACCTGGAAAGACATCAGGAAAGTCATGTACAACATCAAAATCTTCCCTGAGAAGACTCTGTGCTAATTATACTAGCTAGATATGCGGTGCACCGCAGATGGCTTGCATTAGACGATTGGGTTGAGATAATCACTCGATCGCCTCGTCGAAGGCCATGGATAACCACCATCATATATTAAACTGGTTAGGTCTACTAAGTCAGGACCACTTTCTTGTCTCTACAGTACACTGCAGCATAGTGTTCCCATAATCCCCAATATCACATCAAAGTCCTAATATATTCTAGTTGCAGAATTAGGTTGGCAGTAAGAACATGCTCTTCTACTATAATCGGTACGTCATTCAAGTACATACCGGTAGTTACAATCTCACCCATAGGTTCAACAACTATTAATAAGAAAGAAGTGTGTATTTTAGCAAATGCATGTGAGATGCGAGGAAATTCAGTGTGGCACCCGAATCAAAACGATGTACAATCAAAACTATTTATCAAATGATTCACAATCAAACGTCAATCGCGAAATAACTCAAATGTTATCCCATAAGTGGCACACCGGCCTCATCCTTTGTGAGAGCAATTATCCTCCCTGCAACCTTTTTCAGCCCCAACCCGTCTCATCTCCTAGTCTAGTCCCTCCTCTGCTCCTTAACATTTTTCGTGCGCGGATCGCTCTCTCTTCAGCTCATATAAATGTCGAGCGAGCTTAAAAGTGAAGTGCCCACCCACTATTGGTCCACTCGCGATAATCCTTAAGGTCCTCGAGGAGAGGGGTCGATTTCTTATATCAATCTAATTGTTGAAGCTAGGGGGCAGCAGCATCTTTATAGTGAGATTGACCTATAGAGATTAGTGGCTCAAAAGGGAGAAGCAATCGACGCATGATAGAGCAAGAAGAAAGGCATTTGTTATCAGCGTGCGGGTCTGTTGCCCGTGTTCAGCCATTGTTAGCTTGGCAGCCGTGACCAGCTTGGGATGTGTTGTGTCACCTTAATGAGGAGTTGTTATAACCTTCTTTGAAGAGAGGGGAAATCGAGACGAATTTGGAGAATCTATTTCTTTCTCCTCACTTCTTTTCTATATTTGAGAGAGGAAAGAAAGAGTCCATTTTTTCACAACCCGGTTGGAGGGTAGGCTCCAAAAGGGGAGGAGATAGCAAGAATGGTTGCGGAAGCCTGGAGGCTGATTGGAGACAGCCCACTTGACCAATTTGCCATTAACCCGTTGATTCTGATGAAGGTGGGAAATATCTATTTCTCATTCACAAATCCATCCTTGTCTATGCTACTCACTCTCAGTTTAGTCTTACTGATGCTTGATTTTGTTACGAAAAAGGGAGGGGGAAAGTCAGTTCCAAATGCTTGGCAATCCTTGGTAGAGCTTATTCATGATTTCCAGCAGACCCCGGTAAATAAACAAATAGGTGGTCTTTCAGGATATGTGAAAAATAAAAGTTTTCCCCTCGCATCTCGGTCACTTTGACTTTTTCGTTATTTCGTAATCCCCAGGGTATGATACCCCATAGCTTCACAGTGACAAGTCATTTTCTCATTACTTTGGCTCTCTCATTTTCCATTTTTATAGGCATTACGATAGTTGGATTTCAAAGAAACGGGCTTCATTTTTTAAGCTTTTTATTACCCGCAGGAGTCCCGCTGCCATTAGCACCTTTTTTAGTACTCCTTGAGCTAATCCCTCATTGTTTCTGTGCATTAAGCTTAGGAATACGTTTATTTGCTAATATGATGGCTGGTCATAGTTCAGTAAAGGTTTTAAGTGGGTTTCTTGGACTATGCTATGTGTGAATAATCTTTTAATTTCATAGGGGATCTTTGTCCTTTATTTATAGTTCTTTCATTAACCAATCCGGAATTAGGTGTAGCTATATCACAAGCTCGTGTTTATACGATCTCAATTTGTATTTATTTGAATGATGCTACAAATCTCCATCAACTCTGTCATTTCATAATTGAATAAAATGATCGACCAAACTATTCTCTTCCCTGGGGGGCCAGACAAGGGCTTGCCTTTCCACCCTTGGGGCTTTTGGGGGGGGCAGGAAAATGGTGATATTGGCAAACAAGAATATGCGGGGCAGAGGTCTAATTAGCTAGTTCTACTTGAGAAGCAAAGGTGGGGATGAGGTCAGGAGAGGAGAATGATGTCGGTTGAGGCAGATTCTAGGACGTGTGAATGGGCGAGTCCTCGGTTATATATATATCACGACGCAGTCTTCTTTCCAATCAAGCCCAGGGAATGATTCAATGAGACTACATTACTTAGGTCTCACCTGCAGAATTCTACTATCTACGAAGCCATCGACCATACTTCCCTACCTTTCTAACCTTGTCCGTAGTGATGTTACCTTCCGGGAAGAGGGCTAAGCTTAGGATGATACCTGAAAGAAAGGGACAAAAGGGGTTCCATATCTCAAATGAAAGGTAGTCAGGCAGTACAGTTTGCGGGCTTGGTGACGGATGAGATATTCTCTTTGCCCTAGCTTTTCTTCTCTAAAGATAGCTGACCAGTGAGCGCTAAGCTTTTCGTAGTCGACTTCTTTTGCATACCATTCCATAGATAGAATAAGAAAGAGCTTTAGACCTATCTACGGTCCAGATATATAGTGGCAGGAAATGACGTCTTCTTCGACAGGTGCGAGCCGCTCTCTAGAGGCTAAGAGTCGTTCAAGACTCGTTATCGCTCAAGCATGCCCCCAGGTGCGCATCCAACACATGCTCACTACCGTTCCGCAGCAGGGTGGTTAATTGCAGCTGTCGCTACGTGCTCACTCTCATTCACAGCTGTCGCTACATGCTAGCTATCGCTCGCTCCAACATGAGTGATATAAGAGTAAGGAATCGTTCGAGTGGCCTTCTTCAGCACCAAAGCCTCAAGTCAAAAATGACTCTGTTTGAATGCTTTTCTAGGTCAAAGTTCAGACCTTTGCGGGATTAGGTACCTGAACTAGCCTAGTTAGACTTAGTCTGGGACCATCCAGTATATGAGAAGCCACTTAGCTGGGGGGGGGGGGGGGGGGGCTCAGTCGGAGGACTAAGGAGCAGGGCACATATCTTTTTCAGGTCTATCCCTTTCTCTAAGAGTGAGAAGGAGCGAGTCCCCGGTAGGGCGAGCGAGTCCTAGGGTTCTGGTTGAGCACGAGACGACATCTATATGGCTAGTATACCTTTTCCCTCATGCGTCGGGGACCCTAAACATGAGGGAAGTCTTAACCGCACCTCAGTCAATCACCTCACCTGACGTGAATGATGCCTTAGACATGGAGATATATAGTAGGACTCGACTTGTCTCACACTTTCCTAACTTGTGACGAGCGAGTCTCGGGAAAACACACTTAATCAAAGGCCTGGTCATGCCTAACTAAACATAAAGACTTCACGCACCCTCATCACATCTACTATCTATAATAAGTACTGAGGTTGACCTTTCCATCAGATCATCGTCGTCGGAGGGCCAATCCTGCCAATCATTTCCAATAAGCCAATCAATAGAGGAATTAAGTACTCACCTCGGTACGTAGTATATTATTGGAGGAAGAAGACCTAGCCCCCCCCCCCCCCCCCCGCCCCCCGACGATGCTCTCCAGCTAGAATCTCTGAGAGCTTAGCTGCTTCAAACCTTTGAGAACAACCCATCTTTAGCTCCATAACCCGTGGACATAGATTTCCTTCTATCTGAGAATAACTGAGCGATTCAAGGGTCGATCTGAATGAATCATCACTTCTATGATCGATCGAAACGTCACTATAGCCCTTTCTTTGAATTGGACCTCCTGAACTCCTACTACTAAGCTCTTTGACACGCGACCTCTTTCTATAACTCAGTCTTCTACTTATTACCTGGCGGGTCTCTTCTCTGTATAGCGTTGGCTTGGGGGTTACCCCATCCATGCTTGCTTTCCTACTTATTTCTGCTTGGAAGACATAGAGGGGGTCCCCAGGGCGAGGCATCGAGGGATGCTCTGTCTTTTCCGGGCTGGATACGATACCTAGTCCTAAGCTTTTGAGGGGGTGCGTCTGACTTATTTATTCTTTGATAGCTTTTCCACCTCCTGCTTTCCATTTTCCAAAGTCTGATAGATGAGGTAGAGGCACCAGGAATTCCCTGCTTCTGTCTGCACCTCCTTCAACCTCGACGCCCCCCCTTCTTTTGCTATTTCCTCCTCGGATGCTAGGTTGTCAGTCATGACGGGTCCTAATGATGCTCTGACGGGGAAGAGAAGGCCAATTCCACCTTCCCAGATGGTCAGGAAGATCCTGGAGTGGAAAGAGATGTAATTGAGCTCAAAAGAAAGGTCTTTCCGTAGATGGGCAAAGAGAGAGTGGAAAGCCCGGAAAGTGAGGATGACAGCCGGGACTCATGCCTTATCCTAGTCTCCCCCGCTCGATCGCAACGCGATAACTAACCTTCAATCAATTATAGATAAAACATGATAATATGATGGAAGTGCCTTGTCTTTTCCCCGATTAAGATATGAAAGCGCTTGAACTAGTGGATTAGAGAACTGCCCTGATTCTTCCGCACCTGACTTACCGATGCATTGACTTCCTTCTGCGCTTTTCTCAACCCTCGAAAGCTGCAGTCATAAGGGGAGCTCTTTTGAAGGTAGACCAGTAAGCTCGTATGAGGCCTATACAGGACTATATCTGCAACCTCAACCAATTGGGTTCTTTCCCCCTCTGTTGCCTCGTCCTGACAATCTCTCTCTTGATTGATGCCTATGGGAGACCAGTGTCATTTTCCTGTCCTTCGCCTTCGTCCTCTACCTAAGACTTAGGTCAGACAGACGGACTCTGATTCTACCTCGCAACGCGATAACTAACCTTCTTAGCCGGACTCGCACTATATATCCGGGGCATTTCCTTGTTCTTTAGCTTTTTCCGTCCTTTCAAAGACTCTGTTGCCTAGCTTCTTGCATCTTTACTCCACATTGTCTACGCTCGCGCGTCTTCGCTCCTTCCTTCGGCTGCTAATCCAATGACTGGTGAAAGCGCCTTCTATTCGCTTTCCCATTTCGATTGGAAGTGGCTGTAAAAGACTTAAGGGCTTCTTATGTTCCGCCTTGACCTATTGACAAAGGAGACAAGGGCTGACATATAACGCCACATCACGCTTCATACCCCACCTTGTACATTTAGGTCAATCGACTATTGTGAGATACGCTCTTTCTTTTCATTCTTGGTACACACAATCGACCCTGAAACTGGAGGGCATCATCTACTAGAGTGAAATCACGTGTCCCTGCACCTTGGTCCTGATCCTCTGCAGTTTCAGATATCCAAACAGGGTGATTTACTACAGTAGTGCATTTGAGAATTTTCTCGATCAAATCCGGCCTCAACAGCTTCGACACAGTTAGAGTACTCAGATGCATCTGCCTCTCACTTGGTCTCCAATCACTGACTTTTGTCAACCCTGAAGCCAGTAGTGGCGGGTTGCGGCTTAGGGCGTCAACCACAACGTTCCCCTTTGGTAAAAGATTGTGTAGTCATCATCCTTTAGCAAATCCATCCCGCTACTATATATGACGTACTCAGACAACTAGACTTTCCAAATTGATCTCTTTTTCTTATATAAATCCTTCACAACTTGCTTTGTGCGCTAAGAGATTTCCACTGTTAAGTGATGGGCGGATAGGAGTTATTAGAAGACAATGCATAAAAGGACTTTGTTCAGAGTGAAACTGAACCAAAGTCCCTCTCTCTGTAGGAGACGCTATTTATGCCACAAGGCTAATCTGCGGCAAGCTAGATCTTCGTACAAATTCTCATTCAAGAAGTGCCTCTTAGGTATAGACAAGATATAGTACCACAAAGCTAGGACTACAATAGAGTATGCCTAATTCCTTCAGTGAAAAGCTTCGACGCTAGTCTACTTGGTGACTCTCGGAGAGGGGTAATATCAAATTGCGGAAGGTTTGACCTCAAAGAACTTTCGCAAGTGGAAAGTGAAATCTTTGTGGCTTCGGCCCTCAAGTGTTGATCATCGGGTTGAGTACAAAGCATGTTTCAACTATGAGGCAGTGAATGACTTTGAGTATAATTGATAAAGTAGTCAAGCAAAGCAAACCTTCTCTCTCAGAATTCTTGACTCAGCTTGTGCCTGTTCAGGTCTATACTGCTAGTTCGGGAGTCCCAACCACTTTTCCTTACTCATCTCAAATTCGGAACATGATAGTTAATAGGGGGTTTTGGCACCTGCGTCAAAGAGAAAAGAAGACCTTTTCTCACCTTTAGATATGAAAGCGCTTTCATATGCCATGTTGGCTAGGTTGATCTTTCATCATCAAATAACTTGCACCATTTCTGGATCCTCGGATATATAGTTTGAGTATCAAACTTCGCTATCTTATGTCCAAAAAGTGCTCTTCTTGAGAGATCTATTCTAGGTTCTATCGTCTGCCATGGATCATTCTTGCCCTTGGCCTTTATTCTTTTAGTCTGCGCCGTGTAGGACATTGGGAAGTGGTCACCATATCCATTTGACTATCTATGACGGGCATTTCTCATGATGAAAGAAGCTGTGCCTATGCGGCATTTCTTTGATCAAATGTCCTATTTCATCGTTATAGAATCATGTACAATCCTTACTTAATTCGAGCCCTGCGACGACGAGCTTATTATAGCTCGAGTAGATCAATTCTTGTAGGTAGGCATTTCTTCACTTCTATCCTCCAGGTAAAGAGTCTATCGAACTCAGGGGAAGAATTTCAGGGCGCAAGCTCAATGCAAGTCCTAGTTTGGTATGGGAGTCATGCCTGCAACATCAGAAAGCCATGTTGAAGGCACCATAGTCTCCGTGAGGGCCTAGAAAAAGACCTCCTTGCCAAGAGCATTCTCAGCCTTGTTGAAGTGAAGACCTCTCTCTCATAAAGCAGCTTTCTTTATAATAATAACTGGCTTTTTTCTAATAATCTCTTTTCTTTTTCTATGCGGCTCTGGCTCTGGTTACCTTTTTCATGGACTTTTCCACTTCTCAACAGCCAAACGGGATAAACCTTGATAACAATAAGTACCATCTAAGATGATGAAAGGCATGATTGCATCGCCTAAAACAACCTCTTTATTTGCTTTCCTCTCCTATCTCATACTATTTCTCAGGTGGTGAGCGAGCCGTACAAGACAAGGAGGAGAGCGGTGCGAAGGTAGAATAGAGGGGAGATCCGAAAAACAATACCCACAACCGGCCCACTAACTAAGGCTCTTTCCTTAGAAGACATATCGGAATACATTTATGGAGAAGAGATGCAGGAGGAACATGCTTAGGTTTCTTGCAGGGTCAATGAAAAATAAATACTCTTCCCTCTTTTCTATCGAATCGATCATAACCACTACCTATATTCCACGAAATTATGCACCACAAATAGGAGCTAATGAATAGACCCGCGACTCAATAGAAAGACATTACAATTCCTTCTGGAAAATCAAATGATTTGTTGATCGGGGAATACAGATCTCAGATTCCTACCAAGATAACTAGAAGTTCCGACCACTCAAAATCCTACCGAACCCAGGATATAGGCCCAACAAAAAAGACTTGTTTTTCTGCCTTATGCTATATATTTGATGATTGCCAGTTCATATTAGACTATAGCTGATCCGATTATATTTGATTGGAAATCAGAGAAAAACCCCAATTCATTTGCTTTTTCTTTTCTTACTCCCAAAATCACTCTCATCAACCAGCACTACGTTGTTGTAAACCATTAGGAAGAATTGGTTAGATACATCTACATTCTATTTTGAATATTTCTTCGCGATAGTTTCCCCCGATTCGATCTGCTTTGCAAACAGCAGCGCTCTATACATAAAAGCTCATTTGAAGATTCAAAAATGAGGAAATTTGCCGCCAAAGAGAAATTCTATATATAAATGCCAATCTATACTTGATTTAAAAAAAGCAATTCTATACGGACTTTAGTGAGCTAGGTTGTCTCCCACCCAAAAGAGCCTGATTAGGCCGGTAACCGGGGGGCGTAATCATTCCTACGCTTCTTCTTTCCGCAGAATTATCTCATTTGATATCATGATCTTGATTTCCCGGAAATCTTGCTTGCAGGGTTGTCTTCCGCCCAAAAGAGCATGATTAGGCCGGTAACCGGGAGGCTTAATCATTCCTATGCTTCGGATTGCCGGACAACTTCGAGATGCTATATCAACTTAAAGTTAAAATATGCCAATATAATCATACAAAGAAGAAGTTTGATAAATGCTCGACCATAGGGAGAGGGAATACTTTGAGCAACATGCTCATTTCCCTATTCATCACTTCATTCAAAGAGGTTTGATTTTGAGCAGAAGGCATTTCCGCCAGCTTTTTCTCAAATTCGTAATAGAGTTTCTCCTCGGCGGAGGAGCAAAAAGAATGAGAACCAATAAGAAATCCCAAAACCATATCCTAAACAATCAATCCTACATCAGTCCTAATTCCAATAAAGACTTGCAAAGCTTTTTGCATAAATACTCTATGTCCTAAATAAGATGAAAGAGAGACTGCGGGGTCAGAATCAAATGTGTGTATTCAGTTTCAATGATCGGACCATTCTCTTGTTCTCTTTTAGGCGCCAGCTTAAACACTATTCGACAATCTGCCCCTGCAAGTCCGTGATGCTATTACGCGTCAACTCTCCACTGAGAGAATCGCAATGAGGGGGTACGCTTTAGCAGTGGGTACTAATCTCGTCAGTCCCCTCAACTATATATCATAAGCCCAGTCATACCCTTCTCTTTGAGAGATCGTCTCGTGGGCCGGAGAGTTTGATAGAGGGTCTATTCCCACTCTCAGAACTCTTAGGCAGCCCACCTCACACTCGAGCCCTCCGAGCATTTCCTTCTCTACCAGGCTCTTTTCTCTATATTTGAACTCGAAAGATAGCCTTTTCCCTAATATAATAAGTCATCACCACCTGCAAAAGAGGATAGATGTCCAAAGATGCGTCAAAACATCAACTTCTTCCTTCTTTACCACGATAGGATGAGATTCTTTTTGAAAGAAAAACAACCACCTCTACCATCACCCAGAGTGAGTGATAAGGATGAAGGAAGAAAGAGGAGGGATGATTCTTGCTCAAAAAAGGGTTATTATCGTGAAAGCGTTCAAGTAGTCCATATATAAGGAAGTTGGGGGTCAGGGGGAAATAGCTCAGTTGGCAACTTCGGGAGGTCAACTCAAGAGAGAGGTCGAACATAGGGCTAGTACCATGGAAATCAGAGTGAGTGGAAATTGTTATTCTTATACAATGATATCACACTAGACTTTCCTCGAAAAGCTGCTAGACTAGAGGGGAGATCTATGAAAACTCCCAGACAAAAAGTGAGAAGAGATCTATGAATAAAACTCCTAAACGACGACCTAGGGATCTAACTACTCTCTCCCGATACATAGATAGGTCAGAAGTCATGAAGCGCTTATTCAGTCGTCTAGTGGAAAAGTAGAAAATAGCACCACCTAGGATTATAGATAGAGAGAATTGTGTTCGCTGCCCTTTATCCCACTTCCTTGCCAGTGTCCGGTCTTTTCCACCTGTCTTCTTCACGGTCCTCGAAGCCGCATCGAAATCCCATACTAGAAAGAAGTCCCTCTTGGGTACCCCCAGTATTGGAGCGGGAATGTGGCTTGTTTAAAATATCATGTTGCTTAACTACCCACTCTTTACCACTACATCAACTCTGGCTACAGTTCATAGGCTCGGTAAGAAAGAAGAATGAATCTTGAGGGGGAAGAGGAAAGAAAGTGATCCGCAGGGTACCCTCTTATCGGAACCAGATCTCACAACTCAACTCCTCATTCTAGCTCCTCTTACCGAGCTTGATTTCTTGTTGGCCCCAGATATATTATAGGGCGGGGGGTTTGGCTTTTACAAAATACTCCCTCGAAGTATCTCATTGCTATTATTTTGAAGGCTAGAGGATTTGCTTACTCCTATTATTCACTTGATGATAAAAATCAGGGATTGGTAGATTCTTTCACAGGATAACAGAGGAAGTCGACTCCTATTAAGAAAGTGGAAAGGTATAAGAAGAAAGAAGAGAAGCATAGAGATCAGTTGCCGAGGGGAAAGTGGAGTCCCACCTAGGATGATGATGCATCTTTACCGACCGGTAATGTTCTATAGTGAAGTGGCTTGCCTCACTCTCTTCCTGGAGGAGTTCCTGAGATATAGATTCCCACCAAAGTCAGAGTAGATGGGAAAAAGGCTTCATCTCTGAAGCACCATCATGACGTCTCTGCTCCCAAGTTCTCTAGGACATTTGACCTCTCTTCCCTTAGCCCCTACTCTCAATATGCTTTGTACTTTGTACTATATGCTACTTCCTACTCGCTTCCGGAGCGAAAAGCTCTTTCCCTTACCTCATTGCTTTGCTTTAAGAACTACTTGTACTTCCGTCTGAACGAACAAGCTTCTACCTTATCTTTCTCTTTGGCCCCTGCCCTCGATTGAACTTCCCTGCTATCGTCTAGGTTACGACCTGATCTCTTTCTCCTAATGTCCTTGCTGATCTCAATAGGCACCTCTGTCGAGTGGTACTCAGTATCTTCCTATCCCGACCTCATATATAGGAGTTGTCTGAATCCCCCTCATTCCTTGCAAAAAGCGGTAGTAATTGACTAGAATAGTCCTTCGACTTTTTTTCCAGAAAGGATGTCGGATTCTCAGAGGGGCCATGTGCTAGTTGATATGTCATCTTCGTGATTACTGGATCACAGACGGACTCAGTACCTCCCTTCTCTCAGCGATAGGTTTTTCCATCTTCCTCTTGTCTTACTTGATTGAAGGTTATAGCTGACGGAAGACTATCTATATTAGCTCTTTATCCTCATAGAGAAGAAAGCTTTTTTTCTCCTTTCGCATTAATCAAACTTTTGTGTCAGAGTCTCGGCCCCTGTCAATGCACCTCATGCTTCAGAAGCCAGACTTCTATGCTCTAAGAGCTTCGAGCTTTTTCTGATCGTCTTCGAGCAAGTCCTCCAGTCAGTTGAGGCTAGATCTTTTCTCTCATGAAGACTCTTCTCGATCCCCCCAACGCCTCCCTACCTCTCATTTTCTTCTCGACTTCTACAGATGAGGGACTGCAACCGGCTCTCTCTTTTGTCGGTTCAAGAGAGTAAGACATAAACGAAAAAGAAAGAAAGCCTTCTTAATGCTCGAATCCCAAAGTGCATCATATATAGTTGATGAATCGATAGAATGATGCGTCCTGACCTCTGTAAGAGCTTACCAGTTTACGATTAGTCTACGATTTCTTTATAGTTGGAGATGAAGCAAGTTTTTCATACGTCATTCATGCCTCAATTTCGAAAGCAGACATCTGTCCGTCCATGAAAAAGTCCCCTCACGTCCCTGACCCCCACTCGCGGATTGCTAGTAGCTTTTCACTCTCCTTGCTTACTACCGTCCCTAGCCTCCTATCTGCTTACCCACACAGACAACTTCGTCATGCTAGGCCTGACGCGCTAACAAAAGAACAAAAGAAGAAGACTAGGGAATGACGTACGAAAGATGCTAGGTCGATGAGTCCTTAAGGACTAAGGGTGGGCTCACCGCCTTTCGCACGGCACGAGAATATACTCTTTGTTTGTCCCCATCAGGTATGACCCATCAAAGAAAGATGATACCTTTCCTCTGCCTTCCTAGATGATGAGAAGAGTCAGACATCGTAAAGTGTGTCATATATATATGCGAGGGATTCTTCTTCTATAAGATCTGCTGCGGATGATATAGCAACTCCTAGTTCGACAACTAGAGCCAGGTCAAGCGCGAATCGCTCGAATGTAGAGATTGGCCAAGAGCTGACCAAGCGAGAGGACCGCTTACTCCTTTTGTTTTAATTCCCGGCACCGCTCAGTCAAGTAAATCGACAAGAGCAATCACAGCAACTCCAGTTTCAGTGCCGATTTCCTCTTTCTATGTCAATTTCTTCTTCCATAGCAATAGCAGCTCCGATTTCTTCAATAGAAGTTTCCAAAGCAAAGCCCCATTTGTCCGAAAGTTCGAAAAAGTATCACCTCTTTCCTAGATAACTATAACTATATTTGATTTTCGAATTAGAGAAAACAAGGGTCGAAGTTGAAGCGGAACTGAGACATCGAACCGATGGGACTATGTTTCCAATTCATTATGTTTAGGGTTGTGAGACGCATTTATGTGGCTCTAATTCAAATAGATGTCATAGGACTGTTCGGGCCTAATTCGCCTATTTGAACCTACTATGATAACTGGAAATGGCTAATCTTGCGACTCTGGGCATCCAGCCTGGGAACCCAGAGGAAACGAAGGGGAGGAAGGACAGCAAGGTTCCACGACCGTGGCACCATGGAAGGAAGTTTTTGCGCAGTAGGGTGAGAAGGGAAGACTTGTTCGTAGTTGATCGGAGGGTGGGGGACTCTCTGAAGTCGCGGATATTGTAAATGCTTTACACACTTCACAGGCTTCGCTTCGGAGTCTGACCTCACATAAGGGTACTTCAAGGATTTAACGAAATCAGGAATAAGGTGACAAAGCACCTTATATATGAGAGCTGGCCTGAGGATGAATTTCGACTCCAGCCGGTGGGGTACCGGTGCTGGTAAGTTGTGCTTCGAGACCGTCGACCCTGATGCGCATAGAATATGTGGACTAGTCTCGTCCGATCATTCAAGGATAGATGAAATCCACACCTTAGGCTAAACCAGGAACAACCGTCAACATAGACCAGTTAATTAGTCCGTGCCAAATATATAGTTGAAGTGAGGGTCCCTTCAAAGAAATATGAGGCCCGGGACCTCTTCTTTCTATAGGAAGAAGTGCAGTTCCAACATAGTTGTTCTTCTGCTTTTAGCTCACCCTCCCTGATCCATGGTTCCCTGGATCGAGAGAGGGACCGTGAACTGAGAGCCTATGGTGTCCTGATAAAGCCCGGCATCTTGCTTGCTGACTTCTCCACTACCCCTTGACTATCGTTTCGTGGGAGTCTCATTTCTTTTCCGGACGTGAAGATCTTGCACACAAGAAGACCCATAGGCTAGGGGGTAGTAGAGGAGGACCCCTATCACCCAGTGCAGCATGTCTTTCTATCTGTGCGCTGATTTTGCTTCACATTTGTATGGATCCCCGCTCCTAGTTCTACGGTCTTCGACTGTTCGAGAAAGCGGCTTTGAAGTGTGTTTCTCTGTAATGTGATTCTTCAAGTCGAATTGGCAAGCTTATATACAATGAGCTGGTCAAATCCCTCTATAAAAACACACCTCACGCTCTAGACCGCCTGCCCTACTATCACTGTAGTACCCTCAACCTTGCTTCCCGCAACGTCATTATAGGCTTCTTATAAAAGTTTCCAGCTTTGCACTTCATGGTTGTTTCCATGATCACTTTATCTGCACCAATGTTGCACTGTGAAGTTGGGGGTTCTGACTTCCTCCAAGAAAGACACCAGCTGCCACTTCGCACTGCTACCTCGCTACTGTCCGCTCACTTGACTCCTCCCCTCATGGGAGATATGCGCTTCTTCCAGTTGGCACTTGTTAACTACTATTACGCTTTGTTAACGACTCTTGATACAACCCGGAAGGCTATGGACTGACCTCCTCCACTAACAACTCAACCCTACAGCCTCAATGAAAGCTCCATTTGCTACTCAACTAAGGAGTTCATACCATACAAACAGACACTATACAACAGACGCCATCACCTACGCTACCACTCGC
Source organism: Ottelia alismoides (assembly GCA_037367405.1). Lineage (NCBI taxonomy): Eukaryota > Viridiplantae > Streptophyta > Magnoliopsida > Alismatales > Hydrocharitaceae > Ottelia > Ottelia alismoides. The sequence goes on along the minus strand of JAZKJV010010499.1, from coordinate 451,609 downwards.
ACCATAGATAGAGAGAGGCTCACATGCTATTACGCAGCTTCGTAGTTTCCTTTCTTCTCAAGCTTCAGAGCATGCTTCCGCACAAGCTTCTATTCCTTGAAGTTCTTCTCAGAGCTATATATATGGAGTAGATCATGGTTCAGTTCCAGAGCTAAAGATCGTCGTTCTCGAATGAGCAATCGAAAAGATTCTGGAGCATCCTCGGGGCTAGGTATTGTTCCTCCAACAATAATAGTACCAAGTACTTCTTGGCAAGCACTAATATTATCTTCTTTATAAGTCATCATCTCTTGTCAAATATGAGCAAGACCAAATCCCTCTAAAGCCCAAACTTCCATTTCTCCCACTCGTTGGCCCCCTTGCTTGCCCCTTACTCTAAGGGGTTGTTGTGTAACAGGGGCGTAATGTCCACTGGAAGGCCTCTATCATTCTTTGATCATCAACTTGATGAATCAATTTGAGTATATAAGACTTTCCTATCGCGAACTGGTTGACTATTGATAAGGGGGGATCCCATGTTCTTCCATCAAATATTCTGCTTTTTCCCGTCGGGTTCAAATACCCTCTTCTAAGCATTTGTTTGCTTACTAGCCTTATATAATTAAGAAAACACTTGTTGTCTTGAATCCTCTTGTTCGTATCTCTCATCAAAAGGTGCAATTCTATAATGTATGTTTAGCAGATCCCCCTCTCACCCGAGAGAACATTCAAATATCTGCCCCATGTTCATTAGTGAGGGTACTCCTAATGGGTTGAAGACCATATCAACCGGTGTTCTGTCTTGCAAATAGGACATATCTTGTCTAGGCAAAACTTGAGAAATAATCCCCTTATTCCCATGTCTTCCAGCTACTTTCTCACCCACATAGATTTCACCTTTTTGTTAGATATATATAGGCCTAATTTCTTCCCTTATATATATATTTCCATCTTCCATCAGACATCAATAACCCAGCCCCTTCCCTTGGTCTTCTATCCTAGCTTTTTTCTCGCTTCCTGCTCCCCAAACATACTATCCCATCAGCCCGCCTAATCAACCCCTCTTCTGGTGAAAGAAGTAGGATCCTAATCCCGTACCTGGCTCCAGTCAATCAATTCCCAGGTAAAGGACCTCATTGAAAGAGGAGATATGAGACATGATCTCGTAGCTAGCATATAGTAAAAGGGCTTTTCTTCGGTTCCTAGCTACCATTGGTGTTAAATGGAGATAAACTGAATTACGAGGACTTTCGCAGGAATAGAAATCGAAGATACATGATTTGGCTATCTCTGACCACCAACTTAATCAAACAGAAGACTCAAACTCCAGCTATGAGCAACTCTTGCATCTCTTGGATAGGTCGAGACCAGGGACCAACGTATCCAGGAAGAAAAAGAACAGGAAGTACCAATAGAAAGAAGAGCTTATTTAATGCTAGCCTGCTATGTGCTAAATCCGATGTGCCACGGGGCAGGCTAGACCTATAGATGTCTATCCTTGCCTGGAATACAAGGTGGCTGAATTACCCTGGTCAGTGAAACCCCCTGAAGATGATGCGGGAGTCCGATGTGGATGTCTATTTGCGCAGCTGCCCGCCTAAACCAGAGGCATTCCAAAATGCAATAATATAATGAATAAACTTTGTGACGAAGGTCTCTCGAGATTGTAGATTGACCATCCTTCCTCCACTACGGAGGACGGGCGATGTTTTACACTAACAAATTTAGCGCATCATACTGGAAATGATGAGAAATGATGACTCTATCAATCGCCATCTACTTTAGATATGCCTTCTGAAATATTTTCCAAGATGAGTGGACTATCTTACCAAAGGAAAGAAGGTTTTTGTCCTAACAAGATAACAAAGGGTCAATAACTATCCCTATGTAATATTGAAGCAAGTCCTCCTCAATGTCAAAGAAATAATTCTTTTGAATTTAGGAGAAAAGATGTCATAGTTGGAGTTTTGAATAAGACGACTCTTGCTTTTTCATATTAGAAAAGTCAGTTTTACGTTTTTTCACGAGATTTGATTAAGGTATGTGATTTTTCGAAGAAGGGGGTCGAGCTATTTTTCCATACCCCATGTATGCTCGTCACCGCAGTAGAGTTTCACCGCCAAGTTCGGGATGGATTGGCGTGGTTCCTCTACGCCTAGGACGCCAGAATTTTGAACCATGAACGAAGAAAGGAATGAGAGAAATATTGGTTGAGGCCCCAATTCTCGACTGGAAGGGGCACCAAAGGCCTCTGCCCTCCCTCTCTATCAAGGGTTGTTCAATACGGCTTTTTTATTTTGAATATTTTCTAAATCAAAGTCAAACATTGAGGAATTAGGGTGGAATTCAAATAGATGGCGAGTGTCTGATCGAATTGATCTGGTGCATCATATATAGTAGCGGAACAAGGTGAAAATCTCTCGGTCTGTTAGGATGCCTCAACTGCATACATCACTGCACTTCCACTTGACAACTATCTAGATGAGAAAGGGCTCGTCGAGCCCGGACCTGATCTTGGATTCACAAGACTTCTGTCGCTCCATCCCTTAGAGGGCAGAGAACCCATCGTTGTCTCGTCTGTGCTACCGGAGGCTTTGGGGAAGCTATTGACTATCTAGGAGAGCACTCATCTTGCTTGGGGTGGGCTTACTACTTAGATGCATTCTTCAGTTATCCGCTTCACACTTGGCCTTGACCGTGGGCACGATAACTGGTACACCAGAGGTGCGTCCTTCCTGGTCCTGTCATACTAGGGAAAGGTCCTCTCAATGCTCTAAGGTCCACATCGGATATGGACCGAACTACAATGTTCTTAACCCTCGTACCGCTTTCATCGGCGAATATCCCAACCCTTGGAACATACTATAGCCCCAGGTGGTAAAGAGCCGACATCGAGGTGCCAAACCTCCCCATGTTCACTCTTGGTTGGGGAAGATCAGTCAGTTATCCCATCAGTCACTTTTATCCGTTGAGGCCCTTCCACTCGGTTTCAACAATAGTGCTCGTAGCCTAGGCCGACTTTCGTCCCAGGGTCTTGCAGTCAAGCTCCCTTATGCCTTTGCACACGAGGGCCAATCTCCGTCCGGTCCGAGGAAACCTTTGCACGCCTCCTTTACCTTTTGGAAGGCCTACGCCCCCCTAATATGTCAATTGTCTACCTTGTCACTTGGACCGTAGGTCCTTAATAAGGTAAGAATTGTAGCTCTTCCAGGGTGGTATCTCATTGATGGCTTGGGCCCCTCGAAAGGAGGCCTTCTTCGCCTTCCACCTAAGCAGTGCAGGAAAGGCCCAAAGATAATCACAGAGTCAGAAATATCAATTTTAGTCAAGGTTCAGGCAAATATATTATAAAGTTACTATATATTTTGGTAATTCTTAACAGATTTAATAGAGTCAATATTTCACCGAGCCTCTCTCTGCCCAGATCGTGACGCCTTTCGTACGGGTCGGAACTGAACCAATCTCCTTTGCAATCTCTTTTGCTACTGCACCGAGGAATTATAGTTACAACCGTCGTGAACCCTCGGTTGTCGGCTCCCCTGTTATCAGGTCATCGACTTCCTTGACCTTCCAGCACTGGGAAAGCCTCAGCCCCCATACATGGTCTGACGACTTTGCAGAGACATGTGTTTTTTATAAATACCCGGGCCTGATCACTACTACCCCTTTTGGAGGCACCCATTCTCCCGAAGTGACGGGACTATTTTGCCGAGTTCCTTAGAGAGAGTTGTCTCGTGCCCCTAGCTCTTCTCTACCTACCCACCGGTGTGGGTTTCGGGCTTTCTAGCCAAATATGCCTTTTGTTGAAGGTCGTTCAAGCGACATGGGTTACTTCAGCGCCGTCATGCCTGGTACTCGAACATTGGCTCGAGGCATTTCCTCTAGTCAAAAGCCCTAAAAAACAAGGTCACCTTACATACTTCACTAGTTCCGATAACCAACTTTCGACTAACCTAGCCTCCTCCAACCCTCGGGTTCAACAAGGGGTAGTACAGGAAGATGAACCTGTTGTCCACTACGCCTTTCTTTCAGCTTTAGAGATCTTAGGCCCTGACTCACCCTCCGTGGATGAACCTTGCGGAGGAACCCATAGGTTTTCGAGGCATTGAATTCTCACTAATATTTGCCTTACTCAAGCCGACATTCTCGTAGCTATTCCAATTCGTCCACACTTGCTTGCGCAGGCGCTTCCCTCTAAGGAGGAAGGCATCCCTCATATATAGTTGACACTTTTTGACATCCCACAGCTTTTATACTCACCACCAAGAAGAGCATAGCCCCTTTTTTCTTTTTGACTTATACGATGCAAGAGCGCTCGATCAGTGAGATATTACGCACTCTTTGGGTGGTTGCTTCTAGGCAAACCTCCCGGCTATCTCTGCACCCCTACCTCCTTTATCACTGAGCGGTCATTTAGGGTAGGGGCCTTAGCTGGTGATCCGGTACCCTAGATTCAGCTGATCCCCTCTCACTGGCCGACTTTGACCCTGGGTCATATCTAGTATGAAGACTTTACCTCGATATTGTACCGCTCTCGCGGCCTGCACAGAAACAGTGCTTGACTTCAACTGCACGCCTCAACGTCAATTGTTGTGCCTCAACACATTTCGGGGAGAACCAGCTAGCTCTGGGGTTCGAGTGTCATTTCACCCCTAACCACAACTCATCTACTGATTCTTTAACATCAGTCGGTTCGGACCTCCACTTAGTTTCACCCAAGCAGAGTTAGTTATTAGGGCAGGATAGAAAACCCTGGTTGGGCAGTGACAACTGCCCCTTAGAAGTAAGCTAGCTCGCTTTCGCTACGGCTCCGACCCTTAACCAAGCCACTACCTATGAGTCACCAGCTCATTCATCAACATGCACGCAGTCAGAGATCACATTCTCCTCCTAGGGAGCAAACTCTTTCATGTTCTATTTCACTCCCGGGGGTTCTTTTCACCTTTCCCGAACGCTACTACTTCGTAACTATATATCATGCACCCAGGAGTCTTTAGCCTTGCAAGGTGGTCCTTGCTGATTCACACGGGATTCCACGTTCCCGATGCTACTCGGGTCATAGCGTAAACTAGCTTTTGGCTACTGGACTCTCACCATCTAGGGTGCAGCATTCCACCGCTTCGCCTAGCGCTTGTATTGCTCACCCACAACCTACGGTCCCGTTTCGCTCTAGCTTCCCACATCGGCTATTATGATGTATCTGATCATTCTCTTTCTTTCTTATCTCAAAGATGAGTTAAGCTTACTACCTCGCATCACCCGGAGGATATTAGTTAAAGCACTGGAGTGCATGCTTACTAGTCAGCCCAATTCTAGTGAAAATCTCCTTCCGTCTGTCACCGAAAGCCTACCCATGCATTCTAGACTATAAGGTGTCCTTCCCCGTCACGTCTCATCTTTCCCACTCCGCTGATCGCGGACCTATGATTCTCCAAAGATGATCTTTCTGAGGCATCTCTCATTAGTCAAGAACCGAGGGTACCTGACTCCTCAGCTGACTTTCATGCATCTCGGGTGAGGAAAGAGAGTTGGCTTGAATCACAGAGGGAAGCAGGACTAGAATAGCATGGGCTTCTGACCTTCAGAGAAGATCAGCATTCAGCCAGAGGGATTAGCCTATAGAACACATCCCTTTCGGACCTCAGGAAGCAAGTCCCTGTCCTTTGTCTTTGTGCTTGGCACTGACTATTTGCGGCTTGTTCTATTGTTGATCGTAGAGTTAGCTTAACTGACCCACCCATAGTCCCTCATTCCAGACCCATATCCATATTAGCAGATAAGGCAAACCATCCTGAGAGTAAACTTTGTCCTGGGAGGAAGATGAACTCTCTAATATCAAATCCATACTCTCCTTAGATTAGACTAGAGTAGACTTCGTGGGCAGGCGGTAAGGCCAATATTAAGTAGAGGAAGACTGCCTACTAACGCCTGAGATTAGACTTTGTGGTCGGTAAAGATAGAGTTCACCAAGATCCTGAGAGTGAGTGCTAGGCTTCCCACAAAAGAAGACTGACCCGATCCGGCATTAGACATCTAGCTTCCTTGATGAGAAGGAAGGCCAAAACAAAAAAGTAGTGAGGGGCGCACCCTGTCCCTCTCCAGAGACTTCGAGGTTGGGTTAGCTGAGACAACTAGGATATATAGTGGCTAATAAAATAGTTGTAGACCATATATCTTAATATCTCGTGAACTGAGAATCCTAAGGGAGCTACTACAGGGATCGATTCACTCCGCTGGATGTAGAAAGCGGCAGGTGAAGTCGGATTGATCCAGCAAGTCGCGTTTCAGTTAAGGAAAGCATTCTCACTTAAGACAGCAGGGGTCTATCTTTCATCTCAAGCTCAGCCTCGACTATTTTGACATCATGATCAGTGGAGAGGGAAAAGCCTAGGAGCATTATATCTATATCCAACTGGGAATATGTTCTGGGATCAGCCATGAAAGCAACTCTTCTGGGTCAGGATTCAAGGATACTACTTTGTGGTGCGAGAGAGCAGCTAAATTGGCTCGGGAAGCAGAGCTTGATTGAATATTTGGGCACAAAGCCTTGATCACCTATGGTCAGCTACGAGCTCTGGATATATAATTCTATAGCTCAGCAAAGAGCTAGCTTTATCAGCAGAGTCAGACGAGGTCGTGAAGAAAGAGTCAAAGGTAGGCTTGGACGATTCGTTGCTTGCTGTCTGATTTTTTTAGTAGCCTTGATTGGAACTAAGAAAGAAGCACTAGGCGGTGGCTAGTTAAGAGGGGTGTGGTCTTGAGCTACTTTCGAATGCTGACTTTATAAGTTCTAGAGTTGCGGGTAGCCAGTGGAAATAGGTCTGGCCTTCCTTTCTGAGAACTCCCATTCCTATGAGACAACATCCTTCTTTTGTCTCAGCCTTGGGCTTCCCTATAGAAATAGATCTCTTTCCCATAGGTTTCGTATAGCCTCGGCTCTTGCGATTCTTGCCTTGGGAGTGACATGAGAGGCAAAACCGCAGGTTTGGGTGTAGTCTTTGACCCTCAGTCTCGAGCAATATAATCTAGTTGTCGGATCTGCCCCTAATATATAGTCCGCAGAGAATTTCCCTTATATATATCCCTAAGGTCAAGCCTCAACAACTGCGTCATATTATCATGTAGTAGTAGTTCGATTTGTAATTGATTTAAGAGTGGTGTGAAAGGGTGTTGAGAGCTTGGTTAGGGCATGCCAGGCGTTGAGACCACCTTTCTCTCTGGCCCTAAGTAATGCTACCAAGCTCTGGCTGCTTTCTTAAACGACCATAAGCCTATGCCAAAGTCCTGCCTTCCCCCATTCTTGCTTCCTCACAACTGCGGGGTGTCAGGCCTCATTCATCCCCAGGACATGGATTCATCACTAACTTTCTTCAATGATCATGGAGATAGAGGGGAAATTGCATATTTGTCTTATATAAAGACAAGAATTCAGCACCTGCCCAACAACAAAGCACCCGGGAAAGCAGTCAGTACTAGACCAGCGAGTGAGAAAGCAGGAGGTAGAGCAAGAAGGGAGAGATGGTAGGAGGGTGAGTGAAATATACCGAGCAAGCTTTTCCACTGTGATGAGGAGAGCGAGCTAAGAAAGTCCCTCTCTCGACTCCTTTAACTCGGTTGAAGATAGGTCCCTCACCACCTTATCAATAGTATACTTGGGACTGAGAAAAGAGAATCCTCTATGCTGACCTGAAGGGTTTAGTCTCATCTCCTGATCCTGCTGAGGGAAGTGATCTTTCTCATCCTTCCAAGAGAAAGAGATGTCTCACCTCCACCCCCGGGTTTTTAATGGGACTATAGTATCTGACGAGAAAGGGAGAGTGAACTAGGTCTTTTTTTGCAGGTACAGAAAGATCATTTCAAAATACTGGTGTCTATTTTTCTAGCAAAGAGACCTTGCGAACATCAATGTAGTTGGATTTCTGGCCTGCGCCTTCAGCATGGTACAACAGAGGAAGTAGCACCCGAAAGCATATTCTTCACTAGAGCCTTGGAAGTGCGAAGCGAGTGATCAGGAAGACTATCTTCAGAAAAGAGAAAGCACACTACTGCTAAATATCCTTCCATGCTCAGGAAAAATGAAAGTAGGGGGAAAGCATCCCCTTTCCGAGAACATTTTCGACAACACTTGAAAGTCACTATATCTAACATCTCCAGATTGATTCTCTTCTTGATTTATTAGCCTCGTTCGACCATAACTATAGGAAAAGGGTTAATGTTCTTTTTCCTTTTGACCCTCTTCTTCTTTTCCATTTCCAAGAGATTGATTGCGGTTTCACGAGTGATATTAGAAAAAGAAGGATTTTGATTACTCGCGAGTATATACCGCAAACCCTTGATAAAAGAATGATATGATGCGAGAGAAGGCGATAGCCGTATCGAGCTAGAAGAATCAATCTCACCTATTTTAGAAGAGAGGTGATAGTGGACAACCCCCCATATAAGGGGGGTTCCAATTCTATTAAAACATGGAAATGAGTCCCAATTATATATATTTTCATGCAGAATCAGATCCCCTAGAAGGGATCGTCGGGCAGGGCAGGTGCGAGCACAATACCCCCTCCCTTTTTTATTATGGTTCGCTGCATTGGCTCTCACCTTAGGGTGAGCAGTTGAGGTCAAATACCCCCTTCGACCCTCACTCTCATGCTCCCCACCTGTGGATCACTCGCCTCGGTACCCTGCAGGCTCCACTTACGCTCCACCTCACCACCGGTACCCTCCTTCTTTATTCATAAACACAATATCAACAGAGAAGGCAGCCCACCCAACCTGATGCGTAAAGTACCACACCACGTGAAAGATCCAGGGAGCTATCTCAACCCCATATAGTAATGCCAGGGCAGATGGTGATAAACCATCTAAGGATTTCATTTTCAGGCATGCCTCTCTCTATAAAATGGAACAATGGGGAAAGCAACAAGCGTCAAGAAGGAAGCTGACAACTTGCGCTGCTTTGATAAGAATCCCGTAACAATGCAAAGGCCAAGTTCATCCGAATAGGCTGCACATATTCAGACTCTATAAGTGGAGTGAAAGAACAGATGTGCTGACTCTATAAAGATAAGAGAAAATCCCTAAAAAATGTGAACAGCTTTCATTTCAGTAAGGTGTTTAATGGCAGCTATTGAGATATTGGGCCCTTCTGGACATATTTCCTACTATAGTAAAAAAAGACTTTATTTCTAGTAGATTATAGCATTTAGAATTCATGTGCATTTTTGAATAATGAAGGCCAATCAAATCTGCTTTGCAACACACACCTACAACGCCTCCGTTTTCTTTCCAGAAAAGTGGCCCCACATGCGAGCGAGTGAGAAAAAGTTAGTATGCTTTGAAATTAGCTCTCAAGAACACACCTTCTTATTATTTGGTCCACACAAATATGAAACAAATCGGGTTCCTCACAATAGTGTGTTTAATCTGGGCAAAGAATTTCTCCTTCTTTACTTTGGATGAACCTTGGGAGATTTGTCCAACAACAAAGTAATTCACAATATCTGCTACTATTGATAAGGGGGATCAGCCTTAGAAACAACCAAGAGTTGTTCATCCAGAAAATGTTCCTGGATAGGTTGCATGTGTGCAGGTTCATAGGCCAGATAAACAGTCGGCCATGACTTCAACCCTAACGGATTTTTTAATTTAGAAATCCAATTCGTGGAAGGAGTCAGATCCACCTAATGAGTCACGGATTTGCATCTTTCTTTGAGAGGAGTGTTGAGCGCGAAATTCGAGGACGGAAATTAATTGATGAATAGGTCGTTGCTTTTATCCCCAAAAGCCGTGTCAACAAAAAATATTTTTTTTGCTACTTATTAACCTGTATAGCGGACAGGGTCGAACTCAGGAAGGCTACATCTCAAAGGACAACTATCCTTGGTTTTTGTGATTTTTTTAATCTTTTTAATTTTTTATTTTTTTAATTTCTATTTTTGGTATTTTTTTATTTTCAAATTTTTAGTGATTTTAATTTTGCATTTTTTTTCAAAAATAATGCGAAGCAATAATTCAAAGAATCTACACTACACATACCAAATCTTTTTGCAATTTTTTAATTTGTAAAAAAAATACTCAGAAAAATGCAAAGAAAATATTTTTAGGTTTTAAAAATTTTGAAATATTTTTGAGAATTTTTGAAGATTTTTTTGGATGTTTTTGTATTTTTCAAAAAATCAAACAGTGAGAAAACAAGAAAATGTGCACAGCCTGAAGTAATTTGTAACTTAAAAATTTTTTAAGTGCCCAAAACTCGTGACAACTAATTTTAAGACAAACGAGAAGAAAATATCTACAAACAGGAACTGGAATCACAATTTTTCGATTTTTGTAGAATTTTTTTATGATTTTTAGAACATTTTTGATGTTTTCAATTTTTTAATTTTAATAATTAATTAATGCGTCAAACTTGGTCAGAAATTAAAAGACAATGAAATACAACTACTCTAATTTTTTTGGAATTTTTGGAGCTATTTTCGAATTTTTATGAATTTTGGAATTTCAAACATGGAAAAATGACATGTTTTTGATTTTTTAAAAATAATAAATGAGGGCAAAATGGAATGAAAAATTTATGCTAAGAAGATAATCACATTAGAAGCATAGCACAATTTTCTCAGAATTTTTGGACTAAGAAAAACATTTATTTCAATGAGATAAACATGCAAATTTAATGTCTGATTAAGTAGGACTGTTCTGCAATTATTTACCGTTCTCAGACAAATAAGTAATAAGAAATAATAAATACGGGAGAGAACAAGTAATTTACCCAACTGAAAGTCTAGTGAGGGCTTCTTCGTAATTTCTTGAACTTCTGAGGCGTAACTGTAAATTTCTCAAGTTAAATTAATCAGGCAGGGACACTTTCGGAGCTTATGAAACTTTCAGGATCAATGTTGCAAATTTCCAAATAAAATATTGAATCACAAGCCCCTTACCCTAAGGAAGTTCCTTCATAATCACAAGAGCAAGAGGGTCGCCGCCCCTTGCTTCTTCTCCACGTAAGGGGGGCAGCGCAGATCGATGTCAAAGGAGCGGGGAGGCAGCGCCGTCGAGATCGCGGGTGGCGTAGGCCGCATGGTGGATGGCTGCTGGAGCGGTCTTGACGGGTGGAGCGAACTGCGAGGCAGCGCTGCTGAGGTTGCGGGCGGATGCGCCGGCTCGTACGGCAAGGCGGGGCCCCAAAGGAGGTGCTGGCGGTGAAGATCGGCCGGAGGCGGGAGGTGGATGGCGCCTGGACGCGTGGAGGGAAGGTGCGGGCGGTGTTGGCCGCGCGCTGGAGGCGGCAACTGTCGAGCTGAAGGTCGTGCGTGGGAGCGGAAGAGGAGGCCGTTGGGCGGCGGGGTCAACGAGGCGGGTGCTCGGTTGGATCGGAGGTGCAGCAACCGCCAGGCACGGTGGCATGCGCGGCTGGGCTGCGGCCAAGGAAGGCGGTGGCGCCGCTCTGCGTTGTCATCGGCCATGCCTTGAAGGTCCGCGGGCGGCGGGGGTGATGACCCGCCTGACTGCCCCTTTTTTATTTATTTTTTTTTATTTAAATTTTTTTGTAGTGTTGTTTTAAGATGTAAACAGTGAACGAAAAAAAAGGAAGGAAAAAACTTTTTTTTCTTGTAAATCCGAAAATAAGAGAAAAGAGAGGATAAAGATTTTTTTTATTTTTTTTTGTAATGTTTCCCTGCAAAACAAACGTTAGATAAAGAAGAGATAACAATTTTTTTATTTTTTTATTAGTGAATCTGCAAAAATCAAATGTTAGAAATAAAGGAAAATTTTTTTATTTATCTACAAAATCGGAACGTGGATGGGGATTCGGTGAAAATGAGGATTCGAATCCGACTCTCCGGCCACCGTACACGGCCAGAGTTGAGAGATCGTGGACGATAGAATAGAACGCGTGGAGATCGAGAAAGTCAGATGAAAAATCGAGTCGGTGGCGGATCAAATCGAGATGGATTTTTTTAAGATCTAGAGAAATAAAAATGCCAACGAGATAAAAAATGCGATGAACTAAACTACGATTAAACTAAGATAAAAATGCCAAGAAAAAAATTTTGGATCTCACCTTAGGAGTAGAAAATAGACCGTGATCGCCTCGACGAAGGCTGAATCGCTGTCACCGGACGGCTCGGAGGCTAGACACCTTTTCTCGACAAGAAGACTCTCGGAGATCGGGCTCCTTTCTCTAAAGATTGATCCATTTGGTTTGATTTGAGGTCAATTAAGGTACAAATAAATTAGTGTTAGTGATATACATATATACAAAATAAGGGAGAACACATTTTTTTTTGGATATATTTTATGGTTAAGGGCCCTATCTCCCTCTACTTTATTCCTGGTCGATCAGGTCATGTCTTGACCTTCTCTCGGGTTTGGGTCAGCTTGTATACAGTCTTCCTTTTTTATTTTCTTTTTTTCTTTTTTTTTATTTTCTTTTCTTTATTTTTCCTTTCTTCTTTATTTATTTATTTTAGGTTAAAATTAGTCAGAAATGTACAATATTTACACATATGCAAGTTAGTAAGAATATGGAGTTAGCGTTATATGCCGGTGTTTTATAAGGGATTTTAAGCTAAAATAAATGAATAAAGATGACGAATCGCAGATTCATCAAGGAGATATCTCAAAGCAGCATGATTTGTATATACCACAACCTTAGAACTTAGAAGATAGGAGCGTAATTTGGAAAGGGTCAACAACCGGAAGCTCTCTTTATGTAGTAGTATAAGAAAATTGAGCATCATTAAGTGCGCGACTGGCATAATGAATAACCACAGGTAACTTGTTTACCCTTTATCCGTCAATGGCTCCTTAGGCATAGTCAGAGGCATCACGCATGATTTCGGGGCCAATCTTGCGGTCGAATTATTGGAGCTTTGGTTATAGCCTCCTGTCGAAAGTGGTTAGATTTCGGGCATAATTCATCAAAAACAAACAAATGGCACATCTTTTGCATGGCTATTTTTCATGAATTCTTTGATGAAGTGCCTATCAAAACCCCAAGATAAGATCTAACTTGGACGGCTGATGTCGAGGGTGGAAGTTTGGAGATCAATTCCACTTTGGCCTTCAATTCCACGTTAAGAAACAATGTGGCCCAGTATAATCCCTTCTCGGACCATAAAATGACTTTTTTCCCAACTCAGAATGAGATTGACCTCAATACACCATTTGAGGACCTGTTTTCAATTATTGAGTCTAAAATGAGTTCAAAAATATGGCCATCAAAACATCGAGAAAATCACCAACCATATCCGAGAAAATGGCCATCAGAAACCCAAAGGTAGCTGGTGCATTACAAAGCCCAAATGGCATTCTCCGGAATGCAAATGTGAGGCTACTTACCTTAATAATCCAAGTGAAGGTGGTTTTCTCCTGGTCTGAGGGCGTCATGGCTATTTGATTGTAACCCGAGTATCCATCAAGGAAACAGTAATATTGTTGCCTACAAGTTTCTCCAAGGTCAATAAAGGGTAGTGGGTTTTGGGATTGATGATTTAAATAATAGTGGCGGCATGCAGTTTTCTAGAATATATAGAAAGATGGCACCTGGTAGATGTGCGAGTAGGCACCAACTCACCTGAATCGGATGTGACGACCGTGAGTCCAGACTTTTGAGGAAGGACTTGGGTTGGGCTCACCCAATGTTAGATAAGATATTGTATATATTATACTCACATCGAGCCACTTCACTACTTCTTGTTTAACCACTTCTCGCTGGGTTTAGACAGCCTTGTAATTCGCGAGAAGGCTTGGCATCCTCCTCCATGTGGATATAATGCTACTATAAACAAAAGAATTAGAAGGACTGATGCCCTTTAGGGCTACCATGGTCCAACCTATAGCACCTTGATGTTCTTTCAAAACATCGATCAACTGACCGGTCAAATGTGAGGCTAGAGGAGATTATGACGGATAAGGTCTTGTTTGGACCTAAGAAAACATACTTGAGCGAGTTCGGGAGTGGTTTCAACTCGATGATCTGGTGGTACGAGCAATGGCTCAGAAGACAGTTCAGGCAATGGCTCTGTTAGGCCATAGATCAAGTTTTGATGGGATAGGTAAGTCAAGCAAAGCTTTGACCCCCACCTCATCATTATTTGAAATACATTCTTGAAGTGGATTATTTATCAGAGTAAGGGAAGATTGGACTTCCACTAAATCCTCGAGAACATCGATGGCACTGCAATCTTCCTGACTTTGAAGCACTATCCTTCTGGCCTTAAAGACATCTATTTGAACTTTGATTTGAACTTGACCCACCGACATTTCCATAGCCCTGTTCTACAATTGATATTGGCACATACGGTGGCTAGGAATGGTCATCCCGGGATGATGGGGGTTTTGGCTAAGATCTTTAGTTATGTCTATGTTAAGGATTATCAAGTCCATTGGAAAGTCAAAATCACTAACTTTGGCCTCAATTAATCCCCAATAGTTGTTATTGATCGGTCTACTAATTGTAGTAACATCGATGATCATTCGAGAGTTTCTAACCTCTCATAGATAGCGGTGGGAAGGATATTAATACTTGCCCCTAGGTCGCGATAGAGCCCTATGTGATTCCACCAATTTTTCAAGAGATCAAAGGTGCTCCTGGGTACTTCATCTTTTGGGGCAAGGATTTCCGAAGCTCCTTTATACGCGAAAGGAGAACAGAATTCAATGTTATTGATTTTTCAGTTATATGAAAGTTGGAATAATATTATGTTGCTTTTCTCTCGCTATATATCACGATCTTTTGAAAAGAAACTTGCCTCACATAGTGGCATGTTTCCCTGCGGTGCTATGACGTCCTGAGCACTATTCTTTTCACCTCACTAGCCTTTTCTTTTCAGATTCATGCATAGCTTATACCATATTCTCACTAAACCTGCTAGAATGATGTTAAGCTTCAGAAAATGATGAAGGTTCATGAGAAGATGGAACTGAAATGAGGTAAATGGGGAAAACAATGAATTAGAAAAGATAGAAAGAAAAGTATTTCTGGGGATCAGAAAGGAGGATGAGTCGTCGCCTCAAACTGAGAAAGGAGAGGGATCCGATCAGATTTGATTGATCTGAAGGGGCTTTTGGCTAGAGGGGTAGACTGCTGATCTTCGTCGAGTAGTCTGACCCAGGATCTGTAATCGCCACCGAGAAGAGAAAGAATTTTTGCACAACCCGACCTGCGGGAATCCTCAGAGGTTAGCTGAACTACAAAAGGCCTTAGATGCAAGGCAAAGCTGCTAGCCAGAGTCAGTCAAAAAACCCCTATTAACTATTGCGTTCCGCCGGAGAACCAAAAAAATGAAGCAAGCAAAGCGAAGAAGAATTTGCCAAGCTAGTACTGCCCCTAAGACACCGGGGACTTGAGAACAAAGAATCCCACGAATCGCATAGATAGTGTCTCGTTTGCTTTAAAGCATTTTACTGAAAAAAGTGTCATGCTGCTCGCCACTCCCTGAGGCCAAGGACGGTGTCGAACTGTCATTCCAAGATTTGTAGTCCAATACATTTCAATTATGTTACCTAGCCAAACAACCTGCCACCTCATCTCATCATCATCATCATCTTCTTCTTCTTCTTCTGATTCTTCCGGATGGGAATTTTGATACATATGTGGTGGCGGGCAGAGCCCTCTATATGACCGGCGACTTTTGACCATAGAAAAGAAGAGGAACCCCCTGAAGACCTTGCTCCATCTAACTTTTCTGCCCCCCCCCGACTCACCCTTACTACTTAAAGCACTCCACTACAGGGTACAGAGGCCTGTTTTAGTCTCCTATAGTAGCTGCTTCTGAGATCAAGGGTGAAGAAGAGAATCCAGCTCTTTTCTTGGTTGCTGTCGGTCGACAGATAGAAGGTCAATCGCTTCTGTTGGCTTACAAAAGTCCTGTGGTCCTCCCGGAAGCCTCACACTTCCAAGCAACTATGGGATATTAAAGCAGTTCACTATTCCTTTCCTACATCCCATATGTGTCCAGTCCAATGGATCCATTGTTTATGCGGCAGTGCTCTGCGAACTAGGACGTACTGGCAAATAACCTCGACTTGACCAGACCTTTTGATTCGTTTCTTCCTTCGCGCAAGCGCTCAGCTCGCCCCCTGCCCCACCAAGAACCTCCATCCGCTTTTTTGACTGACGGGAATTAGAGATGGAAATGCCCAGGCCCATCTCGTTCATCCCTTGGAAGCCTCTGCGCTAGTTCGGCTGCATATCAGCCTCTTTCATTGGAATTTACTGCTTCGGTAATAGGTCAGCGGAGGGAAGGGAGTGGTCTCGGTATGCCTTTCCAGCTACCTTTCCCTTTCTCTGGGCTCGATCTCTCGCAATAAAGAAGTAGGAATGTCGGAAGATCTCTCCTCTTACCCCGTGAGCCGGAGCCCAAAGGAAAGCGCCGATCCCTGAAGCCCCCTCCCAGCATTGGCCCTATCGCGGTAAGGGCTCGGTGTGGTCGGAACCAAGAAGTCGTGTGTGTTGCGGTTGAAAGCGCTTAGCTAATTCTGGGAGGATGTTTTGCCGGCAGCAACTTTCTTAACTGGAAAAGTCCGGCGTCGGATACGCTAGGGCGTAAAGAGTCCTTTGCTCTTTTTGCCTTCTTTCTTCCTCCCTCTACTTTCTTGGGGAGAAGACAACTCTATAAAAAATCCATCACTATATAATCTATTGGAGGCTGTTGAAGCAACCCCCAAGCCAACGCTATACAGAGAAAAGACCTGTCGGGTAATAAGTAGAAGAACGAGAATGCCGGATTTTGATCCTTTCTTTGATGGACAACTTACAAGAAAAGAGGAGGACCATGATCCCTGCCGGAGGCTTCCTACTACTCTCCTATCCTCAGTCTCGATTTAGAGATTTGAGGTCGATCAATCACCAGACCACCTCTATAATACATACGACATTACACGACGTGAGAGTGCATGGTCAATACACACCTACAACGCCTATGACTTGACTTCCAAGATGAAACCAATACTACTTTGGGTTGGGGAGCTTGCTCTTGGAACATAGCAAAATATGAAACAACCGCCTACCAATAAGCACCAATCGCCCATCTTCACTATGTATTCCCTGGAGAAGGATTAGGACTTTGGGGAAGGGGATTTGGGGGGCAAGGGGGAAGGGGCTTCGGGGGGGGGGGGGGGTCCTCCTCCCCTATTGTCCGCATTCTTCGTGCTCTTTGGAGGGGAAGAACTCAAAAGAGCAAGAACCAACGAGACTATTATATAAGTCAGTTTGTCGCCAACTCATACTATTCCGGGCGCTGAAGTGAGAACCCCCGAGAAAATAAATATCATTATAGAATGGGAAAAAGACAAATAACATCATATAAATGTCGAGCAAGTCGTACCTTCGTTTGTTAAGACCTAGAGCGACTTGATATTGGTGGTGATTTGAAGCCACCGCTTTTTCGAAAAATGGAGTGAAGGTGTGTATGATTGGTCAACCTAGGAGAATGGAGCGTCAGCAGGTAATAGTATGAATGCTGTTGTGGATGTATACTATGGGTCCCACAGAGAACCATCCTCAGTTTCACCTGTGCCCCCGCTCTGTCTCTGCTTCGAAGAATCGACGACTTCTCAGCCCCAGAATCAGAATATATAAATGCAGATCGGAGCCTGTCGGCCTCATGAAAGAAGTGGGGAACTATGCTATTCCGAGAGAGGAGACCCCCACTCTGAGGCGTGCCGGATCCTCGGGGATGTGGTACAGATACGAGGACATGACCGCTTTGAAAGGAAAGCTGCGTCACGTCTGGGGAGGAAGGAGGGAAGCTAATCCAGAAGAGAGGAAGTCTTATGGCTCCGAGTAGAAAGAAGGTGGGTCAACGCTCCCCCAGGACGCAGGGAGGTCAAACAACTGGCCTGCGCCCAATTCCCCGACTGCTGGCTATTTTCACGTCCACGCTACAAGGGTAGCGGAACGACAGGCGAGAGGAGAGAGGGGGAAGGGTCTTTCTCTGGGCCTGAGCCTGACCTTCCTGGAGCAGTCGATCATCCCCAGAAGTCAGAAGGAATGGAACTACTGGAGAGTCGTCCACAAGGGGAGGAAAGGAATAGACAGAGGTCAAAGAGGAGTTGGAAGGTTTCTATACGTCATTTCCGAAGAGGAGACTCTTGAACTATCTAAAATGTGCGTGCTCGATGACGCAATCACTTTTTTCCCCCAACTCAAAAGGAAAGAAGAGAAAGAACTCGGGAGGTTGCTTGATTACCAAGCCATCCTGGTCCACCAGTTCACTCGATTATTCTTAAAAAGACTGATCCTTCAAAAAACTACTCACCATCAAAATGAAAGACGATCGATTATCTACCCAAGAATACCGAGAGTCCCACATACGAGAAAAGGTTACAAATGGAGCTCAACCAAGTAACATTGCAAAGGCATAATGATAGTAGGGTCAGGATATCCCTGCCCTCTGAACCAGACGTGAGGGTCTCCCCTCATCCGACTCTCCGCATGGGAATCCCCACAAACTCCTTCCCCTAATATCCTCCCTTTACCACATCATGGGGGTTTACAAGAGATCCCAGAGTCTCGCTCGGAAAGTCTCCCCTCTGCGTCTCGGAAAAGTCCACTCGGACGCTTTCTTTTTTGAAGCAATCGATAAGGCCAGCTTTATGAATGCCGCTGATCAAGTCGGGGACTCCCCCAACTCCCCGGGGGAGTCCGTCCGACTGCTCTTGCTGAAATCATTACTCTTCAGTCTCCCGTGCTCTAGCAATTGCACTCCCTAGACCCTCCTTCCGGCAGGGACAAGAAGGGGGGATGGGTTTGCTAATTGTTTGGATTTTTGAAGAATTGGTGGGCATCCCTCTTTGCCTGCTCTTTTCAATATATATCACATTGTTCGCTCCTCGATTCTGCAAAACGATCTTAAACAATATAATACGAGACGATGGAATGCAATAAGATGGATGGTAGAGGGTTGCATGCGCCCAAAAACGATGATGAGCATCGTCCCCTTGTCCATAGGGAACTCGTGGCATACAACTGCAACGACTCCAACTTCCTAGCCGCCCCTTTCTCTCTTTCTTTTGACTACCTTGTGGACGGACGAAAGAAGGGAATTCCCGTAGTTCAGGCTAGCGAAGTAGACTGCAAGCCCCCACTACCTGCCGGTTCCCCTCTAGAACTGGAGAAGGAGGGGGCGCGCCCTTGCTTTCTGAAAGGTACCGCCCTCGCTGACTTTGCTCCCGGATTCATTCACTTGCATTTCTGCTAGCACTACAAAAAGCTCAGGTCTTCACGCCCCTACTATAGTTGTGCAGACATTCCTTGGGTTCATAGAGTCAGGTATCCCGTTTACCCATAACGGAGGACCCACCCAACCAACCAGGCAGGCGGCCACGGTTCATAACGCACACTTCGCACAACAGATCCGCTTTGAAGTAGACTTATTCGCTCGGCCAATCGTCGGAATGTGTAGGAGATACCATAAGGGCTCAATATCTCAATAGCACCCTTGTCTAATGCATCGAATGAGACTGAGTATCCGAAACGCAAGAACGAACTGACTATAAAGTCATTAAAAACTTGATCAAAGAACCAGTGTTTATTGAAGAAGCAATAGGGTCGATTACAAAAAGTACGGGATTGAAAGGCTCGTTGGAATTGATCCGCTACGGGATTGACATTATACGCTACAGAAGCACCTGAAGTACTAAACAGAATAGGTATGAGTTTTGTAATGGTTGGAACAGCAAACTGGGATTCGACAAGAATCTCATTTTTGGTAGTACGAAGGGGGAATTGGCCCAAAAAAAGGATAGGAGTCAAGACACAGCCGGGCTTAGGCGGCTTACTCACTCGATGTGCCCCCCGAACCGTGCGAAATGGTCGCCTATTACACGGCTCACAGAATCTGCCTGGGGTGGGTCTACCTATTATTCGTAGGCGGTACGGTGCACGCAGGGCCTCGGTTTGCTGCGTGGACATCCCCTTCATTTTCCCCGACTATCTTATTAAGGCCGAGCAAAAAGTGAACCCAGGAGAGGAGGACGGTAGAGGGGGGACAAGATTCGTCGTCCGTAAAGGACCGAAAAGAATACCACGCTCTGAAGTGCTATGAGACTTTTAAGAACACGTCAACATATTATATATTTGAGTTGGTTGAGCCGGTGGAATCGACAAGATTGAACTGAGGCCCTTTAAGCGGGGGGACAACCAGTACGGTTTCTTGACGAACTTTCCTCCTGGAATGAAGTGATGAATAGGGAAATGAGCCTACTGCTCAAAATCTTCCCTCTCCCTACGATCGAACATTATTAAACCTCTTCTTTGTTTGATTATATTAGCATATTCTAACTTTAAGTTGATATCGTGTCTCGAAGTTATCCGGTAATCCGAAGCATAGGAATGATTAAGCCCCCTGGTTACCGGCCTAATCAGGCTCTTTTGGGCGGGAGACAAGCCTGCAAGCATCATTGCCGGGAAATAAAGATCGTGATATCAAATGCGCTATGGAAAGATGAAGCAAAGGAATGATTACGTCCCTCGGTTACCGACATTGAAAAGGCACTATTGGGGGAGGGGCAACCTTGATAACGAATTTCCGTATAGAATTACTTTTTTGAATCAAGTATAGAAAAGCATTTATATATAGAATTTTGATTTGGCAGCAAATTTCCTCATTTTCGAATATGGCTATTTGCTTTTATGTATAGAGTATTGCTGTTTGCAAAGCAGATCAAATCGGGGGAAAGGCAGGAAGCAAAAACCCCACTCATTTTCTTTTTTGAAGAAGAGGGATGGAAGTTGTTCCTACTCCGTATTGGCTCTCTTCTGATTCAAATGGCTTTGAAGGGCATTTTCCTATTCATTCCTGAAGCAGACGTGGGAAAGAACTAATTTGAATAATGAAAAGATTTGAATGAAGAAGTAGATTTTCTATCTATATAAAGATGTAGTTTTTTCATCATATTATAGTATCTCGCTGGTTCGGGATAGAGATGAAGCTTGAAAGCACTGTAAAGAAGAGGGATCAAGGTAGTACCATCAAGATAACGGATCAGGAGCTGAGCTGTAGAGGTAATAAGGCTTCGGTGTCAGGGATCGGGTACCGTAGAGCCCACGGAGCAGTGCGTAAAGATGAGGGTGACACACGTAGAGATGCGTCAAGTAAGGTCATTGAGATGAGCTAAGGAAAAGTGGTTGGGACTACCTATTAGCAAGAAAAGTTTCCAGCAAGATAATCTTTGCATAGAGTTCCGCCCTATAGGAAGACACTTGACGCTTCCCTTTCCCAAAGCATGATAAAGGTCAAACCTTTTCCCTGGGGACGTTAGTCCAGTCTAAGCCTTTTTTGCTTAGCAGGTTGGGTTCGAAGAAGTGACCAAAGAAATGAGTGGGGAACTGGAACTACAATTCAAGCATTTATTCTTTCTTATATTGCTGAGAAGCTCAAAATAGGTAGCCTTGAGCCCTCATATATAGCCGATATATAGATTTCAGAAGAGGTAGAAGATGGAAAAAACGAGATCCCACCTGATTCTCAAACCTATCTATGAAAAGTGTTGAAGGTCTTGCCAGGAGGGCCAAGTTCATACATTGAAGGTCCCCCGACGACCCCTTTCCTTCATAGGTGAGCATACAGATGACCAATCCACCAAGTTCACCTTCCTCTTCCCTCCTTCAGAACCCTACATGAACCTCCGTCTAATCACTTCCATCTTGCTTTGCGTCATTATAAGGGGCCCTATCAACAAAATATTTGCTACTATAGATTTTGAATGTATATTATGTAAGAAGTTTCAAAATAGGGAGGCAGCTTAGTTACTTAAGAAGCACAAGCCTCCAAGATTGACTCTTCCAGCTAGTCAGAGAAGGAAAGTCGCTAGTGGAATAATCAGAATTAGCCAACCACTGCGTCAGCAGTCGTTCCTGACGCTCCAGGTCTGCAAGTGCCGCTTCCCACCCCCAAGGAACTAGATAGATGCCTCGCCCACTCCCAAACCATAGTCCTTTCTTTGTTTAGTGGCTTGACTCATTAGCTAGGAATCCTTTCGTCTAGCCCCCTCGTCCCGAATGGAATATATTCCGACTCCCCTCAAAGCTTTTTCAATTTGACACTAGTCTGCGACTCGATGCAAATTCGATGCATGATGGTAGGCCAGGGCTCAGCTTTCCCTTGCATCGCTACTATATATTATCTAGTTCTATTCAGGGAGGCACTATCAGAGCAAGAAAGACATGATCGGGTAGAAAGGAGGCGTACTGACGAGGCATGTCTTCCGTAGCATGCATATAGTACGTCCAAGAGGAAGGGCTTTCTCTGATCTGATTCTCGCAACACGATATAAATTACATCAGACCCGCCCCGATATATAGTACAAGTTGGCGACTCTCAGAGAGGGAAAAATTGCCAAAGATGCCACTATGTTGACTATATAAAGGGGGCATCTTTTACTTTTTGACGTGGAGACTCAATTTCCATAATCACTTTTAATCTGTTCTCAGATTGGAGTTAGAAACTTGATGTGGGCTCATAAAAGAAAGAGATTATTTCTTTTCTGTTCTAACCCAGCTTTTTCTTTGCCTGGTTCACCAGGTTCTACCACTTCAGGGCCCCCGAAGAAAAATCAAGATCAAAATCAGGGTTTGATCCTGGCTCAGAAGGAACGCCCGCTAGATGCTTAACACTTGCAAGTAGAACGTTGTTTTCGGGTCGGGCCCTTCTAATGAGGCACCTTTTGTTGACTTTTAATTAGAAGGCTCCCAGTCTCGCTTTTCTACCTCCCATATATTAGGGGTTGTGCATGGGCGTCCCCCCTCGTCCTCTGTTTGATGGGAATAGTTGAGAACAAAGTGGCAAACGAGTGCGTAAGGCATGGGAATCTTCCGAAAAGTTTGGGCGAAATCTTGAAGAAAGCTGACAAAGCGCTGTTTGATGAGCCCACGTAGTATTAGGTAGTTGGTTAGGTAAAGGCTGACCAAGCTATTGATGCTTAGCTGGTCTTTTTGGATGATCAACCACACTGGGACTCAGACACGGCCCCGACTCCCTCGGGGGGAAGCAGTGAGGAATCTTGGACAATGGACGCAAGCCCTATCCTGCAATCTCGCGTGAGTGAAGAAGGTCATAGCCGCTTGTTAAGCTCTTTCTTCGAGTGCGCGATCATGACAGGACTCGAGGAAGAAGCCCCAGCTAACTCCGTGCCAACAGTCGTGGTAAGACGGGGGGGGGGGGGGGGGCAAGTGTTCTTCGGAATGACTTGGCATCAAGGGCACGTAGGTGGTTCATCGGGTCTTGTGCAAGTGAAAGTCGCCAAAAAGTGGTGGAATGCTCTCGAAACCAATGAACTTGAGTGAGACAGAGGAGAGTGGAATTTCGTGTGTAGGGGTGAAATCCTTAGATCCACGAAGGAAGGCCAAAAGCGAAGGCAGCTCTCTGGGTCCCTATCGGCGCTGAGGTATGAAAGCATGGGGAGCAAACATGATTAGATGCCCTGGTAGTCCATGCCGTAAACGATGAGTCTTCACCCTTGGTCCACGCGGATCAGGGGCCCAGCTAACGCGTGAAAGACTCCGCCTGGGGAGTACTGTCGCAAGACTGAAACTCAAAGGAATAGATGGGGTCCCGTACAAGCAGTGGAGCATGTGCTTTAATTCGATACAATGCGCAAAACCTTACCAGCCCTTGACATATGAACAAGAAAACTGCCCTGGGCCTTTCATATAGGTGTTGCATGGCTGTTGTCAGCTCATGTCGTGAGATGTTTGGTCAAGTCATGTAACGAGCGAAACTCTCGTTTTGTGTTGCTGAGACATGTGCCTAAGGATCCCCCGCACACCCTCGAGCCCACCTCCAGGCAGGGCCCGCCACACCAACCCTCGTTCACCACTGAGACCTACCTAGGGGGACGTCAGATAGGGAAGTGACCATTCTGCTTTTCTCTGGTTACGACGATGTCGAGTTGGCGGCGATTTGTTTGCGTGTGCTCGGCACTCAGGTGAGCCACCCGGTGGTGTGGTACGTAGTGCTTTTTTGAAAGTACTACGTCCCGCTCCGTGGTTTCAAAAGGTGTTTGCCACACTCACAAGGGACTGCCAGTGAGATACTGGAGGAAGGTGGGGATGACGTCTAGTCCGCATGGCCCTTATGGGCTGGGCCACACACGTACTACAATGGCAATGACAATGGGAAGCAAGGTTGTAAGGCGGAGCGAATTCGAAAAGATTGCCTCAGTTCGGATTGTTCTCCGCAACTTGGGAACATGACGTTGGAATCGCTAGTAATCACGGATCAGCATGCCGCGGTGAATATGTACCCAGGCCCTATACACACTGCTCGCCACACCCTGGGAATAGGTTTCACCCGAAGCATCGGACCAAGGAGAAAGCATTCGTTATGTGTACCATGGGGGCCACAAAGGCTTTTTGTCATCTTATTGGCGCATACCACGGTGTGGTCTAGGACTAGGGTGAAGTCGTAACAAGGTAGCCGTCAGAGAACCTTTGGCTGGATTGAATCCTTCGCGATGATCTTTTCCCCCATATATAATTGTGAATTCTCTTGCGATATCAACTATCTCAAAAAAGCTCGTCTATTTATACTTCAACTATCTCTTTTTTGTATATAAAGATGTAGTTTTTTCATCATATTATAGGCCTTCTTGTTCATCAATCTCCAATCAAGACAAAGCGGGCACTAGGGTTCGATGTGAAAACACCTGATCCCATTCGGAACTCGATATGTGGAATCGTCTTGCGCCATATGTACTGAAATAGTTTGGGAGACATGGTACCAAGCCCACTAAATAAAATGAGACAGGAAAAAATTCCAAGGGTCAGAAAGAGAGCCTATTTTCTCTGTCACTTTTCTCTTTCTCTTTCGCTTTCCCGCCTACTCAGTATATATGCCCAGGTGATCTCCAATCAGCCTCTCGACTTTCTCAATATATTCCTCAAATATCTGGACTTTCTAGTTGGGTATATATAAAGGGTAGTACGGGGGTGTCAAATGCATTTGTCATCAAGTTGTCGTGAACAGTGTAGATGACAGGATTCTAATTAAGACAACATTGTGTTGCTTCCGTTTGGTGAATGAAATTGGGCTCTGATGCTTTTCATACGACTTTTGAAGAACTATAGAGAGCGTTACTATTAGAGTGATTTGATGCCTCTTTCTTAGCTTCTTATCATAAAGCTGTGTTACTAAAAGATTTTTTCACCTTTTTTGGAATGGGCTTGCTGACTATATGAATTTCTTCTTGTAACGAACAGGATGATTCAAGGAAGCAGCTAACCAGCCTACTTCGTTTACTAATAGAATGAAATTGATGATGACTTTTGAAAACTATACTACTCTCTCCCCATAACTTCTCTCAAATAGATTGGATCTTTACACATAGCTCTCATATTTGACTAGCTTGATTATCAACCCATGGCTCTTCTGAATATCCGAAGAGGAACGAAGCACTGTCTTACCATAGACTAGTCGCATGTAGATCGATTTCACTAGCTTACGAGTCAGGTTTTTGCAAATGATATAAGCGGATCTAATAACCTTCTTCCCTCAATAGATGGGCAAATGAAAGATGTATACTTGTGCTTGCTTTAAAGAAAAGAAGTGAGTCAGGGCTGAGTTCTAAGCTCTTTCCCTACTCACTCTCTCAGCCTACCTGAAAAGAGCAAGGCAGTATTTGAGGGTTGGAGTGCTGCCTAAATAAGGAGCACGGGATACATCGCTTTGTCGAGCTCTCTCTTTCTCCTGCACTTCAGTCTATACCTTCTGCTGCTTTTTCTAGTTAGCCTTTCCCACTCTCTTTCACCTTTCCAAGAATAGTGAAAATGTGTGCTATCTTTGAGGGCAAGCAAGAGTCAATTTCGGTTAGCTAAAGAAAGAGAAGTAAACTAGCAGGCAGAGCTAAGACGAAGGAAGGGAGAAGGTTAAAGCTTATCTAGTGGGGTACGAGAGTGGAGAACATCGTATAATCGAGGAGCGAGCAAGCCGTCTTTTATATACTAGGCTATAGCTGGGCCCAAGAGAAATTGGCGACCGTGGTAAGCGAGTTTCAAAAGCTAGTTATTCAAGAGACTAATATGTCATTTTCTAGTACTTAATTAACGTGGGGGTCTCTTTTTTAGGGGCATCACAATTCATCCAGCTAATCAGGGCTAACCACTATTACTTTTGAATATCCTACCTCCGGCTTGTGACTGAGGACGCAGGTCATAGACGCCGAGGGGTCTTTTTGTGAATTCCATTTCTGATCTTTCTTTTTTGCTTTTTGATATATAAAGGCTATTTTCTTTGTCTGTACTTCACAGAGCCCTGAAATCGCATACCTGACAAATCCTAGTGCCTTGCTTGTCCGGGAAAGGTAGACACTGCGGGTGAGAGGAGGAAGCTATAAGAAATGCTTTCCTTCTGTAAGACAAATCAATTGAGGGGGTGTTTACAGAGTGAAGATTGAACCATCTCGAAAAATCCCAGTGGCCCCACTATATATTACCCTTGGATCGGGGGCCTAGGTGGAAGAAAAGCAGACAGAGCAGATAGGCAGTCCACATGTCTTTACAAACCCTTGTTGCCCATAAAAAAGAGTAGGGTTTGATATTATTCAAGATCTGATTCTCATCTTCTCAAGTCAGAACCCCAGGCGAAAGTCTCGCATTAGAAATCCTGAAAAAAGGAGAGTCCTTCAACGACATCTTAGAAACTGGGCTTAGAATTTAGCAGAAACATTAGTGCTTAACACATTTCCCAGGATTATGGCCGGCAGCAAACCTGACTTTCGTGGAGTGCTTAACACATGAATAAAAGAGGCTGATTAGAAAATCAATGAGAGTTTTCACTTTGTCAAAGCTTTGATTTTCTTCTTGTTTTTTTAGCCAATGAGAAAGAGGCATGATGAAAGATAGAAAGAAAGGATTATTGAAATGAAGCTACGCTTGTTGAAGGTGAAGTTTGTAGATGTCACAATTCCTTATGTCGTGTATCCTCGATTGATGCTTCCTCAGATGCTTCAATTATCGATTTTAGTCTTGTTGTTACACCTATGGGTTCCGTATTGTGGGTCAATCCCACTTAACTAGTACCAATAGGCAGCATAGGGGCAGAAGCACTAGACCCAGGAATCAACAATTTGAACACTTTTTTAGAAATTACCCCCTTTCCTCATCGGTATCAGGGCTAACAAGAATGGTTGGGACAACAAGCATCCATCTCGTTTGTACTTTTTTTGGATACCCGTATAGCCATCGAAGATTGTTGAAGTGACTAATTCCTGGGTCATTGAGGACAAAGAAATTGTTGGAGTTACCATTTCTATCGAGTACTAATATGATTGGTATTAAGAAAAAACAAAAGCGGCAATCAATTTCTTGTCAAAATACTAGCCCCTGTCAGTTCTATTCGCGATTATAGGGGGAGTATTGACATTCGCGATTTCATATATTATTAGTACTATGCACAGAAGGGAGGAGACGTATGAGATAGGAAACTCTCAAGTACGGAAAGGTCTGACCTATTCCGACCGAGGCCATTCGACAAGGTGATTCTACAATTGCGGAGGCTTGGTTCGATCAAGCTGTTGAGTATTGGAAACAAGCTATAGTGCTGACTCCAGGTAATTCTATTGATGCACACAATTGGTTGAAGATCACAGGGCGACCACAATCGCGGATATTATCCAAATCTGAAACCACTCTATTTTGAAGTCAGTTGTTGGATACATCATAAAATAGAGCTTTCCCCTCAACATCATAAAATAGAGCTTTCCCCCCAGAGGGACCAATCAAGGAATTTCATTATATCGCATGAAAAAAGCATTTTTGAGTTTATTATAAAAGCATTTCTTATCATCAGATTCCCGGTGAGATCTAGGTTCAACCTCAGTGGTCATCCTATTTTGGAGCGTACTTGGTTGCGTGGACAGATGCGCCAGTAGTTGGCAATCTTCAGGGTCCTCACCAGCCTCTTGTATAATTAGTAGTTGAAAGACTTGTTCTGACGACTACTAATAGCTAGGGATGTGATAGGTTGCTTCTCCTGTCTTGCCTCGAAGGCGATTAGGCACAATGGATTTCTTGAGTGGAACC
This sequence comes from Ottelia alismoides, assembly GCA_037367405.1. Lineage (NCBI taxonomy): Eukaryota > Viridiplantae > Streptophyta > Magnoliopsida > Alismatales > Hydrocharitaceae > Ottelia > Ottelia alismoides. The sequence goes on along the minus strand of JAZKJV010010499.1, from coordinate 423,609 downwards.
TGAATTGGAAATCAAATTCTTGGGTATCTGTGGAAGCTTGACAACTGGTAAGACGTCGTCAGATGTATTACATTCTCCCGGCCACATTCCAGGGTGGGCCATCGTGCTCTCGTTCCTTATTTGATTGGGGTGTGGGGACCCTCACACTCAACATCATAGTGCCTTTCCAGTACTCAACATCATAGTGCCTTTCCAGTTGGGGAAGACTCTCCCTGACGGCGCAGTGGTGATACCCGACTTGAGGCCTCTCTTCAAATAGGCATTTGTACGACTCTGAGACCTACGACCAACTTTTTTTCCTCCCCTTCTCTATACGGCTTATATAAATAGCTCGTGACTTATATTATAGAACCGCTATTTATGTGAGGTGCTAGGATGATCGATCTTATGCCTAACTTGCGAACCCGCATTTGCACCCGCCTAATGGCTCTGCTTTCTGTCCCCTACAAGTTCGCCAAAGGTCACTTCGCCGCTCAGAGCTTTTATACACACCGCCAAGAAGAGCTTAGCCCCTCTGCAACAATCTACCTTTCAATTAGTTGAGAGAGCTTCGTGGTCTCTATCAGCACCAGAATAACCTAAATCAAAGTCTATTATATATAGCTCCTAATCGCGATTTCTCTGATTTAGTCTTTATCTCATTCATAGAGAGCAGATGAAATTTTGAATCTTTTTTGGTTGATTGTCATATCATAATAGGTAGAAATTGGATGAATTTTGCTATTCTATACTATACAAGACTCCATACCATAAGTATAAGTTGCATAATTTTCTTTCCATAAGAGAAGTGCTTTATCAATCCATTTCCATATGTATTTGTCATCAATTCCAATTTGCAGCGAGAATTTTCTTGATTCTTCTGTTCGGTCTCTGTTCATAGGTATGAAGTCTATAAATATGGATAAGGTTGGCTAAAATGTCATGTGATTAAGTAAACAAGATATATATTCCATCATTGCTAGATCTAACCATATGATTATGGTTCTACGAAGGATGAGCCAATAATGGGATTTTTTTATAAACAAGAAACTTTTGATTAAGATGCTTTGTAATGGAAATGAGGAAATGTCCACATCACATGGATTTAGACAGATACAATTTGAGGGATTTTGTAGGTTCATTAATCAGGGCTTGGCAGAAGAGTTTCATCAATTTCCAAAAAAGGAAGATACGGATCACGAAATGGAATTGAAATTCTTTGTGTAAACATATCAATTGGTGGATCCTTTGATAAAAGAAAGAGATGCAGAAACATTCCTCAAATGAAATCCCTGGGAACCTTTATAGTAAATGGAATTTACCGAGTTGTGATTAATCAAATATTGCGAAGCCCGGGTATCTACTACCGTTCAGAATTGGACCATAATGGCATTTCGATTATACTTGCACTAGAATCTCAAATTGGGGAGGAAGATCTGAATTTGAAATTGATAGAAAAGCATGGATATGGGCCCGCGTGAGTAGGAAACGAAAAATATCTATTCTAGTTCTAGGGTGAGAATCTCAGAGAAATTCTAGATAATGTTTGTTACCCTGAAATTTGCTTGTCTTTTCCAGGATAAAAAATGATTGGGTCAAAGGAAAATGCCATTTTGGAGTTTGATCAACAATTTTCTTGTGTAGGCGATGACCCAGTATTTTCAGAGTCCAGAATACAAAAGAGATTTTTTCAACAAAGATGTGAATTAGGAAGGATTGGTCGACGAACTATGAATCGAAGACTCAATCTCGATATACCTCAGAACAAAACATTTTTGTTATCGTGAGGTGTATTGGTTGCTGCCGATCATTTGATCGGAATTCAATTAGGAATAGGTACACTTGACGATATGAATCATTTGAAAAATCAACGTATTTGCTCTGTAGCAGATCTGTTACAGGATCAATTCCTGAATAGCTCTTTTTCGTTTATCAAATGCAGCTCGAGGAACTATATCTGGGGCAATCTGACATAAATTGATATCGACTCCTCAAAATTGAGTAACTTCAACTTCATTAACAACCACTTATGAATCTTTTTTTGGTCTACATCCTTTATCTCATGTTTTGGATCGAACTAATCCATTGACACAAATTGTTCATGGGCGAAAGTTGAGTTATTTGGGTCCTGGAGGAAGGTCGAACTGCCAATTTTTGTGTACGAGTTATCCACCCTAGTCACTATGCACGTATTTGCCCAATTGACACGTTTGAGGGAATCAATGTTGGACTTATTGGATCCTTAGCTATCATGTGAGGATTGGTCATTGGGGATCGATAGAGAGCCCCTTTGATGAAATATATGATAGATCAAAAGGACATATAGTTTCTTTATCACCAAGTAGAGATTCATACTATATGATAGCTGCAGGAAATTTGGTATTCAGGAAGAATCAATTGTTGCCGTCAAGAATTCCTGACGGGAACTGATTCATCTTCGAAGCATTTTGCCTTTCCAAGATTTTGCTATTGGAGCCTCCCTCATTCCTTTGATCGAGCATAATGATGCAAATCGGGCTTTAATGAGCGCAACGTTAAGCGGTTCCGCTTTCTCGGTCCGGGAAGTGCATTGTTCTGGGCTGGAAGGCCAAGCGGCCCTAGATTCAGGGGTTTCGGCTGTAGCCGAACACACGGGAAAGGTCATTTATACTGATACTCACAAGATGATTTTCTCAAATAATGGAAACACTATAAACATTTCATTAGTTATGTATCAATGTTCCAACAAAAAGACTTGTATGAATCAAAAACCTCGGGTTCCACGGGGTAAATACATGAAAAAAGGGCCCATTTTAGCGGACGGTGCGGCTACGGGAACTCGCTTTGGGAAAAAATGTCTTAATAGCTTATATGCCTTAATAGCTTATATGGGGCTACAATTTGGATGATGTTGTACTTATTAGTGAGTGTTTAGTATATAACGATATTTAGACTGATTTTCACATACGAAAGTCTGAATTTCTTACTAATATGACAAGTCAAGGTCCTGAAAGAAGAACTAGGGAAATACCGCATTTCTAGTATATTTTACTCCATAATTTAGACAAAAATGCAATTGTGATGTTGGGAGCTTGGGTGGAAACATGCAAGATTAGAGTAGGAAATTCACGCCTCAGGCGACGAATGAATCATCCTATGCTCCGGAGGATAGATTATTATGAGCCATACTTGGCATTCAGGTATCCTATTCATCTCGAAATCTTGATTCCAATTCGACAGGATAAAAGATGTTCCTTCTTTGCATTTATTGCGATTGATTCTATATTCAAATGAGAATAGTTTCATTACTCTAAAGAAATCCATTTCCCATTTTTCAAAAGAGAATCAAAGACTATTTAGTTTCCTATAGAATTCTGATGTATCTGAATATGAATCAGTATTTCGTTTTCTCCGTAGACATTCTTCTTATTTACTATCAACATCTTTTGAAGACTTTATTGAGCGAACACATTTCTATGAAAAAATCGAACATCTTCTAGTAGTTTGTCGTCATGATTTTCTGAAAAGCTTACATTTGTTCGAGGATCAAAGCATGCATAATGTTAGATATCAAGGGAAATCCATTCTCGCTTCAAAAGGAATCCGGATGAAGAAATGGAAATGTTATCTTGTACATTTTTTGCAATGTCATTTTGCTTTTTGGTCTCAACCATATAGGAAAAATCAAAACCAATTATCAAATAATTCTTTCTATTTTCTTGGTTATCATTCAAATTAAGAAATCCTTTGGCAGTCAGAAGTCAAATGCATGAGTATTCATTTCTAATAAACACGATTACTAAGAAATTCGAGACTATAATTCCAGTTATTCCTCTCATTGGGTCATTGTCTAAAGCTCAATTTGGTAATGTATCTGGGCATCCCATTAGTCAACCGATTTGGACTGATTTCTCCTTTTATGAAATTCTTGAAAGATTTGGTCGGATATGTAGAAATCTTTCTCATTATTACAGTGGATCCTCAAAAAAACAGAGAGAGTATCGGATGAAGTATATACAGATACTTTCATGTGCTAGAACCTTGGCTCGTAAGCATCAAACTAGAGTACATGCTTTTTTGCGGTTCAAGGTTTTTAGAAGAATTCTTTACAGAAGAAGAACAAGTTCTTTCTTTGGTCTTGCCAAAAACTTCTTTTCCTTCACATGGGTCATATAGAGAATGTATTTGGTATTTGGATATTGTTCGTATCAATGACTTGGTAAAGTCAATATAAAATGATTGGATATGAGACTGTGTAAATCGCGATAGAAAGAATCTTCAAATCATGTTCGAGAGAGAAAGAAATTGAATCATTTTTCTTCTGAAATGCTCATGCAGTAGTGGTTAAATCAATTTGAGTAGTCAACTTTCTGAGATTTATTCGAAATCTGTGTTTTAGATGTATACATAGGGAAAGTCGTGTGCAATGAGAAATGCAAGCACGGTTCGCTTTACTGCTTTTTCTCTTTCTCACCAGCACAACTAGATCTCATAAGCACGAGCTAGGAAGCAGAGACTGAAAGTCTAGGTCAAGACATTACTTCACCAGCCGACCAGGAACTGATGACAAAGTATGCTCGGACAACATCGACAGAAGGAGTTCAGAGTTGACAGGCTAATGTTAAAGAAGATGATGACCCATTTCCCATTGGTCTGACCATCATTTGAGATGTTTTATATATCTACTTTCTTGTACTAGAACTTGAAGTAGGGTCTCACTTTCCCCATAGTCTAGTACTGGGTTCGCAGTGAGGTCAGGAGTGTTCGACGAAAGGAGAAGGGAGAGGAAGCAACCTTAGATATCGTGACTTTAAAGGGAATTTTTTAGAGGCTTGAGAGAATTTCCCTAACCTTAAGGGACTTTCCAGAGCGGTATATATAAGCAAGGGCTTAGCTTATCCACGCTTATTCAGTGAGACTTCAAGGTTCTCTCTCGAGCTTTTTTCCTTAGTCTCCCAGTCTTCTGGAATTCTGCTTTCATTTTGGAGTAAAACTACCTATCTTTGACCACCTCACATAAAGAGGTACTAAGAAGAGTCAGAAAGTGTGTATAACCTAGTCTCAAGAATGAGCGAGAAAAATCGTGTTATCTGTAGTTCTCGCTTGAGGCCTGAATTCGCACTTGGTAAATAAAGGAACTCGAAAAATCCAAGTTTTGACTCAAATAGAATGCGCACTCGAGAAAGCTCTATAGAGAATGTCCGGGCTCCGAACTCACTGATGCTTGGAAAGTCCCGAAGATTTAACTTTTCGGGTAGAACTGAGATAATTGAAGGGTGTGATGAAGTTGAGAACAAAGAAATAATTCAGAAAAGGTGCTGAAGAAAGTAGACCACAAAGGAAGGGACCTCAGAGATTATCCCCCCTCCTTCAGGGAGACCCTACCTCTAACAACAATCTACTGAGAGAGAGTGTGTGGCAATCAATCAGTTACGGAGCTTGCCCTCCCCTGCTATTGGGAGGTCTAGAGAACCAGGGTTCCCGTCTCTCTTTCTTATCTATGTGGCCTTCATAACTGAGCACTGCAACTACCTTCTCATTGGCTCTGCTGGGCGGAATGCTTGCTTAGTCTAGACATTCTTTCCTTTCCTGATGCTTACTGGAAGTCGACAGGCCTCCGACTCCGGTTATTCTCCGTGACCTCTGAATATATATATATATATATATATATATATATAATAGGGGCTCATCTCTGGCACCTCCTTTGGAAGGTGGGGGACTAACCTTTCATGTTAAATATAATTAGATATATAATACTCGAAATACTAGAAAATCTAGTTTTATTTAGGCGATTCCCGGATGGTGATTGAACTTAGGCTTATTACTATATATCTAGAATCTTTTTGAAATTCCGCTTGTACCTTTGGAGAGTTCGAGGTCAGGAATCCTCTACTCTTAACCGAGGTCTCGAGTGAACCCTAGACTGCTGGGACATCCAAGAGGGGAAAGTACCAGTATACACTCTTGAAACTGAGCTTAGGAGGAAAGGAAGTGAACTCCTAAGACTTTCCTAGCCCTAACTGGTATCTATTCCTTTCCTTAGACTAAGAGGAGAAGCAATTTTCTGAAAGTTCTACTCCTTGACTTGACTAAGAGTGAGTCAGAGGAGAAGAAGAGATTCTGGGCCTTCTAGGGAATTAGTTATAGATGGTTAGAAGCGCAAGATATACCCTCCTATTATATATTAGGGCTTGACTATTTGTGAAATTGGAAAAGAGAAATTCGTCGAGCTGCGTCATATATAGTAGCGGGGGAAAGATCTGAAAGGAGAGGAAAGGAATTGTTGAACATAGTAGTACTGAGGAAGGGAATTCTTCACTCCTGAATCCGCAGGGGACTGGCTCGCCCCACACAGCTTAACTCAACTCGCCGAACTCTCTCGCTACTATATATCACTGGAAACAAAATAGAAGTCTACCACAACCGGCTATAAGCCCCCTCACTTAGCAAAGACATCAATTGCCTAGTTCTCACCCCTCCGCTCCAGGGCTAGCTAACTCCGTGTAACTCTGCTACCCACCGGGTTCCAAGCTACCGTAGTGTTTACACGCCAATGACCAGTCACAACGCATCATTTCATGGCACTTATTGCCTTTTTCCCAGGCCAAAACTCAGCATCTAGCCAAGAGAATGAGAATGGTTCCGGGTCGCCCACCAATTTCTCCAATCATTTTAGTAGTACCCTCAACTATATCTCATAAGCCCAGTCATACCCCCCTCTTTGTTCTTCCTCTAGAGCATAGCGCTATCTATGCTTCTTGGTTGACGCTTTGAACAAGCGGGAACTTAGAAATTCTCATCCTGAAAGTGATGATTCCTTTCCCACTATTCATCCCCTCTCGCTTCACTCTCTTCCCGGGAGGAATCTAGTTCAAATTCATACGAGGTCCTCTGTTATACGCACTTCCCTCAAGCTAATCTGAGGCTCTATACCAGCCGTACCTGAGGATTCTTCCGGCAAGATAGTTGGATTTCGCAAGGCAGACCAATTGGAGAACTACTTATCTTAGAGCAGCAATAAAGGCTTGGTAGCTGACAGGTCATCCCCCATAAGCGAGTTCGGGAGGGAGGTCACCACTAGACTACTAAAGGGTCATCTATGGGCAGGTAAGAAAAGCAGACTAGTATGGTTTATCGACTATGCCCCGAATATTTAGTTGTGGTAGCGAAGCAAGAGGCTAAGAAAAGCTAATTCCAAGCTTCCGGCCTGATGTTATATAGCAGTATTTCTTCGTGGAGGTTTGGGATATAAGAAAGCGTGGCCGCTCGACAAAGGTTAGTAGCTTGAGGCCTTGAGGCACAGTACTACTTTGGGGTTGAACCCTGGTGGGAGATCGGCCTTTGAAAGTTCTTGCCCAGGATGAGAAGCAGAAGAGTAAAAGCTGCTCAGTGGGTTAAGATTCTCAATTGATTTATATCCTACCCGCAATGTCGACTCTAATGCTAGGCGGCAGTTAGACAGACGTCACATACCCGGGGATCGATAGTCTGCTGATCAAACTAGATCAAACTCTCAACAACTAATTATACAAAAAGCTGGGAAGATCCAAGTGTCTGACTTTGCTTAAAAGACTTTGCTGCTGATTTTGCTTTCCAACAACCTTCAGACCCAACAACCCGAACTCATGATTAGCTACCCTCACTCGGATGCCATGATTAGCTAGCCTTCCTCAGATCCATATGATCTTAAAGGGGCGATTTCCACTCTTTCAAGCACTAACTCAAAGGTCCCGGAAAAGCTTGAAGTGGTCTGGAGAGAGCAGGGACGAGAAATGACTTCAAAATGTGTACTGCTACTGACCTGACCTACCTAGGTGTGGTGGGAAGTACGTGTGATCAGCCTGCCCGAATAAGGTGAGGCTGAGGTCGAAAGCGAGGAAAAAAGAGCCAGGTTCTTTATCCCGATGGCCTCACGACTATATATTCATAGCAGGAGACCTCAGGGGGTATGGATCTGACTTCTTTATGAAACTTAGAGCATTTTTGTTTAGAATCTTGCGACTCGGCCTTTTAATGATGTCTCCCTTGCCTTGCGAGCTGAAAGGGCTATTGACTAGCGGGACATACTATAAGCTGTTAAGCGGAGACGAGGGAAAGACCGTTCATACGAGAAAATTAGTCACATGCTTTTTTCGTATTAGTATATGAAATCAAGGAAAGTCTGTACTAGGACAATCATGGAGAGGAGAGGGAAAGAATACCACTCCGCATTCACAATCTATGAGCTCTAGATATATAATTGCAGGAGGCAAGGTTGACCATGCGTGACAAACCCACCAAAAAAGTCATCCCGTCAATCATGGCAAGGAGTGATCTCAAGGCGAATCCTGGGTCGTGTTGAAGAGCAAGAATGGACGAATCCTGGGGCTAGGTACGACTCGAAGATAGGAGCTCAGGATGTGTGCAGAAGACTATTGTAGGACTGGAAATCTCATATACTGACTGTCCTTCTTCGAATTTCCCTATAATATGGTCCTACTAGACGGGTTTTTGACTAAATAATTTCTCATCTCTCTCACGGCTTTCCCGCGGAGCAGGTCGAGCTACAAGGCTCCGGGAATCCTGCTATAGTGGAGAAGTAGTGGTATGGATGACCAAGAAAGGACAAGGAAAAGTCATAACAATCAAGTAAGACAAGAAAGTATACATCAATGAATTCGGCAGTGAATCGACGCGGGTCAACCAACTCACTCATTCTATTCTAAAGTCGTACCGAGGTCTGTTTTCTTAGTAGCGGAAAGCGCTAGGAGTCAGAGTTCACGGCAGACAAGGGAGAAGGACTGGAAAGACCAACATTTCCTCGCTTTGAAAGCTGCTTATTTATATTATATATTTAGTAGGTAGTTCCACAAGATAACCATTCATCCCCTCTTGTTTCACCCCGGTCATTTGAGAAAGTCCCGAAAATCAGAGAATCCAAGATCAAATACTGTCGTCCAACTAGTATATAAGTGAGCTCCATCAAAGGCCCTAGTCTTAGAAGAGATGACTTTGTTTGCAGGCTAGTACGGTGGATTTCTCAAGTAGCCCTTTCTTGTGGCTAAATAAATCATCTAGGCGGACCCTCAGGCAAAGTATAGACTCGGACTTGATTCCCGCCAATATGGTGACAGACAAAGCCAACTTAGCGTACTTATAAAGGAGAAGTTTCGACGCATATAAATATGCCATAATATAAATAGTGGTCCGCAACGACTGCATATATTTAGGCTAGGGCACCCACTTGGAAGAATGATGACCTAGTCTGCTCAGAAACCCTCTCCCTGCCCCTTATGCTGATTGCTTCTCACTGCGTCGCAAGGTATTCATATAATCATGATAGGTCTCTATCCCCTCGTACCTAGAGGAGGGGAGGACCTGGCTAGGATAGGCTCGCACGTCGAGAAGCTCTTGCTTGGAAGCTTGGCTCCCGAGTTCTAGCTGACTGGATCGGAAGGATCAAGTCAGTAACCTGCTTACTTACCAATCTGGAGAATAACTTAAATACTTCAAACTTTAGCGGTAATAATCTACCTTTCTTTCTAAGAACTCCTACACCTATGCATTCTTCCTCTCCCCAGAAAGCAAATGCCTTCTCTACGAGTCGTTTAGCTAGCATCAATTTCGGAACCTATGTCGTACTCTTGATTAGTATTAGGCTAGGTGCTTGAGCCTAAGGTCGACAATTCGGAATAAGATAATCGATGTGAGGATTGTTGTCATTCATGAAGAACCCAACAAACCAACGAGCGATATATAAGTTCTTTGATTTTGATAAGGCAACACATAATATTATGAAAACTTTGATATCAAAAAAGAGTTATTATAGTAGTCTTAGTGACGGGATGAGACAGCTTGCTTTTCATTCCATTAATTTTGAAAATCAAGTACAAGATCGACCGCTTGTGAGGCTTGAAAGGAGCTGAATAGGAGAGAAAGCTCCTTCCCTAAGACTCTTTGAAGGAGGGAAGAGTGATGGTCAAATCCTTATAGCCTAGCTTCTTTCTCGCGGAAGAGACCGAAGCCTGTTATAGAAGGTTCTTGCCGGAAGCCGGTTGACGTAGGTCAAAATGGAGGGATAAGAGCCGAAGGGTGAGAGTGTTTGAAGGTGGCGATGCCATGAGAAAGATAGTAGAAACGAGAGAGACTATCAAGATAGGTCGGCGAGAAGGGGGATGGACGGATGCGCTTCTTCTGTGAGAAAGACGGGAAAAAGCAAGACTGACACTGCTAGCATTCCAAGGGATGATTGCCACCCTCATGGGGACTATGGATTCTTTATACGACAAGCGTTGTTTCCGTGAGAGTTCCTGGTGTTGTTCTAGATGGGTAACATGATAGTCCCGCTTGATTGAGGACTCTTGCTTTGAGTGCTTTCTTTCCCGGTAGACGTCATTAAAAGCGAAGAAGTGCTTTCCGGGGGGAAGAGTGAAAGGGAATCTGCTTTTCGTCCTAATATATTCAATAGTTAGTGAAGCAAGCGAGAAAGAGACTCAAGTGAGAATCAAAGCTACTAGACTAAAGAATTGAAAAATGTTTGAGATTTATCGATTAACCTCTTTCTTTCCCCCGCCTACGCTTCGTGTCTTGCCTCAAAGCTCGCCCGCGCATCCACGTGAAAAAGCAAGCATGTCAGCTGCTAGTTTCAAAGACAGCCTAGTACCAGCCAGTAATTCAACATGCGTCCTGGAACCCGCAGCTATCGATGGATAGCGCATCTTTCAAGAGAGATGAACATGATGGGATGAGAACAGAAGCACATGATTGCAAGTGAGAGATCACGAACATCCGACTCCAGGTGTATGGATGAGTTTCCAGTTCTACCATGGAAGCAGTAGGCTGAGTCGTCAGGACCCTCAGACCAATCGGGCGTAGCCTCAGCTGAGTTTAGGGCTATCAGAGTCGGATGGATAGATGTCTAGTATAGGGCCAGTGGATGTGCAAGTTCCCCAGGAAAAATAGTGGTTTCCAGCAATCAAGCAAGAAGCGAGTGATCCCCAGTTTCAAGCAAAGCGCTTTGGGAACAAAAACCATTCTCAATGATGCGGAAATGGGGTAGAGGGGCGGATCAAAGTGGCTACATCTCCTTTCCATTCAAGAGTTCTATTATATGAAAAAAATCTCTATAAAACAGCAAAGAGGGGAAATACTTTCACCAACCTCTTCGCGATATATAATAGGCGGCAGACATCTTCTTCGCTGACCTTCGCATCCTCTTTGAGAAGAAGACCGATTACCATCTCTCTTTCCAGGCGGAAGATCTACAACCTGGCTTGAGTCCACTAGATAGCCTGGCCTGACCTGACATAGGAAAATCTGACTCGCTCTCACCCGCCTCCTCTCCTATCAGCTTCTCCAAAGGTCTCTTTGTCCTATTATATAATTAGTAGTTGAAATGTATCTCCACGGGAATGGAAGAGGCTTGGGCTATTCTCAAAAAACGCTGTCTCCCGAAGTCTTTGATGTTTTGGTACTATGCGCGGATGTGTGACCTTTGGCTATATAATCATGCTCCTCTCCTGAGAGAATTATCGAGGATTCACTGCACGCTAATGTCTACTTCCCTTTTCCTCTGAAAGAATGAGGGAGATCTGAGCTGCGTGCCGATATATAAGTTCCGAGGCTAGCCAGAATTCGACATCCCCTTGCCACTATATATCTGTATTCTAGATCCGAATACTTTTCAAAACCTAAAAAGCTCCGCTCCCTATGGTGGGCTCAGTTGCAAGGTCTCATTTGCTTAGAGATGGATGTGGTTTTCCAGTGAGGTCCTTTCTACCCTCTTTTTCTCTGGCAAAGTAAGCAGTTTTCTCTCCTTTAAGTCAAGTTATGGGAAGCAGTAGATCAAATACGTGAAAGGTGAATAGAATGAAGGGTGTCTTTCTTGTAAGAGACTTCACAGCTTGAGGTAGACCTCGACTCCCCTCTCGAAGGTTTTTACAGAAGGGCCCCTTCTTTTCTTCTGAAGTTGGGTGGTGCGAGCTTCCCCACTCAAACATGATTATTAGGGGTCTAGTCTAGTCCACCATCAAGAATCCACTAGATCCTGATGTGAAGCCGGTCATGATCTATGTATAGCCCTGAGGGTTCGCTCTGAAGCTATAATAAAGGTAAGGAAGGAGGAGCAATAGATACATCTTCTCATTCCCAGACTCACCATGAAAAACGGACTAGCTAAAGCAACTACATAGTTCCCCGCTATATATCTAAGGTGCTGAGCCAAGTCGAGTCCTACTATATATATTATGATATTTAAGGCAGTACGCCCTTCCTTCATCCTCGTCTTTGTTGACGGAGACTACTTGTACTCGTAGGATTTTCACGCTTTTTTCACCTTTTTCCGTCAGGCCCCAATATATAGAAAAATATATGACGCTGTTGCAAATCGAGGCCCTTCTCTCTTCCGCCTTTTCCTATTTAGGTCGGCTGAGACAAATGTCTTTCAGTTCTTCCTCTTCCCCTCAGTCCTGCCCGCTCTGGTAAGAGGGAAATCCTAGACTCAAATTTTGGACTATCACTTCTAAGGCCATTACAGACTAACTACTTCCTAATGTACATAAATATCCTATACTTGAAGGCGAAAAGCAAGGGCCTAGACAGACTTCCCTTATCTTGTGGCACCTCCCTCGAGTCCTTCCCTGGAAAGCCATTGTTGATGATGGGGCTTCGATGTTATTAGTTCAAACTTGGGAAACTTTTTCCAAGGAGGGAAGAGAGTCTTAGTGGGCACGTCGACCACTGCCTTCATCCCTTGATGATGATGGAGTTAGTTATCTTATCTACTTTCCTGAGGGTCTAATATATAATCGGGAAGACTGCTTTTCTTGAGAATATTCAAAAAGCAAGCCAAGCACCATCGCCTTACCTAGTCTCGAAGCGATCGAGTGTAGGTGCTTTAGTAGGCCAATGCCGAAGTGAGAGAGATGTCTTTCCCACGTAATTATATGTTACTCCCCTCCCAGTGAGAGTCCAGCAGGTAGTGTGAGTGAGTTGCATTTCCGTCCTTTCTCCTTATGTGCAAACTCTTATGCCTAGCTCCCTCGCCCATTAATAACTGACCTTTGGTTGGTATGGTTCTCAAGAGGTGATTTGGGAAGAGCTGCATGAGGCGGGCAATCTCGTTGCTGAGTCTTCATGTGGCTACATGATCCCTTCCTCATCCTGCAACCTGAGGACTATCCCTAGCCTAGCACTCACTGAGCTTGTCTCTTCCAAGCCCAGAGAAGAGGCCCTTTCCTGAGGCTGCTACTCTTCTTGCTTACTCCTATTTGCGGGTTGAAAGTCAGAGTAGATATATATTTCTTTCGAGATCCTCTTTGATGACCACTTCAGCCCGGGTCTCACTCGTACTCGAGAACACAAGCACACAGGCCGGCCAAAGGAAATTGGAGAGCATTGGCTATCTGTATGTCCTATACATACTCTTATTTTTATTATAGGTAGTCCGAGAATCCACAGTACGTCCTTCTTTCCCTCAGTCGGGAGGGGAAATAATGCATGCGCTGGGCTGCCCTAAGCCTATGCCCCTAGCTCTAATTGCTTCGTTCTCTTCACCTTTGAGTTTATTCATCAGGGTCCAATTGCCCCTGCGACTCATCCGTAGTTGTAGTTTCGTCACCCTGGTCGAACCGTCAGGCTTGCTTGGTGGCTCCATCCAGTCTTTTCTCTCTCCCAGTGCTGCGGTCCAACCACACCCAATCTCCCAAATTCTTATAGTATTAGATATCCGATTAGAGGTCACCTTAACGACGACATACTTGAAAAACATGTCACTTTTCATCATGTACATAGTTCTTCTACCGCACAGAGGCCGATCTTTCACTTGAAATGCGAAGGTCCCACCAACTTTTGATTACTATTTGTTCCTTTACTCAAAAGGTGCGGGGATGAAGTCTCTATTTGATCGTCTACTTAGCCTTGGTGCTTGCTTATAGATAGTTCCTATGACTGTGGATTCTTGGAAAATCACCAACACACCCTGGGGACAGACTACGGATGGCTTTTACAAACAGCAAGACATCTTTATAGATAGAGGGACCTAGGATTTCTCTATTGATTGAACGTCGGCTTTTTCATGTAAGTAGCCTCTGATACTTGTCGATTCGTTTACCGTTAACAAATGAGTAGTTCTTGGAACAGGAGGGCTTTCATCTTCCAGTAACCCCCACGGGGGCTGTTTATTTCTTTTCCCATCCCCGGAACTCACTGGGACGACAGTGGATGATTTGCCCTGGAACAAAAGCCTCTTTGCCCTGGATGTTTGCCCCAGGCAGGCTAGGATGAGTGAACCGTATTGACTATTGGCTGACCAGACCTCTGCCGCTAAGGAGTGAAGTCTTCCCATGCCATGAGAGGAGAAAGAAGCGCTCTGCACCCTGCTCCTATTATATGTTTCGGCTTGCTCGTACACTAATACAAGGGGATGCGATGCGAAAAGAAGACCAGCTTGGACCCACCGAGAACTCAAATCAACCAACTAGTAGAAAAGGCCTTGCCGGCTGCCATGCTTTCTTTCGACAGGACGCAGCTCCCAAGAATGAGTAAAAGAACTTAGTGATGCGGAAAGAGATCATCAATAGACTCTCCAGCCTGCTAGTCCAGAACCAATTATTCAGTTAGAATCATCAACTGCCTTCGACTAGATTAAACCGGGTTTGATAACTATATCCATCTCATATCACCATCCCCGCCAATTACGGGTATTTCAAAATGCAAACTATTAACAATTAACACACTTTCCAAGCTCTAATATCAACTCAAAATTCAGGAAGGAGATGAATGCGGCAGTGTCAAAGGGTTGGAGCTAGGAGTTCATAAGGGGAAGGCTTCAAAGATGAAAGGTGGGACGATCCCGCGAGAAAGGCTGACTTATGATTGTGAAGCTGAGAGTAAGAATAATAGAATGTTAACTAATAATCGCGTCTGATTCCCTTACTTATGAAAATTCAATAAAGAAGATGGTACTATAGGAGGCCGGGAAAGAGTGAGTGTTAGAGACTTTCAGAACATTCTAATACACCTTTCTCGTGATGCTCACCTGACGGCCTTCCCGAAAGTCTATCAGGAGAATGCGATCGACTTGAAAGTCTTAGATTAAGTGTTGAGCCCAGAAGCTAACAGACTCAAGGAGATATGGATATGAAAATCATGTTCCAGTCCCAGCTCAACTACTACAGCTAAAAGTCCACATCTCATCTCATCCTTTCCCGATAATTCTTCATGTTCTTCTGGGTAAGTATTTAGTTAACCGTTAATGTTTAATTAGCTCTTTGAAGAGTCTTCCCACAACTACAATGCGATAGTAGCGAGGAATGAGTCAACTACCCCGATCCCCTGAGGCAAGGGGAACTTACTATCTATCTATTTCTCATCTGCATTCCTTGCCTTTCTGAAGCCTAACCGGGGAACTGAAGTTTTGAGATCTGAAATACATATAAAATGTAAGAAACTATATAAAAGGGGAAAGAGAGGTGCCTTATTCTCATTAAGCTACTCTAGTTGCTGCTTGGCCTTCCCGAAGGGGGAGGAAAGAGGAAGATGGGAACAAAAGGAAGCATGTTAATTTCACTTTCCCGGTGGTCCTTGCTGTACCCTACGGTCGAGGTTTCAAAGGGCTGGCGGATTGCTTCTCCCTTTTTTGGAGCGAGTAATTAATATAGAAGAGAGGGGGCGGGCCTGGGTTATTTATTGAACATTCTCTTTCTTTGGCCCCTGCTCACTTCCACTTCATTCGCTCCTATCTCGCATTTCCTATAGTTAGTCTGCTCGTTTCCTTCCTGGTGCAGATGTAATAGATTAGTCATTCTTCTTACGCAAGCCAGTGGACTAGGTCATCGACTCACCAGGATCAATCTAGACAGGACGTTGTGTAGACAAAGCCATGCCGACATCCTAACCCTGACCCACCTACCTCGTATCCTAGCTGGGTGGTTCTATCGGAAGAAAATCTCTCAGGACATTCATCTCGCAGCGTAGACAAACATGCCTCCTCACTACGCTACGTACTCCACCCACGAGGTCCAAGGCCTATCCTCGCTTGCGTAGATAAGTTCCAGCTCCCGAATATATAGTTCAAGTTCTGAAATAGAGCGTGAACTGGTGGACTAAGGGTGCGATAAGCAAAGCATATAACTCAGTCACACAGCATTGAACTTCCCAGTCAACGTCTGTGAGTGAGGACCCTCTCTTATTAAATATTCAAGTAGTACGTAGGGGGTTGAAGATAGAAATCTGTCGCTTGGAAAGACCCCAGGGTAGAACTCAAACCGCGAACAAGAAGGTCCATTTCTATTTCTGTAGCAGCTTCATAAGGCCCAGCTTTTGTAGATGATAGTAATATGTAATTTAATAGGGAAAATCTTGTTTATAATGTGAGTGCTTTAATTAATGCCTTAGCTGTTTTATACCGTGGGCAGTCAAATGCCTTTTCATTATTCACAGATTCTCAAAGGATATAGGTGCTATGATCCTCTTCTGAGACCTCACTATGTGAGTGCTGATGTCACCACATCACTATAGGGCCGTCTCTTCCCTTCTTTTCTACTGCAGTGACTCGCTCAACCTTACATAGCACCTTTTTGAAGGTAATTTATAAGCTACTTTCATCCTTTTTAAGGTTGTTATCTTTTACTCGATAGGAACCAACCTTTTAAGGTTGTTATATTACACCTTTTACATCCTAAGTCTCGGGGACGAGACTGTTTTTAAGGTTGTTATGATGTAACACCCCGTAATTTTCGGATTTTTCTGAAGCTTTAAAACCTATTCAATATTATACTCAAAAGAAGCGTCTCGTCGCAAGCTTTCCAACGAGTCCAAAAACGCGAAATTCCGAGTCCGGATGTGGGAGATATGCCTGTTTTAGTGAAGAGGGGTCATGGTTTTTGAGGGAATTAAGGGTTACGGGTTTTGGTTAATTAAATTCGAATTAGGGTTGTTTTAGGGTTTCTAAAACTAAGATTTTAATCCCCAACTATATAAAGACCCACACCCTTTATCTTCCCTCATTCCTACTCCTTTTCCAAACCCTAATCCACCCTTTCTTCCTTCCCAAGTCATTCTCTAATCTTGTTCCATCTCCTTCTCTAGAGAGCCAAAAGGATAATGGTGCAAGCTCCGTAGCTTCGAGACAAGAACAAGACGAGGAAGGCCATCGCAAGGGAAAGGCAGCCCTCTCATCGGATTCGTGAACGGGCGATCGAGCACGTGGATCAAAGGCGTGCACGAGCATAGGTAACGGATCTTCGACTCTCTCCTCTTTTATTCTTTCGCATATATTGCGATTTTGGAGATTGTCTTTTGGGGTTGAATACTCATTTTCGATCCTAACCCCGGGATCGCCTCTTGCTGTTGGTATATCGTCAATCCTCTACCAAATTATTTTTCTCATGGTCTGGTCCTGTTGGTCGATATCCTCTTGTGGTTGATGGCGTGTCAAAAAGGTTAAGACATCCGATAACACTTTATAACGTTATAGATCTCTTGTTGGTAATTACAATGCTCTTGCGAGATGGGTTTTTGGCATCATGTTGCCTTGTAGATAGATGAGAACAAGTCACGGACGGAGGGTAGTGTGGATATGTTTATTAAGCACTACTTTGATAATTCATATTAAATCAACTTTATCAGTTATTCCGTTATCTCTTAAACTTGTTTTTTTTGTCTAAGATGTCGTACAAGAGAATATTGTGAGGTAAACTAATTAACAACTCAAGGTGTCTTCTAAGTTTATTAGTACGATTTAACTATTTTGCCATAATTTACAAGTCTTTTTTTTTGTCAAGTTATGACGTTAAGCTCAGTCACAAATAGCTATATCATAGACCCTGTTCAGCTGTTTTAAGAGATAATGATTCAATTGTTCAAAGATAACTAAATAATTATAATAGTTTTTATTGGTTTAGTCATCTATTATAAGTTACGTACAATTATCTATTAATAGCTTCTACCGTAATAATTGGGAATAATCTTCTCTCCCTGTTTTTTTTAAAGAAGACTTGTACTTGGTAAACATCCTTACGGTAAATAGCATATATACCATTTTAATCTTAAGAAATTTGTTATTAGGTATGACCATTTAGATAATGGAGAGAGAGTTATTGTTTTTATGGTGCGAATGTTTTAAGGGTCAATTATACATAAAAAACATATGACGACATTGCATACTACATCATGGGTCTATTGTCTGGTTGGCGAACACATTTATGAAAATACGTGTACTCCCTGTA
The DNA here is from genome assembly GCA_037367405.1 of Ottelia alismoides. Taxonomy (NCBI): domain Eukaryota; kingdom Viridiplantae; phylum Streptophyta; class Magnoliopsida; order Alismatales; family Hydrocharitaceae; genus Ottelia; species Ottelia alismoides. The sequence goes on along the minus strand of JAZKJV010010499.1, from coordinate 405,445 downwards.
AGTTCTTAACACTTGATAATGCCATGCACATATACTTGGGGTCATACATGCTATATCTGATTAAACAATATTTTGATAATGCCATGCACATATACTTGGGGTCATACGTGCTATATCTGATTAAACAATATTTTGATAATGCCATGCACATATACTTGGGGTCATACGTGCTATACCTGATTAAACAATATTTTGATAATGCCATGCACATATACTTGGGGTCATACGTGCTATATCTGATTAAACAATATTTGCTCTACTATTAGTTGCATGAGACAACGGCCTTAGTGTCTCTGACAACAACATGCATTTAGTGTGGTATTATCGCCTGTGATTGCGAGCATATTCTAAGGGTACGTAACCATGAAGTAGCGTCTACGGACGAGGGTCGAACCTATCAATGTTTTTGGTTTATAAGTTTCGAATCTGTTATTAAATCTCAAGTTGAACTTTCCGGGTAAGGTATACGTATATGGAATTGAAAGTTTAATACTGCAAGGTGGGTGCACACCCTTGTAGCCGGCCGAACCGACAGTGAGTCACCCCCACTCGAGGGGCATTACAGAGTGGGGTGGTGGTAGGTACTCTGGTGGAATTGAGGTGGATGCACGCGTGCATCGCACATATGGATCCGTTTTGTTGCACTTTTTAAGGAGCGAGCGAGACTCCTCCGGCAGACTCGATTGACAGGGTTGAGACTCATTGAACATATATACCCGTCTCGAGTGTCAGAGTACTATCAACTAGACTAGCTGAAGGATCGCGTTTGCACACAGGTTTTGGGTTGCACTTTAAATGAAGTGTTGCAGACTTCATTTCTAGTGTAATCTTTCTCCTTTGACGGACGAGTCCGGGATAAGTAAATGAAATTAAGGATTGAGATATGTTAAGGAATTGATTTTTTTTCTTTTTTGGTTACGTAAAAGTTAAAGGCCTAAATTATATCTGATTGTATATTACTAGGTGCTTTTATATTGTTCTCCATTAAACTTGTTCAATTACTGCGATTGCATTGCCTACCTATACTCTCTCTTGATTATAAGTTATTTTATCCTTACTGAGTCAGTTAACTCATGAGTTACATTCTTTGGAAATCCAACAGGAATTGTAGAGCAGGAGACAGAGGCTCATATCTTTGGTGGTGCATCTGCAGGACGTGGTTAAGGTTGAGGACTAGTTTCTTAGTAGTTGTTGCTATCTTTCATTTCCAAGTATTATGATGTAATAAAGAGACTCTGAGGATTTATTGCTATTCCTATGTGGACCTTTGTTATCAATAAAAACTTAGATTTTTCTTCCTATATTTTTTTTGTATAATTGGTATGTCATGCAGGTTCTTTATGACTGTTGTTGGGTAATAATGTGAATGGGTGTTGAGATGCGCTCCCGTCGAGGTGGGGCGTTACACCCATTCTATCTAGTTCCTGCTCCTATGCCTCTTCCTCCTGTCCCTTTGGAGTCCTATCCTGCCACACAGGAGTCACCGAGTCGATTTCGTGATCCCCCGCGTATATTGTTAGCAATGTGAGCCCAAGGCGAACCATTCCTGCAATAAATGTTATTGTAATAAATTATTTATCAATAAACGTTATTGATTATGTTTCACTCCGTTTCTGATATTGAATGAATGAATGCACTATAAGGTCCATCTGTACAATATGGGTTATGTACCATGGCCAACTTGATAATCATACAGCTGTTTATTTATTGATTGAATCATAGAGGTTGATGCTTGGATGAATATCTAAGGAGTTAGATAAAGGACTCATCAAGCATCATCAATGATTGACAAGTAGTGATCTCCAGCCTGAGAAGGAGATGGCAATCCTTTCTCATTAGGCTGATATCTGATCTACCTCTTGATGCAGGTCCTCTGCATGGGAATAGTGATTGAGAGGTATTAGATTAGTTGAGTCAATGAGTTGACTTAACGAGATCGAGATAACCAAAGACCTATGATGAATACTGTCACATCACAGGCAAACATCCTCTGACCAGAGACAGATGTATTGCTATATGTCTGAGTGTGTACATTTGGCAGACCAATAGGTTGATGACCTAACCAAGGTCTATACATCAGCGAGCTGGTGTGCATGTAAGGGCATATGAGTAATACGATCTCTCAAAGGGATCATACAGGTTCAGTTATGAACCGGGAGACATGAGCTCACTCATGAGGTATTGGGACTGATCAAATTCCATGCATGGTCATCATGCTTTAGAAGCATGACATGAATTTTAAGGTAAGATATATGCTTTTGTGAAAGCATATGATCTCTACCAAATCCCCAAGGATCAAGTTTGAGAAACTTAGTGATCAGACCATGAAGATGACAGTGTAAAAGTGATCTATATCTTCAGGATGATCATGAGTCTTCCAGTATGCAAGATGTACATGTATTAGGAATACCTGAGGGTGATTTGATCATAAACGATTGTATAACCATGACGCTTCCATTCCGAGGAAGTGATGACACAGGTCTGGATTTTAGTGACTCCTCTCATTAGAGAAGTGACCTAATCTTAGTCCATGTACTGGACATTGATCTGAATGAGATTCAAATGGAATGAGAAGATTAGGTTTACGGTCTTAATGTAATCAAGCATCTATGAGAGGTCCATGGGATATGGATTTAAGATGTGATCTCAATATCCAAGTCACTATACGTGGAACAATACAATCACCCTCTCCTTATCTCAAAGTATCTGAGGAGAAATAGCATTGTTCTTGAATGGTTCAAGAATAATTCCATAAGATCTAAGCATTGAGAAATTGATAATTAAATGTGATTTAATTATCATGATGTATGAGGAATTATCCAATATAATTAAATGTGATTTAATTATTATGGATAAGAATAATGTGGATAGTGATATGCAATTATTCATAATATATTATAAATGTGATTTATAATGTATTAGAGAGAGCTAATTATAATTTATATTTGTTGATTAATTATTAATGTGTATTGGATACACATTGTCTAATTAATTGAAAATGTAAATTATATTTTGGTTTGGATTGTGAATGTGATTCAAAATTTTCCAATGTCAAGATTGCAATATTCCCAAAATTATTTGAGAATTATTTTTGGTGAATAAAATCTCAATAAAAATTGTTGGATAAATAATGGAGAGAAAATCAAGGAGATATGCAATCTCATGGAAATCCATGAGATTGCCCTCCCCACTTGGAAGGAGGTGGCGGCACCCAATTCCCTTGTGGAATTGGTGGTCGACCACCCTATTTCATGGGGATGGATGATCTCCTTTGTATTATACTCCTTATTTGATTGATTTAATTTTGGTATTAATGTATATTTGATTTATCAAATATATTTAATCTGAGTTAAATCACAAGTTGTTGGTTTTTACCAACAACAATCTTGACCATTGGATTGACATAAATCAATCTCATCCATTGATATTATATGTCCCATGGATTGAGATCCATGGATCCCAAACCCTATAAATAGAGAGGCATACCTTGCTCTCTAAAATATATGCTATTGTAGCACATCTCTCTCTCTCTTTCTCCTCACACGCCAATCCTCTCCCTCTCTCTTTGTGGCCGACCACCATAACCCTAGGAGAGGATCTCGTCGACGCCCACGCCACCGCGCTTCCGCTTCGACGCTCTGCGATTCTCCGTCTTCTTGGAGTGCTACACTCATGAAGGAGACGTTCGATCTCATACGACGAGATCAGGAGCAACCGTGCTTGGATCATCTTATTGGATTGCGAGGACAACGCGACTCATCCCCGCGCTCGCAAGATGTTTCTCCGACGATCGGACTTGAGACAGGAGGTCTCTTTTCTTAGAGACTTGATCAACCACGCTTCAAGAGGTATTGCATTATACTTGTTGTGGTTATAGATGAAATGATCCGAGAATCGTTCTTGGATCATGTGGTTTCATCGCATGAAAAATTTTAAATTCCGCTGCACCGAACAACTAGTACGACTAGTCGTTCTCCGTCGTATTTGATACGACGCTCACGCTTCCGTGATTTGCTTGAAGATTTTTTTCCATATCCAAAAAGTGATATCAGAGCTTTAGGTCAATGGTTTTGGATACAATCCGCAAACCTAGGACGACTTGGGTTCGTGGAAGTCACGAAAAGTTTTTATCGCATTTGATTTTCGCACTTCTGTTTAGTGAATAAATTCGGCACTGTTTAAATTGTTTAAACACGAATTTAACACTTGGATTTTGTTTCCTATTAAATAATAAAACCATAGTATCTGAGTTTACGTAATTCGTATGTCGTTTGCTCGAGATATGGTTGTTTTAATGAATATGTATGCACTGTTGCGGGAACTGCAAATCTTAACGTGATTAAAGAGTTAATAACTGTTTAGCATGCCTCAAAATGCGTGAAACATTACTTGGGTTCTGTCCTAAATCAAATTAGCAATCTATGAAAATTAGTTTTGTCTAATTTGGATTTAATATGATTGAGATATGCTAATTTTAGTAAGTAGGGGTCACTGCTGAAATTACAGTCCTAATCAGGAACCATGTGATTGTCAATTAATGAAATTAATTGTTAATTTCAAGAAATAATTATGGAAAATATTTGAGAAATATTGGAAGATGATTATTTCCTTAATTGACTTGGCCTAACCAATAATTGATTAGATTTGATCTAGATCATAATTGGAAACACAATCATCAAACTCCTTGCTTGAATAGGATTGGGAATTTGTCTAGCAAATTTCCTTATAATCAAAATTGTTTTGATTACTATATGGTATAATTTCGGTTGAAGAAACGATGATCATCTCAATTATAAATTGATCTATTTGGCATTATCCTTTCTCGAGGCGGATATGGTGTCTAGTCGGAGACGCTGGGGTAGCGGGTTGCAACGTATGTGGTCCGTCCCACTCTCGCTGGTACTGGCCATGACAGCGGGTAGGGACTGGATAATGTCGAAGAAATCAAGATGTATTTTCTAATTATTAAAATACGAATTAATACGTACTTTGAGAATAATACCATATATATTCAAGTAAAACAATCAAGTTTGATTGATTGAATTGGATTGATAATTAATTTAATATGATTGAATTAATTATGTCCAATTATAATACTCTAATATGATTAGATTTAGTAATTCCCTTGGAAGAATTAATTATATGAATGTGATTCATGATAATTAATTGAATTTGAATAAGAGGTGGAAGATCACATAAGTGACATCCATGGTCTCCCGTCACGGCGAAGGGTTTCCGTCACTAGGGATTGTATATAAGAGACGCCTGTATGAAGTAACAGCTCCTATATACAAGCGCATCTGGATTGAACTCTTTGCTTCTGGAAAGAGTAAGGCCGTATGCGTAGTGACCCCAATATCGGGTCCTCATATTATTGGGGCGATATTGGATTGCACATAGCGAGTTCTATTTCTGTTGACGGTTGGTTCAATTAATGACGGGTCAACATCACCTTAGGGGTGATGGGCCCAGGCATCAAAGATCGAATTAGGAAATGCAAGTTGGACTTGCAAGGTGGAATGTGTTCCCGCTTCTCTTTATTGGAGTTGCAGTTTCTCATATTATTGGGATGTAACAAAGATAAAGAGGAGATCCCAGTTCTTTCTTGAGATATAAAGGTAAGTATATCTCTTACCTTAAAAGTGATCAAGGGAATGAACTTTCAAAGTTGACAATGCAAGAATAATTTGATTTAAAAACCTTAATCAAATATCATAAATTTGAATATATGATTATATATTCTAATATAGTGCATTCTCAATTTCAAAAAATGAAGTCCATGAACCCACTGAGCAGGCTTCTGGAGGTCAACCAATTGACCAGATCAAACTACTCAGATTGGATCCGTAATTTGGAGCTTGTACTCTCGGTTGAGCGCATCAGCTATGTGCTCTCAGAAGACAAGCATGAAAACCCTAAATCTAAGGAAGAAAAAGCATTCAATGACATGTATGATGAAGATCATGTCTTGGCTAGATGCTACATCTTGGGTTCTCTCTCCAATGTTCTTCAGAAACAACATATGGAGATGAGTACTTGCCAGGAGATTATGCAGAATCTGGAAGATATGTTTTGTGACATTAACCGCACCCAGCGGTACAATGTTATGAAAGAAATCGTTCGCTGCAAGATGCAGGAAGGGACTTCGGTCCGTGAGCATGTACTCAAAATGTTTGGGTACTTATCGGAGCTGGAGACTCTGGGGGCAACCATGGATGCAGATATGCAATCCGATTTCATTCTGCTGTCGTTGCCCAAATCTTTCAATAACTTTGTAGTGTTATTCCACATAAACAAGATGGAATTGACAAATGCTGGGCTTCTTGCTACATTAAAGTCTGTAGAAGACATAATGAAGAAAGATGGTCCCGCTGGTAGTGCAATAGTTGCACAGGTCAAAGGGAAGCATAGTCGGAAGCATGGTTCTCGGAAGGGCCTGGCCCAGAAGAGAAAGAAGAATTGACAAAGTGTTGGCTCGTCTTCCAATGCATCCACTCTAATGACGTCGAAGAGAATCGACGTCTGTCAACACTGCAAAAAGCTAGGGCACTGGAGACGTAATTGCCCGGATTACCTGACGTCAGTCGACGAAGGTAAAGCCCCAGCAGTTATGAAATCTATTTTTATCATTGAAACCAACTTTTTCGTCGGACGAGAAGGAAGTTGGGTTGTTTATTCTAGTTCTTCTGTTCATGTATGCAATTTGTTGCATTTATTTCAAGAAACTAGAAAACTTGAAGAAGGGGAGATAGTCATCCAGATGGGATCTGATGCAAGTGTTGCAGCAGTCGCCGTCGGGACTTGTCGACTATCATTATCTAGTGGAAGAGTCCTAATACTTAAAGAGTGTCTTTATGTACCTGAAGTTAGAAGGAATTTAATATCTGTATCTAAGGTAGTTAGAAGTGGATATTTATTCCTTTTCTGTAATAAATTAGTCATAAATCGCTATGATAAATATATTGTAGATGGTATTTTGAATTCTGGAGGACTTTATGAATCGTGCATTGATAAATGTGTTATGAATGTTACAACCACTAATAAAAATCCAAAAAGATCCAAGGAGGATGAAAATCTTTCAAATGAGATTTGGCATCAAAGGCTTGGTCATTTGTCTGTTGATAAGATCAATAGATTAATTAAGGATGGACCTTTAGATTTTCTACAGGTTCAATCTTTACCTACATGCAAGAATTGCATTCAAGGAAAAATGACCAGGATGCCTTTCCGTAACAAGGTTACATGATGTGAAGGTATTATTGACCTAATGCATACTGATGTATGCGGTCCCTTCAGTACCGTGCTCGAAATGGATATCGATATTATTTGACGTTTATTGATGACCATTCACGATACGGGTTTATCTTCCTATTATGTCATAAATCTGAAACCTTTGAAAAGTTCAAAGAATTCAAGGCTTTGGTTGAGAACCAAACCGATAGGAAGATTAAACGAATTCGATCTAATCTAGGTGGCGAGTACCTCTCAGATGAATTCAAGGAATACCTTAAAGAGAATGGAATTAACTCTTCCTGGAACTCCCCAACATAATGGTGTTGCTGAAAGACGCAACAGGACCATCATGGACATGGTCCGTTCATAATGAGTAAAGCACTTTTACCGCTTAGTTTCCAGGGATATGCAGTAGAGACTGCAATATATATCCTCAATAAGATTCCTATCAAATCTATACCTAAGACTCCTCATGAGCTCTGGTATGGAACCAAACCTAGTGTTAAGCACTTGGGGGTTTGGGGATGCTTGGTCCATGCGAAGAACGTGGACGCAAGTAAGCTAGAATCTCGCTCTCATAAGTTTTACTTCATTGGGTATGTTAGCGATAATATTGGATACCAACTCTATATCCCTGAGACTCAAAACGTTTTTGTTTCCAGAGATGTGAAATTTCTTGAGAATGACTTCCTTAAGAGTCAAGATAAATATGAAGTAAAGGAACTCATTGAATCCCCTGAGGATTCTGAGCTTCCTGAACTAGAAACTGAAGAGATAAATAAAGATGAAACACCTATACCTCTTCGAAGGAGTTCGAGGATGCTTGCACCACCTGAAAGGTATGGATTCCATGTGTCAAGTGAGACTGACAATGATCCTACTTCATTTGATGAAGCACTCGCGGATCAAGACATGGATAGATGGATGCTAGCAATGAAGTCAGAAATTGACTCCATGCATAAGAATGGTGTATGGAACCTAGAGGATCCACCTAAAGGGGTAAAACCCATTGGGTGCAAATGGATCTATGCATAAGAATGGTGTATGGAACATGCTTATCCATATGTTGTAGATTATAATTGTATACAACTATCACAAATATATAGTGAGTTCTTCCCTCTTCCTCGCTTTCGCCTACTTACCTGCGTATTGCAGTGCCCAACATCACTATAAGCTCGCTTTCCATCTCAGAACTATTTGAATTAGAAACCTCAACCAACGAAAGAAAGAAGACCAAGTCGACGGATCTCACCTGTATATCAGAATCATATCCTCAACCCGTGAAAGCGAATAAAGCGCAATAGTACGCCCGCCTCTATTCCTATCCTTCTTCCCTAAGCTCAGCCGTGGGTGGAAGAGTTCTGATCCGTTGGCTGCTATGAGACTTAATCAACCTGTGGCAGCAGACAGACCAAGCACAAGATACCACCTGATGAGACGAGAAAGAGGCTTACTGAGTGAGCAAGCAGGGAGACCTCAATCCCGCCGCAAGCAACATGCCCAACATCCTATGCAAAGGACTACCTTCTTTCCTCTTCACTAACTGTTGACTCGGTTCCCTCAAAAAGATTAAACAAGCCTGCGATATGCTGATAGAGCTCTCTCCGAAGCGACTTTCTACTAAAACTTCCTTGCTTGCTTTGAAACCTCGCTCGACAACACGATAGATATATATAGTCAAAGGGCGATTCTACTACTATATATATCTATCTTATATCTATCTATAGTACGGAGGAAAGATTCAAGCGAAAGGAGAGGAGGATGCTGAGTTTTCCAAGGACTGGACGTAGGTAGTGGTAGCATTAACGGTGCGACACGCGATCGACTTATATCTATCTATGCCTTAGGCCAAGGAAAGATGCGATTGATGCTTTCCCATCCCGGATGTCGATGATAGTTTTCGCATGACTATCTTTAACGACGTCGGGCATGCGGTTTCTGAGAGTCCTTCCCCAACCCCCCCGGAAAGAGCAAAGATAATCCTTCCTCTATGCTTTCCCGCTTGCTTGCTGAGAAGGCAGAGGAAAGGCAAGCTGCAAGCAAGCACCTCGCAGGTTGAAGGTCGAACCAAGAGCATTAAACTAGTTAGAGGCCCCCCTATTTCTATATATTTCCGTAGTTTTATTCATATTTGACCTTTTCCCCAAGCTGACTCTCATCTAGGCACGATTCGTCGACTTCCTACTACATATCTAGTAAGTAGAGAGATCGAGGAGGCCTTTTCTATAGTTCCCCTTTGATGACTGCCCAGACCGGGAAGACTTTTTTTCTAAGAGAAACCCAGAGCTTAACTATCAATCTCTTTCCTTAGAACTAGAATATATAATAGCAAAGATTGAGACCTTCGTCCAGAAAGAATCCGGAGGTTCAGAGCTGATAGATGACTCTTATGTATTGACTTTCGTCACTTGAATATAGCATGACTGCAACTCTAATATACCATTACTGCTATGGGTATATCCGATTGTCTAGATGGAAGCATCGAGGGTCTTATTCAATTAGCTAAGGAGCTAATATGCCTTCTTTCTACAGCAATATATATCAGCAGCTACTACGTCAGGTCTGACTATTCCTCTGATGGATGGATAAGAAAGAGAGTTGAAAGCGCTTCGTGGCATGAATTCATACTAGATAAATAAATGGACAATCGATAATTGCCTTTATGTAGGCTAAAGTCCATGCCTGACAACTACGATTTTGACCTGCGTGATTTTGCTGCTTGGCTTATCCCGCTCTATTCTCTCTTTTCTTCCTCTTCCAGACTATAAACCATATTCTTAACACCAGGATCGACTTTCGGGGACAACTAGACTTTCAGATATGTGGTAGGACGGGGTGTGGAGTGGCTGATTCAGTGTCCACCTCGTGGATTGAGCAGGCAAGGACAGAATAGCCAGCTAGTGCACGAAGATGATGTTCTTTTTTAAAGAAGGGGGAGGGGGTTATTTTCTCAAATATATTAAGTGGAGTAGGTATCTATATAAGAGGATCAACCCATGTATTACATTGGAAATGAAGCTCCTCCTAGGACTAAGTAAGGACTAGTATGCATTCCCACGTCAGGCTTTCTTCGAAGGCTTGTAAGACCTGCTTTGCCGCTGAGACTCTCATTCCCCGTCTAGGCCTAGCCCCCTTAGCTTGATGCTTGGAAGAGACTCTCGCTGCTTCCCACTTGTCCGGGAATATGGTTAGCTGTAAAGCCCGTCTAGGATGTATAAGAAGTGTTGTTCATGCCTAGAACGTCAAAGGGGGTGCAAAGATGTACTATGATTTGGACTTGAGACCTCTCCTTTCTCTACTGAAGTGCACGGCACCATTTATAGTACATGCAACTCAAGGGCAGAACAAAACAACAAGGGTAGAATGCTAGCCGAATGCGGACCTTCTCAGCTGGACCTTTCATGATTATATATATATGGGGGGAATGGACCTAGGGGAAAAGAGGCAGATCACCTAGTCCTTGCCCTCTGATACCGCTGGGGAATCTGAGTCTCCACACTCTACTTCACTGACTGATTTATTAGGGATGTCTGAAGCCATTCTACCTTCCTATCCTATCCGGCTTCCCCTTCGCGCGACGAAGCCCCAAGGGCATGCCGGTCGCAGCCTCCATTTCCGCTTTCTATGTCAGCCCCTCTAACACATTATACACAATAAGGGCCTCACTTTGAAGCCTGACCGTTGTGTCCTATCTTTCCTCTCATCCTGTGGCTGAGAATGTCAGATCTCGCTTCATCAACTAGGCTTACTCGCTCCATGCAAGATAGTTGAGTTCTGCCCAATCCCTTAACTTGAGCTTTTCGGAAGGTAGATGGATTGCTTCGAACTCCAGCACCCTCTGGAAGCGCTTAGGGAAATAGTCTTAGCTATAATATCAAAGAAATTGTCAAGCTTGGCAAGAAGACCCATTTGAATCACGGATCCCCCCATCCTAGGTAACATCCAGCGAGGGATTCAGAGAAGGAAAAGAAACTAAGGAGAAGAGCGAGTTTCAGAAAAATGCCAATCGTCGTCAAAATACTCCTGATCTCTTTTCCTTTTGACCTCTGTCACCACCTTCCGACGCATGTCTACACTCGCTTGATCAACTAGGCTCGCACTCTCTACCCCTTTTATATAGAATAAATAATTCAAGCCTAAAACCTTGTTTCTGTATTCCACTTCCAACTTTTTCTTTTGTGCGCTGAGATTTGAGAAAATAGATATATAAATAATGTGTAGGAGCCTTTTGATTTCATAGTAGATTCCTGGATATGAGATAGTCCCTGCGAAGTGAGAAATCCGGATAGGAATGACATCGTCTATGAAAAGGCTAGGGATCTCACGAAAAAAAGCCTATGCTTTGGGGCTATCTTCCTCTATTAAGATGATATGGGCAGTGTGTGGTGAGATGGACGCACAGGAGTCCGTTCTAGACCGGTTTTGAAAGTGAGCGTCAAAAGCCAAGAAAACTATATCAAGTCTGACGAAAGATGGTTCCTATAGTCCTTCGTCCTCTCAACCAGTTCTGACTCCTACGTCTACTATATCTCACCCTAGTCCTTCAATTGCTAAAGGCAAGGAGGAGCCTTTCCTTGATCAGACGTCTCAGTGCGAAGTCCTATAGAAAGAGACTCGAGGAGCGGACTAAGCTGATTTGAAGACTGGTATCATCGTACATTTTGGGCTGATAGTCAAGCCGATCAAGAGAGAGACCTCAGGTCACAGTTCATGAGTAGAGATACATTGAGGAAAGACAAGCTATATGCGAAGCACAAGCTATATACGAAAATGCACGTAGCATTTCTGACGTGGTCTTTCTTGCGCCAGGATTTCCCACAATGGTTTGTGTGGAAGTGGGAGCGCAGTCAGTCTCCGAAAGACTAGTATATAAGGGCTTTCCAAGTAGTTAAGATATTCGGATCGCTCTTTCTCAGTGTCAGTAGTGACATCCTCATTTGGCTAGCCTTCCCTATCTCTGATCTCTTTTCTTATGCCTTTTTGACCAGCTCAACACCTATCCCATGCTTGACTTCTCTACTAACCTAAAGTGGAACAATATGCCTACCTTGTGACTCCGGACTCTTATTTGAATTAAAGACCACTGATGGTGTGAAGCGAGCCAGATGTTTCCTTTTGGGTATAGAAGTGAGAACAGAGAGGTAAACTGATAGAGAAGCAAAGCAGCGAGGTTCATTTCCAACTTCAACTCACTCTACTTTCCTCGGACTCGAAACCCACCTGGCATCAGGGCTTGACTACAACACATTAGACCTCGTGGATTGTATACTAATTTCATCTTATATATCCTCTTCTCAGTCCGGCATTCCCAACCTACCAGTATCAACTCTTAGTGCGGCACAAGCATACTATAGCAATGCAACATTTTATCTCATATGGTAACCTGCACCCTGTAACCACCTGACTACCCCTCTTCGTCTATCGCCTCCCCCTCGCCTCGCATCCTTGCTAGTCAGTAAATCAGACCTGGAGCTCAGTTCCCAGTACTATTCTCTTTCAAAGCCAGAATATTAACGCCATCTAGAATCCTACTCATCTTTCCCGTACGTAGAATGTCCCTCCGGGGGAAGAAGATTAGCGGAGAGAGAGGACTCTCTGAGATGTTTCATATCCGGTTTTCTTATTTAGAAGACCCAACTACCTTCCGATCATACTCTCCATGCCGCTGAGAATGATGATCGCTTCGTCTTATTTATTACCTCTTCGGGACTGGCTCCAAACTGCTTTCTTTTTATTCTGAGAGCCCCACGTATGTCTTTGTCTAGCTCCACTCTGATAGTGTAGTGCCACAAGCTCCATCCTGTGGTCTCCCCGTGTCACTTCCTAGGGACATCGGGTGGCTTCTTTTCCCACGTATAATCATGAAGCTCCCTCGCTCACCTCAACCGATGCTCTAAGAATAGACCAAAAAGTCTGATGCTTACCTTTCTCTCATAAGAGTCCGGCCCTAACTACCTCGCTCGACTCCGATCACATCGACACCCCCGCTCACTAAGAGCGGAACAAGGATCCTTTCATTGAAGCGGCTACATCAACTGCAGCTTTCTAGGTCAGGTAGGTTCCTACCCTAAGAACTAGCCCCCCAAGCTGAGGGCAAACCACTCGCTAGCTATTCGGTCTAGTCCTATCGGATCTTCTCTTCGAGCCTCATACACTATGCTTCGTTTGTTTGGTTTTGCTCTTGTCCGTCTTGCCTTCCGCCGAAGTGAGGCCTTCGAGATGTAGAGATGCTCCAGAATAGGCACGTCTAGAGGAAGATAACAGGATCACTGGGCCCTTAAGTCTTTCCACATCAATTCCCTTTTATATAAGACGAAAGAAAGAAAAGAAGACGCTTAGGGTCAAAGCCAAAACCAAAGACCAGGGGCTTCCATGGGCTCATCCTATCTCGACAAATGGGATTAGCAGGAACAGACGGCCGGGTATTCCTACCAATGAAAGGCCACTTATGGGCTTTGCGGAGAGGGTAGAGGCGGCAAAGAGTAGTAGACTATGGAATCGCGACTAAGAAAGATTGACGAAGAGGGGCTATAATTGGAGATACAGATAGGGGCTCTGTTTCCTAAATACTGAACATGGGACTAGCCATTTGCACCCACGTAGACGTACTCTTTTCATTTTCTAAGTAGATACATATGGCTCAAACTGACTAGCAAAAAAAGCCGGGTGAGGTCGACCTTCCATTTTGCAAGTCTCTCTATATGCTGGTTTCTTGATCTACCTTCTTCTTCTCTCCTACTACTTCTACACATCTCGTTTTGATGCTCCCTATTGTTCGCTGCCCGCCTACCTCCGACCCTTAGGGAATGCATTGATGGAGGGCCATATGGCAGTTCTCTTCGCCCTAGGCTCACTTATCAACTTCCCGGGAAATTACCTTAGTCAGTCAAGCTGGACAAGACCTAGCCGTACCGGAAAATCCATCAAATCTTCCTCAGAAATCTGTAGAATAGACCTCGGTCTCTCAAAGAGGGGGGTATAGGGAATGTCTATTGTTCCCTAACTCGATCTTTCTCCTGACTAAGCTCATTTCCAAGAACATTTAGCTTATATCTTTGTCGAGTAGTCAGTGTGCTCTGCTCCATATGTACTGAAAGGGGACTGATCTAGTGGGGGGCTATAAAGACAAGTTCTTCTGTTCTGTGCGGGTACATTTGACTCAGCTTAATTTCTAGCTGTGAAGCTAGACCAAAGCCTCCTGAGAAGGGAGAGGAAAGGGCTGCGAAGCTAGACCAAAGCCTCTAGAAGGCTCTGAGAGAGAGGAAGATGCAAGTCTACTCGACGTCCCTATATAACAAAGGGGACTCGCTCGGTCTGACTCCGTTTATGATCTCGGGGCTTTTAGTGCTTTTTTTAGCTCTTCGTTTTCTCCTATGTTCTCGCTCTTCTTGACGCAGGCAAATACTTCCACTTGATGTCTAGTTTCGACCCTGCCGCTCACACCTTCTAAAAACTGCTTAATTCACTTATAACTAATTTCTTGATTTTCGACCGATCAATATGGTGCTTCCAGGATGCGAATGCCCTCCCATTTCACTGAGCACTTCTCGAAATCCAGGCTAGTTCCGAGCATTAGATAAGTTGAAACGTTAGATCCTTGGCTTGAAATCACCAGAGGATCAAAGGTCTCACTATGATCATTCCCAGTGCGAGTGAGTTTTGAGTGTCTTCTTGGATAGTTAGGGCTCTTTCCAGATTCCCGAGTCTGGGTAAAAATAGCGCTTAGGGCTCTCTCTATCTTAGTACGAAGTCAAATAATCTCATACTTCTTTCTTTTTTGAAGAAGCTATTCCCGCCCCCTGCTAAGCCACTAGTAGCTCCAGCCTAGACATAGACGTCGAGCCAACCAACTAGCCTGGAAACTATTCCACCTACCTTTCGTAGCCTGATGCCGCCGTGGAGAACTCCCAAACATCGACTAAAGCCCTAGCCCTCTTTCATGTCAGAATACAGAAAGGATATACGAACACTATGGAAATGGAAGCGAGTCCTAGTTATAGTAGGTGTTGAGGCAGGTAAATCGACCGCAGGGACATCTATGACATTCTCAACTACCTCCTATCTGGGTGCTGTGATGTGTCAAAATGACTTTAGATTTGCACGATCTACAGAAAAACAAGAAAATGAATATAGTGATTTTGGGTTGATCTTGCCCAATTATATATAGTAGATTAGAGGAAGATAGCGTAACTCCATCTGACTTCTTCCTATTCGTTCTCCGCTCCACCGCGACTCGCTTGGTTCAGAAGAGTTGTTGTACACAGACAGCAAGACGAACCTACTTGTTACCTTTTGATGCTCCGCCTCCTCTTCTGTTTTTCCTTTCACCTTTTTACCGAGTCCTATCATCTTTGACCTCTTGACCTTTGACCTCGAATTCGCTTACGCTACTCCTCGTCCCCCTGACTATTCTCAAGTACATCTCGTCCCCCGACTTCGGGTCTTTGACCTCCTCTACGCTATCGCTACTCCTCGTCCCCTCTACGCTTTGCCTTGACCTTGCTTGATGCTAGTTGTTCTCCTCTTTCTCTCAGGCAGGGGTACCATGGAAGAATGCATCCCTGCAGCAGGGGTCTTGGGGTAGCCTTCCTGGTGAAGCTTCAGCCGCGAATAGAATGAAGTCTTCAATATAGACAGAAGGTGCTTTCCTTCCCATGTGGAAGCCCTTGGATCATGTCGCTTTATCTAGCCCTTGAGCAAGCATTGGGACTAGGGGAGGAAAGGCAGATGGGGTACCGGTCTAGGTTAGATCCCCAGAGAGGGACGTAGGAGATCCGAATTCCACTTTCTTGATTTATTTGACTCTTTCGTTATGTCTTCCCAGGAGTATGTGAGCAAATGGAATGACCTTTGGTTTTTCGTTCACCTTTCTTTTTTCTGGTTCAAGTCGAATACCTGCCTCCATTCCTGTGATGTGAAAACATTTTTCTTCCTTATCTAGTGAAGCGGGAAAAAAGGAGAGGTGGACCGAAGCCCTCTCTCTGATAGAAGAGGGTTTTGAAGAGGGGAAGGTTTTGAGGAAGATGTGCCCTTTTGCATTGGAAGCCATTGCCATCTTCGTTTTGTATTCTATTTTCCATCCTATTTAAAACCGAATCAGGGTCCAAGCTTCTTTCTTCATAGAAAAGTTGAGTTCTGGGATCCATTTTCATGTCGAATAAATTCCAGAATCCAGGGGTAGAATGAAGAAATCGAGAACTACCTATATTACACTCGCTTCCTACGTACTTGAATTCCTGTTGAATGAAGGAAAATGAAGGCATTTCAGTCCATTTTGATGTGGGCCTTTTGCCTTTGAAGAGGGATCTTCCTATGATTTGTCCCCCTAAGCCTTGGTCAATCAAGGAGTCTGCTTTGAAAAAAGTCCTACATCAAATTCCACTGAGCCTGCACGATTTGAATGGAGGTTACTTAAGCCAACCTTGGGAAACAATGATTCATTGCAAGGGGAAGGAGGAAGACTTTTCAGCTTTTTTTGAAAAAGAAAATGGCTTTTATATATGTGAGGTTCTGACCTTCATTCAGAATCAGCCTCTGCAAATTAACAGCGAGATGTTGGATTTGCTTCAGACAAAGCAAGAGAAATTGACGTCATTGGGTCTTCTCATGCCTTCTGTCCTTGCTAATGTCAAGGACTCACAAAAAAGTCAGGGAGGAGTTGGCTAGAGTTTCGAATATATATGAATTCGATAGGCTCGTTAATATCCTCAATAATCGAATTATAAGAGCCCGCTACGCGCAGTTTCTCATTGATAACGCTTCTGCCTACGAGGGCTATGAATTCTTTTTGCCTGGGGAAAATACATCGATCCGGTCTTTTGACTTTTGAGGAGGGAGATCTGGTATGAAGTCTAATTCTGTTTGTCCCCCACGGGACCCATAGATTAAACGACCATGATGAGCTTTTTGATATGCACGAGAATGTAGTTTTTTATTCCACAGCCCTGCATTACCAAAAATTTCCAAGCTGCACAAACATGGTTTCATGAGGGGGAAGATCAAAGTATGGACAACATATTGGAGCTTTCTGCGAGGGCTAGGAACCCATACCAATTTCTTAGTTATTTATTGACGATCGATGGTTATAATACAGAGGAACGTGATAGAAAGACTTCCCGTCACCTTGGATGTTTCTTCTTCTTTTTACCAAATATTGAGCTATTTTCTTTTAAAGAAGGACATGGCCCGAGAAACTAATCTCATTCAAACTAAAAAAGGGGAAAAACGAGACTTTTATGGGGCACTTACCGAAGATATCAAAATGAGCATGGAAAAGATATTTCCAGAGGAGCTAGGTCTGCAAAAGCTACGAAGCTTGCGTGAGAACTTTCCACGTGGAAAGAGACCAGAGAGGGAGCCTTCTGAGACTTTTGAGAAAGAAAAAGAGAATATTCCTCTTGTTCATTTTTTGACTCATTTTTGGAGAGAGAAATTCTCTTCTATTATGTCTTTGTTTTTCTGTATTTTTTTGCAAAGACATTAAGCACAAAAATGAATTGTTTACCACTTCTCATTATAAGAGAGTGATGGATCAGAAGGAAATATGGATCTCGGAACAGAAGAAAGGGAAAAGGCACCAAATCTGTATTCAAATCCCCACTACCGCATGGAATAAATATCAAAGTATAGGGGCAAACTTTTCAAACTTTTGAAGTAAAAAAGAAGCTGAGATTTCTAAGAGTCTATATCTTTGTTGCGCCAATCGAAAAATCCCCATATATTCAGCTCACGATCATTTTGTCACCAACTGCCTTCATTCTCATCTTCATTCTTGATTCTATTCTCTGGCTTTTATTGAAGGCGATGCCCGATATATGTATATAACTAATCGTGATTTACGAGACCCTCCACGAAAACATAATTGGAACTACTAAGTTGATTGTCCCCCTGCAATACCAAGATTTTGACTTTCAGATGGGCAGGAAGAGAATCCCATGGGAAAAAGCTGCTAGGGAACCCAGTTGATGAGAGTCAGAATCCCAGGTTGCTTGATTTTGCTTGATCTAAGGGCACTTTCAAACTCGCTCGACAACGCAAGAGATATATACAGGAAGAAGCGAGTTTCCAGATCCCTCTGAAAGAGGAAGGTAGTGTAGTAGTCAGACCTGGGAAAGATTGCATCCAAGGAGTAAGCTCACCTTTCTGACTACCCCAAATATCTAGTCATCTTCCCTCTTTTCCCGAACCTTTTCCCCTTTCCAGTCCAGCCAGTCGAGTTCAGGGTCAAGCTACCCACCAGGCAAATCCTCACTCAATGAATGGGGAGGGAAATCCCCATCTAAGATAGATAAGAATCATACCGGTCTTTTTTTTCCATTACTAGACTTTCGAATATAATGCAAAATGCTCTTTGATTTTTGTTTTCTAATAGCTTCGAAGTTTCCCTCGCTCCACTTTGCCCTATGAGGCACGATCACTTTAGGGGCTTTTCTCGCTCACATTTCAAGTCTCTAAGGCATGTGCTCGCGCCTCTCCGAGCTTTAAAGACCAGATATATATTAACATGAGGAAAAAGGCTGTTGAAATAGTAGATTTCTGAGATTTCCAGGCCTAGTAAAGAGCAAGGCCATTGTCCATGGGGAAGGAGTGATACAAAACAACGTATACTGTGAGGCCTACACCTCTTTCCTCTTCGAAGTAAGGAAAATAGCCCTCTACTCTAGGAGAGATAAGGGTATGGGATTTCGGTGCAATTAATCAAATAAACCTACTTAGCCATTTTATATATATTGTTTCGGGGACAACTCTTGGAGGACTCTAGACTGGAAGTGGGAAAGCAGGAAAGAGCGACCTTACGTGATGCATCTCTACGTGTGCCGAGGCACCCTCGTTTACCCTTAAAAAGAGGCTAATATAGAAGTAGAACCCTTTTTTCGAGTCGAGTTCTGGTCAGGGAAATCCTAGACCCAGATCAGAATAGAAAGATGTTCTCTTCCGACTAGTATATAGCTTGGGAAAGGACTTCGAGTTCCTCGAGTTGAGGACTTCCAACTAGTATATAAAAGCTTGTTCCACCAGCTAAGTCAGTTCATTAATCATCCCTCCTCTTTCTGACTGACCTCGCGCCTGCCTGGAAGGAGAGTCCGAGATATCTAGTTGGAGCTAGGGGGAAGGATGCTTCCTAGGATAGTGCAGATTCCAGTCCCGTTTCTAACTTGACTTAAATCATCCAACTAGAAACTATATCAAAAAAGGGTTGGTGTGGCAATCGGTTGAGGAAAGTAAAGTTAGAAATGCACTCTTTCAGTGAGAATCAAAAGAAGGAGCTAATACGGGGAGACGACCTGGCTTCAACTTCCTATCCTGGTCGTAGCCAGAAGGGCGGGCTACTATGCTAGGCTTCTTCAAGACGGTGCGAAGAGGTTAGAAATGCTCGTCCTAGTAGCATAGTTAACGATGCAGTCGAGTCTCTAACCTCGTCAAGGACCGGGACTATGTGCTCCAGAATCCGTCCACCTGAGCCTTCAAGATGTCGACTGATTGCGTCGGAAGAGAATAAGCGCACACACCCATGCCTCTCCGGTCGAGCTACTGCCATACGTCACTCTTAGCCTGTCAAACTGCGAGGTAAGCGCTTGGAAGATATGCATTGTCTTGACCAGGAAAATGAGGTGGTGGTATCAGAGAGGTCAGTCGAAGGTGCGGAAAAGAGAAGTCCGGACACTACTTATCAAGGAAAGTGACTAGGATTGGAAAAGAATGGATAGTCCACGTGAGGATGACTCCCATACCTTGCTCAGTGGTCGGGATTGTACCTAGAATTGAGAATATAAAGAAAATTGCCAGTATTTATGCCTCGGCCCAGACACTTAGATAGGCTATTGGCTTTTATTTTCTATAAGCGTAGGCACCCCTTTTATATAGTTTAAATAATTCAAGCTGCTTGGAACACAACGTCACTATAAGCTCGCAATGTTCGTCAGTTAGGGGACGACAAAGATAGAGCCGAAGCTCATCCATCTAACCCTTGCTTTTCAAAACTATCGAGATATATAAGGCATCTACTATTAACAACTATGAGAATATTAATGGACCTTCACTATTACCTGAGTTCAGATCGAACTTATGAAACTCCATCATCTACCCCGCTAGCTAAAAGCCCGCACCCTAGCCTGACCTCGGATATGCTAGCATCTACCACCATATGGGGCCTTACATGACAGTTGGAGGGCGTAATAGAGCTATAGGATTTTCTATCCTCATCCCCTACCCAAAGACATAGTTTCGTCTTCCACAGAGTGAGGGGCAGTATCCGTCCAACTAAAGAGGGAAGTGTTGGGTGGTTTTGCTTGTATTTCATTATAGAGATTTAGGTAACTAGAATATCCAGATTTACATAACATTTACAATTAGCCCTACCCTGCCTTTAAGAGATTAGACGATGACCCCTTACACACAATGATAGATGCACTACTTTCGGAAAGAGTTCTCACAGAGAAAAAGGACGAGAAAGATAGGAAGTAAGCAAAAGACATGATCTTCCCCCTAGGTGAGAGAGAAAGTCATACTTCAGCTATGAAAGAAAAGTAAGCTGGATCAAATGAAGAACCTAGAGAAAATAATGGAATGAATAAATCAAAGATTGGACTATTAATAAAGGGGTCAAACTACTACTATAAGATTCTGGAGGAGTGATAGGTTTAAAACAAGGATTTACTGGTCAGAAAGAAATAGATTATCATCGATAAACTCCAAAAAACACGCAATTAGGGACACCTATCATAAAGAAGTAGAGAAAGGATCGGAAAAGGATCTATCCAACCTACACAACTACTAACTATATTGTTCAAGCTAATCAAATATAGGACATTGAAACACATACTCTCTGTCTTTCTATATACTTAGTGAGCCTCTGAGTTAGACTAGACTATCCGATCCCACAGCTGCAGACAAGCGAGAGAAGCATAGCTGAGGAACTATACATTATGTTGTCCTCGGATGGTTCTTCCAATATCTCTGACGCATTTCAGGCTATTAGTCAGGCAAACCAACGCATTCTCACTGCATCTAAGGGTTGATATTGTGTGCCTAGTCATCAGTGGCTTTCAGATTTATGCAGTAAGTGAGACCTTAGTCTCTGAGAGGTCAAGAGTAGTCGCCCGTGCTGCTGGCTCGAGGAAAATCAAAAGAATAACAGAAAGAACTAGAATTTCGAATATGCTCGAGTCTGCTTGAGACTCGCTGCCTCCGAGGACGAACTATTAGGAAGGAGAGCCTTCTTCGTTAACTGGATCCTCCGACCATGAAGTATAATCTCAGGCCTCATTAGGATTCATCCCACCCACGAACTAGTCTCACAGGATAAGAAAATAGCTAGCTATCTGATCTGAAAAGCTGATACACAAGGTTCATCAGGATTCTGCACAAAATCATAACTCTTTATGGTTTTGTTAAATCTGATGTTCCAGCTACGAGAAGCTTGCTCCAACCCATAGATGGATTTCTTCAGCTTGCATACTTTGCCATCCTTAGTCATGAAGCCATGGGGCTGCTCCATGTAGATATCCTCCTCGAGGATCCATTGAGGAAAGCCGTCTTGACATCCATCTGCCAGATGTCGTAGTCAAGATATGCAGCTATAGCTAGCAATGTCCTGATGGATTTAAGCATAGCCATAGGACAGAATGTCTCATCGTAGTTGATGCCTTCTCTCTATGTATAGCCCTTGGCTATGAGTCGTGCCTTGAAAGTATCTACTTTCCCATCAGGTCCCCAATGGGTTTTACCCCTTTAGGTTTAGAGGAAACTACATATCTTTAACCCCTTTAGGTGGATCCTCTAGGTTCCATACACCATTCTTATGCATGGAGTCAATTTCTGACTTCATTGCATAAGAATGAAGTCAGAAATTGACTCCATGCAAAAATAGGTTTTTTGCATGGAGTAGGGGGTGCAAGAAGCGAGGTCAAAGGTCAAAAATGAGCAAGCCAACTTAGGTAGTAGATGGCGTGCTCAATGATGAGAAATTCCTAAACAGTTTTTGATGATCCTAAACCAATAAGACTATATAGGTTTTGAGAATGAAGAATTCTGGTGTCTGAAACCAAGGAGGACTACTTAAGCATTTGCGGAAAGCATTTGATATCTGTACTCCCCGACTTCTAGGAAAGCCTTTACTTCCACTCAGAATTAAGCGGAGGGGAATGAGTCTATGCAGAAGCGGATCTGAGAGCAAAAGATAGTGGTCAAGGATCAAGGGATTTGAACGTCAATCTCAAAAAAGCTGTGAGCGAAAAGTATGAGTATTGAACCAGGCTTGGAGCTCAAGCATAGAGGAGGACTCATCCGATCGTCGAAGAAGGGGGGAGATGCCAGCTGAGAAGAGGTCAGATGCGAATCAAAGGTAGTTCCCCAGTGGAGGCGAAGGAGAGGAGGGCAGATGCAGACTATATAATCGGTGGTTATATCAGACGGAGGGCTATGCCTTCGAGAAAGAGAGCTAGGAATCATGGAAAGATAGTACAGACGATAGATGGTGCCTCAACTTCGGAGCGTCAACAAGGAGGAGGTATGTAGAACTGGAAAAAGGAAAAGGTAGTCAAGCAACTCGCCACTCATTTCTCCTAGGTCTCTTGATAGTGGACGCGGATCCGCAGTGATATACTCTTATTCATCGACGCTCTCTAGAGTTCAAGCCTTCAGATGTAGTGTAGAGCGTGGGGATACTTAGAGGGATCATAATCTGTCGGTCACTACTACAAGGCTGGAAGAGGTAGGTCAAGAGCAGCTCAGCTAGAAAGAGGCGGAGTGGATTCAATAAGCAAAGCAGGAGCTGACGGAGGTACCTAAGAAGTGGATACGGAAATCAAGTGGATAAGCAGTCTTCGAGGCCCCTGAAAAGAAAGTAGTCTAGTTCTCAGCTTCGATGAGGTCTCAAAGAGCTTAGGTATGTCTCCAGTCGATTAAAGAGGGAGCGAGTTGAGGCAGAGAGGTGCCGAGGCGAAAAGCGGAAATGGAAGGCTTTTTTGAGAATATAATAGTTGTCAGTCGACCACACATATCTCTATCGTCTTTCTAGAGGTTAGCCTTAGCCCTCGCTCGACTGAATGAATCTACCGACACACACATGGCCACAATAGGGCGATGCTTTATAGCGACTGAATGATCTGACTACTAACTAAAGGAAGTAAGTGAAGTGATGGAACGAAACGAGCCTCACTTAAGGCGATACTAATCCTTGCGAGCGAGTTCTAGGGTCCATAGGGGGAGACCGTTGTTGCGATATAAGAAGAGGCTTAGTTAGCATGTTCTCACTCTCAGGCTAGGGAGAAGAGGAGCCTACTTATTTCATTTGGATTTGAGCACGAGAAATTCTCTAAAAAGATATAATAGGCAATTGGGATAGTTGGCTTGCAATGCACTCCTTTCTTTGCTTGCTCTTTTCCCTGGTTGGTCTTCAACCTCACTTCTGCTCGTACCTAGTTGCTCACAGACATCCGTCGATAGTTTACATAGGCCTAGGGCTCTCTTTGACAGAGGTCGAAAGCCAGTAAAAGTGGGCCGCCTATAGCCTGCCAGGAAAGAGCCACCGATTTCCAAGTGTGCTTTTTTGATATTAGCCTGAAATCTGAACCCTTCGAAAGCACCTTTCTTGCTACGAGTTTACCGGGATATGAAAAGCTTGTATATATTCCAAAAAAGCCGCTAGTGAGGATGGGAATGAGGAGATATAGGTTAGGGCAGTCTTTCTGTGTTTTCTGTCCCGTAATAAATAACACGAAGCGAGTGATCCCTGGGCCTATAATCTTCTAGTCCTCCGTCATATATAGTAGGAAGTCGATCAAATAGAAGTTCGCTGGCAGTTGAGGGAACCGTGCATCTAGCTGGAAAGCAGGAACTAGATAGAAAGGCTTTCTTTGTCTTCCAGGCGTCGAGGAGCATCTCTCAGTTTAAGCTACCCGCTTGACTTCTTTGTTGTAATTGATCAAGACTTTCAGCTATCTATCCAGCCCCCCTATGGGAAGTAATAGGGAAAGAAAGTCTCTTTCAATGGGGCTCGTCTCATAATCCTAAGAGAACCCTCTATAGTTTCGTAAACTACACAATTTCTTTGAGCTGACTCGCTCCTTTCGCAACGTTAGCGGGAAGTTCACTCTCTATACTATAGTTTGGTTGGTGGCTGGCGCATGGAAGGAGAGTTGGCGACTTGGCTACGAAGTGAGCGGGAAAGCAGTAATATCAAGCCTAGTTGATCGGAGACTCAAGAGGGAAGTGGAAAGTGGCATCAAACCCGGGAGTCCCATGGGAAGTATAATAGCTTCTTCTCAGTCTGGGTAGATTCTAACTGAATAATTAGGATAGCCTTCCCCCTATAGCCCTCCAGGGGTAGAGTAGAGAGGGGAGCCCCCCGGGGTCAGTGGGAGAGGGGGATACCCATACACCTACTCTATAGATGGTGAGAGGGCGAACTAGATATCAAGAGAAATGAAAGTAGGTCAGCCTCACTCCCCGCTAGGGTCCTTCGTTATTGCTTCCGTCAGCTTACGGTTCATGTCCCCTTATCAATAGTCTCATTGTCTTCACACTAAGTGTGTGAAAACAATGTCTTAACACACTGGGAGTCGCTAGTCGCAACTCTCCATGGTTATCGGTCGAGAATGTGTCTACCGAACAAAAAAAGCCATATGTCGAAGACCAGTGAATCCTTGGGACCCCCCTGGCACCCCCGCAACTACCTTTCTAGGTCGGAGACCACCTCACCTGACAGCGGCCCCCATCGCCCGGGAGAGGAAGAAGGGTACGTTCAATAGATAGTTCGGTTTAAGGGGCGAAGAAGCTCTCTTGTCATTTGACGGGAGAGGGGCGAAGAAGCTCTCTTGTCCTTTGATGGGAGAGGGGCGAAGTAGCTCTCTTGTCCTTTAAAGGGAGAAGGGCGAATAAGCTCTCCTGTCCTTTGACGGGAGAGGGGCGAAGAAGCTCTCTTGTCCTTTGACGGGAGAGGGCTGATCTTGTTTCATACTTGTCTTATAGCCGGCTACAAGTAAACCACTCCTGAGGGGATCTTCTCCACGTCTGTCATCCCAAGAGTGGATCGGCTCTCCGATGCCAGAGTGAATTGGGTAACCCCACTGGGTTCACCGTTGAATCAATTCCCCCCTTCGCAAGAAGCCATCCTTATCCCCCTGCCTCAATCTTGATGAAACCCAGTCCCTAGTAGTCTCTATATATATGGGGGGTTGTCTCGGGGGGGGGGGGGGAGTAGATTGGGAACTGGAGAATCCAGCCTTTCTTTAGAGAGCAAGGATCACAAGCCTTATTAGCCATCAGGCGGGTATTCGTTGAATCAACCCCACCTGAGAGAAAGCAGCGAGCAGGCCCAGAGAAAATGCATAATACCTACTAATATCAATGCATTTAATATAATAAAAACTTTGAGAAGACTTTCTTTATATAGTTTTCTTTGATTCGCACTTATTTATATAGGGATTGGCATTTACTTTGTGAGGTGCGTAGGTGAGTAGTAAGGGTAGGAGGCGTGCCCGAAGAGCAACGGCTGCAGTGTGGTTTTAGGTATTGTCGCGTCATTGAGATCCGCAGGGTGGGTGGCGGGGACATCGGCTGACCTTTAAATAAGGGGTGCTAGGCTTAGTAGTGCTCGAACCTACAATATCACTGTTATGAGCGGTACGTTTCAACCAATTAAACTATAAGCCCCTACCGGTATTTTTATGCAATTCGCTCACTTCGAGAAGAGCGGACTCCTCTTGAGGAGACCCGGATTCTGCGGAGGAGTGGAGCCGTTGACTTCATCTTCTAACCCAGGGGGAATGAAAGAGGCAAATTCGCGATGGTGAAAACAATGACGAAACTCAGCTCGCGGGCACTCGAAGCTCAAAGCAAGACCTGAATATATATATATATATATAGTTGGGGCTCTCTATTTGCTTGCCATTTTTTTGGCTGCTCGAGCCCATCCTGGGGGCGGGAGGGGTGTGTGAGGCCACCGTTTCCATAGCCCAGAATATATAATCTAATTGCAAGTCCACCAGGGTTACTGATAGACCGGACCTCGGAGGTTCAAGGCTAACACAAAGAACCACATGTGATGCCGTGACGTTCGGGCCTCTTCCCCAAGAGTCCCTTCACTACACTAACCTTAACATAGGACTACTAAGGCATACTGATGATAGACTTTCCCAAGTAGCACAAACAGAAAGATCAAAGCTTAAGGGAAGAATGGTTATTAGAAGAGAATACAAAGTCAATCAGGATCCAAGCTTCAGCCTTGTTCTTTTCTTCTAACCCCTTCGTGCAATACGTGAGCTCGAGACCGAGAGTCCAGTCGCTAACTCCGCTACTGTCGTTTCACTCGGGCTTATCTAAGAGACGAACGCTTTCTTAAATGTGATAGAAATTCATTTCAAAAAAAAAAGACAAGACTCTTTCTGAGGTATTTGCAAAATAGGACCTTATTGTGATTAGTCCGAAGGTCAATGCTGGAGAGTGGGTTTTGGGATTTCTGATTTGAATAATAGCGGAGAATGAATCACGGAAACTTTAATATCGGACTTATCGGCATTTTTCTATTACCACCAAGATCAGCACGTGAATAGTAGCCTTACGTGCCACGGGTGAAAAGGTGAAGTCACGTACATCTGCTTCTATCCCTTGGCTACGCGATCGTGCCTTATAGCGCTCCAAAGAGCCATCAGCACGTTAACAGTACCATTTACATCCCACAACGGAAGCATCAGCTAGCTCCCAAGTACCCCGTGCCAGTAATGCGGACATCTCATCCTCCATGGCCTGAGGCCATTTCAGATCAAGTAGTGCTAGGGTGTCCTCTAATATAATAGACTCTCTGCGGACAATGCTTTATCTTATCAAATCCCTAGCTGGAAAGTCGAAATTCCCTATCTTCAAAGTCGAAAATCCAGAAAGAATGCTGGATCCTATCGTGAAATAAAGAAATGTGAAGGAGACATTGTGAATATATAGTAGAGTCTGGGATGCATGGTATTGTAAATACTCTTGCATGTCCTATGCCCCTTTCTCTTGGCAATGGAAAAAGCAAATCACTATCAGTATCAACATCTTCCCCACGTCACCAGAATTTTCACCTGCATCCAGCATGTCAGATGTACGTTGCTCAGACCCTAGGCCTCGCCACCAGCCTCACCTACATCCACAAAGTTAGGAACATGCTCCTCACACCTGACCTTAGACTCAGCAGGTGATTGATGTGATCGTGAGGTAGACTGTCCTAGATATATATACACGGGGGATCCTGAAAACGACTCGGTGACTCCTGTGTGGAAGGATCGGACTCCAAAGGGACAGGAGGAAGAGGCATAGGAGCAGGAACTAGATAGAAAGGGGGTGCTATGTAAGGTTGAGCGAGTCACTGTAGTAGAAAAGAAGGGAAGAAACGGCCCTATAGTGACGTGGTGACATCAGCACTCACATAGTGAGGTCTTAGAAGAGGATCATAGCACCTATATCCTTTTAGAGTCCATGAATAATGAAAAGGCATTTGACATCCCACGGTGAATAGACAGCTGAGGCATTAATTAAAGAACTCACATTATATACAAGATTTTCCCAATTAAATTACATATTACTATCATCTACAAAAGCTGGGCCTTATGAGGCTGCTGCAGCAATAGAAATGGACCTTCCTGTTCGCGGTTTGAGTTCTACCCTGAGGTCTTTCCAAGCGACAAAATTCCATCTTCAACCCCCTACGTACTACTTGAATATTTAATAAGAGAGGGGCCTCACTCACAAACGCTGACTGGGAAGTTTGATGCTGTGTGACTGAGTTATATGCTTTCCTTATCGTACCCTCAGTTGGCCAGTTCATGCTCCATTTCAGAACTTGAACTATATATTTGGGAGCTGGAACTTGTCTACGCAAGCGAGGATAGGCCTTGGACCTCGTGGGTGGAGTACGTAGCGTAGTGAGGAGGCATGTTTGTGTGAGATGAATGTTCTGAGAGATTTTCTTCCGATAGAACCACCCAGCTAGGATACGAGGTAGGTGGGTCAGGGTCAGGATGTCAGCATGTCTTTGTCTACGCAACGTCTTGTCTAGATTGATCCTGGTGAGTCGATGACCTAGTCCACTGGCTTGCGTCGGAAGAATGACTAATCTATTACATCTGCGCTAGGAACGGAACGAGTAGACTAACTATAGGAGGTGCGAGATAGGAGCGAATGAAGTGGAAGTGAGCAGGAGTTAAGGAAAGAGAATGTTCAATAAATAACCCAGGCCTGCCCCTCTCTTCTATATTAATTACTCGCTCCAGGAAAGGGAGAAGCAATCCGCTAGCCCTTTGAAACCTCGATCGTAGGGTACAACAAGGACCACCGGGAAAGTGCAAATGGCATGCTTCCTTTTGTTCCAAGCTTCCTCTTTTCTCCCCCTTCGGGAAGGCCAAGGAGCAACAAGAGCAGCTTAACGAGAATAAGGCACCTCTCTTTCCCTTTTTTAAAGTTTCTTCCATTTTATATTTATTTTAGATCTCAAAGCTTCAGTTCCCTGATTAGGCTTCAAAAAGGCAAGGAAAACAGATGAGAAATAGGCAGTGAGTTCCCCTTGCCTCAGGGGATCGGGGAAGTTGACTCATTCCCCACTACTATCGCATTGCAGTTGTGGGAAGACTCTTTAAAGAGCTAATTAAACATCAACGGTTAACTAAATCCTAACCCAGAAGAATACGATGAATTCCCAGGAAAGGATGAGATGAGATGTGGACTTTCAGCTGTAGTAGTTGAGCTTGGACTGGAACATGATCTTCATATCCATATCTCCTTGAGTCTAACTTTTCTTCTGGGCTCAACACTTCATCTAAGACTTTCGAGTCGATCGCATTCTCCAGATAGACTTTCGGGAAGGACGTTAGGTGAGCATCACGAGAAAGGTGTATTAGAATGTTCCGAAAGTCTCTAACACTCACTCTTTCCCGACCTCCTATAGTACCATCTTCTTTATTGATTTTTCATAAGTAAGAGAATCAAACTCGATTATTAGTTAACATTCTATTCTTCTTCCTCTCAGCTTCGCAATCATAAGTCAGCCTTCCCGCGGGATCGTCCCACCTTTCATCTTTGAAGCCTTCCCCTTCAGAACTCCTAGCTCCAACCCTTTGACACTACCACATTCATCTCCTTCTCGAATTTTGAGTTGATATTAGAGCTTGAAAAGTGCTTTAATTATTAATAGTTTGCATTTTGAAATGCTCGTAATTGCTGGAGATGGTGATATGAGATGGGTATAGTTATCAAACCCGGTTTAATCTAGTCGAAAGAAGTTGATGATTCTAACTGAATAATTGGTTTTAGACTGGCAGGCTGGAGAGTCAGTTGTTGATCTCTTTCCACATCACTAAGTTCTTTTACCCATTCTCGGGAGCTGCGTCCTGTCGAAAGAAAGCGTGGCAGCCGGCAAGGCCTTTTCTACTAGTTGGTTGCTTTGAGTTCCCGGTGGGTCCAAGATGGTCTTCTTTTCGCATCGCATCCCCTTGTATTAGTGGACGGGCAAGCCGAAATATATAATAGGAGAAGGCTGCGGAGTGCTTTCTTTCTCCTCTCATGGTCTGGGAAGACTTCTTCCTCAGCGGCAGAGGTCTGGTCAGCTAATAGACAGTACGGTTCACTCATCCTAGCCTGCCTGGGACAAACAGCCAGGGCAAAGAGGCTTTGGCTCCAAGGCAAATCATCCACTGTCGTCCCAGTGAGGGTCGAGGACGGGAAAAGAAATAAACAACCCCCGTGGGGGTTGCTGGATGATGAAAGCCCTCCTGTTCCGGGAACTACTCATTTGTTAACGGTAAACAAATCGACGAGTACCAGAGGCTACTTACCTAAAATAGCCGACTTTCAATCAACAGATAAATCCTAGGTCCCTCTATCTATAAAGCTGTCTTCCTGCTTGTAAAAGCCATCTGTAGTCTGTCCCCAAGGGGTGTTGGTGATTTTCCAAGAATCCAAAGTCGTAGGAGCTGTCTATAAGTGTGAAACCCCCGAAATCCGAACAGGGACTAAAATGCAAAATCCAACCGGATCTGGGCTAAATTGCAAATCTGCTTTTATTCCTTTATTCAAAAATTTTATTTGAGTAGTCCATTGCGTAGGGCTCGTCGATAGCTTTCCAACGAGTCCAAGAACGTTAAAATCCGATTTCGGGAGCCCGAGTTACGGCTATTTTAGCGATGAGGGGTCCAGGTCATATTCGGATCCGAACCCAGATCCGAATCCGAGTTTTGCCCTTAAACCCCAACCCCCCTCTCGTCCAAAACGCCCAAACCCTCCTCCTCTTCGATCAGCCCTCTTCCTCCCTTTTTTCCCTCACCAGAGCAGCCGGAGCACCTTGGATCGACCTTAGATCGGCGACCTGAAGCCGGCATCGCGTAGGGAAGGACGAGATCGCCTTCTTGTGCGCTTTTGCAACACGAACGGTGAGTCGAGTGCACCGTTCTCCACGGGTGGAGAAACCTAGGTGACAACTTTTCGAGGTACGATGTTTTCCCTTCCTTTTGCTGCTGGATTCACACGTTTTAGCCTACCTTGTGATTTCAAACCTTCACGGAAGTGGTGCTTTTATGTACATGGTTGTCGGCATAGTTATACACAATTGTTGATCATTAGTTAGATCACCAATCTTCACGAATGCACACATATTTTCATTGGTTTCATATGTGTATTTATACGTCTGGATTTTATCATATTGCTTGGGAGCAACCACAAGCAACATGTGGTATGTTGAATGGTCATCCCTTGCCCTCTAAACAGAAAAAAAAAGTAAGCAGCAGACGGTCTCTGTTCTGTTCTTTTGACCAAGTTAGGAGGAATTAACTGCCAATTCTAAAAGTCTATTCGTAATAGAGAGGAACATATTGTATCGGTGAATGCCAATTCACCCTTTAACTCTCATTGATTTATTTTTATATGAGGAGATCTGCTTTCCTGATTGTGTTGTTGTGAACATGCACAGCCTTCTCCAAAGAACCACTCACTGCACATGAATGAAGTATGCTTGTGGTTATGAAGGAATCCACTTGAATGCCTTCAGCTTACATTTTTTTAACAAGTTAATTGGCTCATCAAATGCCACACATTGACTCCCCAGATATCATAACAACCCATGAAATGGCATCCCCGTATGCTATTTTCATGAATAAGACGGCGACGCTATGCAGAACCCTATATTTTGAGTACATATTCACTTGCGAATCGCTAAGTGAAACATCACGATATCCACATTGATAGAAAGCCTATGAATCACCTTCCCCATAAGGATATTGTCGATTTTTGAGAAAGCAAGAGGTACACAGAACAATGTTGTTGAGTCGACTCCAATCCCTTAAGTTCACATCTTTTCAAAACTATCAACAATGGGTTCTTCATGTTCTCTATTTCCTTTTGTTTCTTGATTGCAAATGCAATTTTTAGATTTTTCAATTGAAGGAATAGACAATTTTTTAACATCCCCTGTACGGGCATATGGGTCAACATCACCATTTGATTTTGATGTAAATAAAGCTTGTTGATTCATCACACGTGGATGGAAGTCTTGTTGAAATAACTCTTGACATTTTTGTATGAATGCAAACACGGATCGATGTCTATATGGTATTGTTTCAGTAATTCCATTAGCAGGCTACCTTATTGATTATCTGTCAAATGGTTTGTCGGAGTAATGTCAAAACTGTGTTTGTTATAGGATATTGCCTGCACTGAATTTAGTAATGTCGCCTATGTTCTTATTGTAGCATGTTTTTGAATATATATATATATGTTAATGTATCGAGTTATGGATGGCTAGTTGAGTGCCTTATGATCAATTACCATCATGAAGCCACATCATACATCATCTCCATGCTACTGCTCCACCTTCCAAATTGTTCGCATAAGTGAATAGATTGTTGCTGCCATAGTTTATAAGTGACATTACTCTTCTCCTTGTATTGTTACTGGTTGTAGATGATAATAATATACAGTGACAGTGGTTGTGTGGTACCTTCTCTGAAAGGGCATCCTTCTTCATTGTATATATTAGTATGCTATGTGATAATATCTCTCATATATTTCATCAAACAACTTGATTGCCACGTAAATTCTACTCCTCCAGTAGAATGCAATGAGAGCATTTGCAGTAGCAATGGATCCAACAAATCCTGATTTCACAATAAGCGCATGAAGGGACTGACATCTTTTCCATAGCCAATTTCACATGGATTGTCGTTCGATCAAATCCATATTTCTTAACGGTCATTAAGCATATTACAATGGTCATGACTTCACTTTTCTTATTATTCTGTAGAAGAGTTTCTAATGCGATCATGTAGTGGAGAAGTTGCTGCCAAGGGAGGGGCATGCACCCTTGGTGGACCTGGGTAGAAGCCTAGTTGACCGCGATCCCAACTGCTACTGTAGCTGCGATGGTTGGGGGGCATGTTGCTTGGCACACCGAGGTGCTGATCTGACAGTGTTGGCCTCGCACTTGTGTGCTTTAGCCCGGTGCTCGAGCGCGGGCCAAGTAGTCATGGTTGGTCGGCTAGTGTTTCGCTTGTCACTTAGAGTTAACACTCGTGTACGAGCCAATGTAGGCCACATTGGTCAGTATTCCGAGTGGGAGCGCTAAGAGGGGAGTTCCGGGAAATGTGATTAATGAAGTTGGGAATGGGACATGAATCTCCTCTGCATAAGGAGGATTGGATTATCGCGAGGTTTCATGGGTTGGGATCTAAATTTGTGAATCAGAAGTACAATTGCGAAGTGGAGCTAAGTGGACGTGTTGGGAACTTAGTTAGGATGCATTGTACCCCACCGCATGCCTATGGGGGCACCCCACCCTAAGGTGTTTTCTTTTACCTTAGAGTCATAGTGTGAGGTCTCATCCAGACCAAGATCACATACTATCCACGAAGCTTGGTTACTTATATACATATCCAGATCAAACAATAAAAAGTAAAAATGTAATTCTTTGTGAGATCAATTACCCTGTTTCTTTCTCTTTTGCACACATTAAATGTTTATCATGCATTCCTTTTTGTGTAGTTTTGTTTAAATCGTATTGGGCAACTTTGCTCATAACGTACCTATGTGTGAATCCACAGGCCCTCAGCACTACAGCTTGGAGTCACCTTTTGTGCAGCGTCACGCACTTGTTGTAGTACAGTTGTTGTTAGTTTTACTATCCTTCTTTACTTGTATCATTTTTGTTGAGAGACATGACATGTAACAGGTATGTTGGGACACCTCTTTAAAATATGCATACATGTATACTTTGTGGACATGGAGGTACATTGCAAATGTAATGGATGGAGATGCAAATGGAATGTAATGGAAATTGCTTTATGGAATGATGAATGGAAATTTAGGTTGTGGTTGTAAACAACTTGAATGGAATAGCAAATTTTAAATTCCAGTAAATTGTGCTATTTTCTCCTGCTTATGTGTATGTCAAATATTCGAATGTGGAATGTGTGTGCGTGGATTTGGTTTGCCGAGTACCCGGATCCTAGGGGCGTCACAGCTTGGTATCAGAGCAGTGGTACTCCATTCCATTCCTCACATACCATTCCTCATTGGTGTTCGAATATTGGATAGTGTGAAAGTCTTCTGACCCAACACGAGTCCACAGGAGAATAGCATATTTACAACTATGTCCATGTGTCTCTCTTAAGTCCGGACGTACATTGATGCTGGGATCGAGTGTATCTACACCTTAAGGGCACACCCATTGTTTTTGCCAGGGTTGTGTAGGCTACCTTGCCTACGTAGAAGACTCAACGGTACAGGACCATGCGATAGAGGATGTCAGAGTTGTGTGTGTTTTTCCTTAATGTATTTCCAGACGAACTGCCTGGATTACCGCCAATATGAGAGATAGAGTTTGAGATCACGCTACTGCCAGATACACAACCGATCTCTATCCCTCCATACAGGTTGGCACCAGCTGAGCTCAAGGAGCTCAAGGTATAGTTGCAGTAGCTGTTGGAGAAGGGATTCATCTGCCGCAGTACATCACCATGGAGTGCTCCAGTCCTCTTCCTGAAGAAGAATGATGGATCCATAAGGCTATGCATAGACTATTGGGATTTGAACAAGAGAACGATAAAGAACCGTTACCCCACTTCCTAAGGTAGATGATCTTTTTGATCAGTTGCAGGGAGCAGCAATGCTCTCTGAGATTGACCTGCGGTCGGGATACCATCAATTGAGGATCAAAGAGGCTAATGTAATGAAGTCTGTATTCCGCACTAGATATGGTCACTATGAGTTCTTGGTTATGCCGTTTGGATTTACGAATGCGCCTGCTGCATTCATGGATTTGATGAACTGAGTCTTTCGTCCGCATTTGGACAGGTTTGTGATTGAATTCATCGATGATGTTCTAGTCTACTCCCGTGATGAGTACTAGCATGAGTAACATCTGTGCACGGTTCTAGAGACACTTCGAGAGCATCAGTTGTATGTCAAATATAACAAGTGTGAATTTTGGCTTTCTGAGGTGGCATTTCTTGGTCATATAGTGTCAGGGACAGGGGTGTCAGTTGATCCCACCAAGATAGAGGCAGTGGTGTCTTGGGAGCGACCCAAGACGGTTATGGAGATTTGTAGTTTCCTTGGTCTCGCCGGATAATAGAGGAGATTTGTCAGAGGGTTCTTCCAGTTAACCCTACCCTCACTCGGCTGATGCAAAAGGACGTGCCATTTGTCTAGAGTGAGAAATGTGTGTTGAGCTTTCATACGTTCAAGGAGCGGTTGACTTTCGCATCCATCATCACACTTCCTTCTAGTACCTTGGACTTCACAGTGTACACAAATGCTTCCAAGGAGGGCTTGGGTTTAGTGTTGATGCCGCATGGACAGGTTGTGGTGTACGCATCACGACAGCTGAAGAACCATGTAGGAAACTACCCCACTCATGATTTGCAGTTGGCGGCCGTAGTCTTTACATTAAAGATATGACATTACTATTTGTATGGGGTGACATTTGAGATTTTACAGACCACAAGAGCCTCAAATACATTTTTGAGCAGAAAAGGGCTAAATATGAGGCAAAGTTGGTGGATGGAACTGTTAAAAGATTATGATTGTATCATCTCCTACCATCCTGGTAAGGGGAATGTTGTAGCAAATGCCTTGAGTAGACGACCATACACTGAGGGTTCGACATCCTAGTTGCAGACTTGGGATATGCTAACTACACTTAGTGAGTGACATCCATTTGAGGGCACAACTGATGCAGTGACAATGCCAACCAAGTATAACAGCTTGTGGGATAGGATTGTTCAGGATCAACATACAGATCCGAGGATTCAAGAGCTATGCCACAGGTGCTTGAAGGTTGAATTCGGCGGATTTCAAGTCCGTGAATATACCGTATGAAAGGGAGACCGTGTGTATGTCCTAGATAACAAGGAGATGAGGAGAGAGATCCTGGATGAGGCACATAGCTCGACATTTTCAATACATCTAGCCATCACCAAGATGTACAGGGACTTCCGCCAACACTTTTGGTGGGAAGGAATGAAGAAGGACGTAGCTGAATATGTTAGCAGATGTCTTACCTGCCAGATGGTGAAGGCAGGACACCAGAGGTCTCCTGATTTACTACAGCCTCTTCCCATCCCTATGTGGAAATGAGAGAGCATCCCCATAGATTTTGTCATGTCATTGCCACGCACCCATAGAGGGCTTAATGCGATATAGGTCATCATTGACCGGTTGACCAAGTCATCCCATTTCATCCCGATCAACATGACATATACACCAGTGCAACTAGCGAAGCTATATGTTCAACACATTGTTCGGTTGCATGGGATACCCAAGGAAGTAGTGTCGGACAGAGATTTCCGTTTCACATCACAGCACTGGAAGGAATTCATAAAAGCCTTGAGGACTGAACTACGCATGAGTTCAGCATACCATCCACAGACAGATGGGCAGTCCTAGAGGACCATTCGGACATTGGAGGACTTGTTGCAAGCTTGTGCGGTTGAGTGGAACGGATCCTGGAAGGATCAACTTCCGCTAATTGGGTTCACGTACAACAATTGCTACCACACCAGTATAGGCATGGCACCATTTGAGGCATTGCACGAGAGGCGGTGCACCACTCCTTGTGTTAGCAGCATGTAGGTGACGACACCCTGTCCACCCTCCAGATTATTGAGGAGACCTCCAGGCTGGAGGAGACTCTAGGAGGAAATTGCTGATCGCAGAGCCGTCAGAAGAGTTACGCCGACAAGCGGCGCAGAGACCTTGAGTTTCAGGTCAGAAACGTCGTGTTCTTACACGTGTCCCCAATGAGGGGTATACAACGTTTCGGTGTCAAGGGCAAGCTAGCTCCACGTTTTGTGGTACCATTCGAGGTTTTGGCATGTGTCGGGAAAGTAGTCAACAGGGTGGTCTTTCCCCCACACCTCGAGGGCATCCATGACGTATTCCACATGTCGAATCTTAGGAAGTACATCTGAGATCCTCGACACATGATCAGCTACGAGGACTTGACGATGGAGCCAAACCTATCCTTCCCAGAAGAGCCGGTGCAGATTTTGGACCACACAGTCAAGAAGTTGAGGCGGAAGGAGATCCCTTTTGGTCAAGGTCCTGTGGCGAAGTCAAGACGTCGAAGAAGCGACGTG
This sequence comes from Ottelia alismoides, assembly GCA_037367405.1. NCBI lineage: Eukaryota > Viridiplantae > Streptophyta > Magnoliopsida > Alismatales > Hydrocharitaceae > Ottelia > Ottelia alismoides. Next base: position 368,615 of record JAZKJV010010499.1, on the reverse strand, counting down.
GGAACCTGAGGCGGACATGAGGGAGAAATACCCTCAATTGTTCACAGGTATGGAACTGAAGACGTAGTCGAGTTCTTTTGGGATTTTTATAGGCTTTGCTCTCTTTGAGATTTTTATGGGCTCATTCCTCGGTGAGGCTTGGACACAATGGGGTCGGGTGTTGAAATCGACTAGAGTCATCCTAAGTCTCGGGGACGAGACTTCCTTTGAGATTTTTATGATGTGAAACCCCCGAAATCCGAACAGGGACTAAAATGCAAAATCCAACCGGATCTGGGCTAAATTGCAAATCTGCTTTTATTCCTATATTCAAAAAATTTATTTGAGTAGTCCATTGCGTAGGGCTCGTCGATAGCTTTCCAACGAGTCCAAGAACGTTAAAATCCGATTTCGGGAGCCCGAGTTACGGCTATTTTAGCGATGAGGGGTCCAGGTCATATTCGGATCCGAACCCGGATCCGGATCCGAGTTTTGCCCTTAAACCCCAACCCCCCTCTCGTCCAAAACGCCCAAACCCTCCTCCTCTTCGATCAGCCCTCTTCCTCCCTTTTTTCCCTCACCAGAGCCGCCGGAGCACCTTGGATCGACCTTAGATCGGCGACCTGAAGCCGGCATCGCGTAGGGAAGGACGAGATCGCCTTCTTGTGCGCTTTTGCAACACGAACGGTGAGTCGAGTGCACCGTTCTCCACGGGTGGAGAAACCTAGGTGACAACTTTTCGAGGTACGATGTTTTCCCTTCCTTTTGCTGCTGGATTCACACGTTTTAGCCTACCTTGTGATTTCAAACCTTCACGGAAGTGGTGCTTTTATGTACATGGTTGTCGGCATAGTTATACACAGTTGTTGATCATTAGTTAGATCACCAATCTTCACGAATGCACACATATTTTCATTGGTTTCATATGTGTATTTATACGTCTGGATTTTATCATATTGCTTGGGAGCAACCACAAGCAACATGTGGTATGTTGAATGGTCATCCCTTGCCCTCTAAACAGAAAAAAAAAGTAAGCAGCAGACGGTCTCTGTTCTGTTCTTTTGACCAAGTTAGGAGGAATTAACTGCCAATTCTAAAAGTCTATTCGTAATAGAGAGGAACATATTGTATCGGTGAATGCCAATTCACCCTTTAACTCTCATTGATTTATTTTTATATGAGGAGATCTGCTTTCCTGATTGTGTTGTTGTGAACATGCACAGCCTTCTCCAAAGAACCACTCACTGCACATGAATGAAGTATGCTTGTGGTTATGAAGGAATCCACTTGAATGCCTTCAGCTTACATTTTTTTAACAAGTTAATTGGCTCATCAAATGCCACACATTGACTCCCCAGATATCATAACAACCCATGAAATGGCATCCCCGTATGCTATTTTCATGAATAAGACGGCGACGCTATGCAGAACCCTATATTTTGAGTACATATTCACTTGCGAATCGCTAAGTGAAACATCACGATATCCACATTGATAGAAAGCCTATGAATCACCTTCCCCATAAGGATATTGTCGATTTTTGAGAAAGCAAGAGGTACACAGAACAATGTTGTTGAGTCGACTCCAATCCCTTAAGTTCACATCTTTTCAAAACTATCAACAATGGGTTCTTCATGTTCTCTATTTCCTTTTGTTTCTTGATTGCAAATGCAATTTTTAGATTTTTCAATTGAATGAATAGACAATTTTTTAACATCCCCTGTACGGGCATATGGGTCAACATCACCATTTGATTTTGATGTAAATAAAGCTTGTTGATTCATCACACGTGGATGGAAGTCTTGTTGAAATATCTCTTGACATTTTTGTATGAATGCAAACACGGATCGATGTCTATATGGTATTGTTTCAGTAATTCCATTAGCAGGCTACCTTATTGATTATCTGTCAAATGGTTTGTCGGAGTAATGTCAAAACTGTGTTTGTTATAGGATATTGCCTGCACTGAATTTAGTAATGTCACCTATGTTCTTATTGTAGCATGTTTTTGAATATATATATGTTAATGTATCGAGTTATGGATGGCTAGTTGAGTGCCTTATGATCAATTACCATCATGAAGCCACATCATACATCATCTCCATGCTACTGCTCCACCTTCCAAATTGTTCGCATAAGTGAATAGATTGTTGCTGCCATAGTTTATAAGTGACATTACTCTTCTCCTTGTATTGTTACTGGTTGTAGATGATAATAATATACAGTGACAGTGGTTGTGTGGTACCTTCTCTGAAAGGGCATCCTTCTTCATTGTATATATTAGTATGCTATGTGATAATATCTCTCATATATTTCATCAAACAACTTGATTGCCACGTAAATTCTACTCCTCCAGTAGAATGCAATGAGAGCATTTGCAGTAGCAATGGATCCAACAAATCCTGATTTCACAATAAGCGCATGAAGGGACTGGCATCTTTTCCATAGCCAATTTCACATGGATTGTCGTTCGATCAAATCCATATTTCTTAACGGTCATTAAGCATATTACAATGGTCATGACTTCACTTTTCTTATTATTCTGTAGAAGAGTTTCTAATGCGATCATGTAGTGGAGAAGTTGCTGCCAAGGGAGGGGCATGCACCCTTGGTGGACCTGGGTAGAAGCCTAGTTGACCGCGATCCCAACTGCTACTGTAGCTGCGATGGTTGGGGGGCATGTTGCTTGGCACACCGAGGTGCTGATCTGACGGTGTTGGCCTCGCACTTGTGTGCTTTAGCCCGGTGCTCGAGCGCGGGCCAAGTAGTCATGGTTGGTCGGCTAGTGTTTCGCTTGTCACTTAGAGTTAACACTCGTGTACGAGCCAATGTAGGCCACATTGGTCAGTATTCCGAGTGGGAGCGCTAAGAGGGGAGTTCCGGGAAATGTGATTAATGAAGTTGGGAATGGGACATGAATCTCCTGTGCATAAGGAGGATTGGATTATCGCGAGGTTTCACGGGTTGGGATCTAAATTTGTGAATCAGATGTACAATTGCGAAGTGGAGCTAAGTGGACGTGTTGGGAACTCAGTTAGGATGCATTGTACCCCACCGCATGCCTATGGGGGCACCCCACCCTAAGGTGTTTTCTTTTAACTTAGAGTCATAGTGTGAGGTCTCATCCAGACCAAGATCACAGACTATCCACGAAGCTTGGTTACTTATATACATATCCAGATCAAACAATAAAAAGTAAAAATGTAATTCTTTGTGAGATCAATTACCCTGTTTCTTTCTCTTTTGCACACATTAAATGTTTATCATGCATTCCTTTTTGTGTAGTTTTGTTTAAATCGTATTGGGCAACTTTGCTCATAACGTACCTATGTGTGAATCCACAGGCCCTCAGCACTACAGCTTGGAGTCACCTTTTGTGCAGCGTCACGCACTTGTTGTAGTACAGTTGTTGTTAGTTTTACTATCCTTCTTTACTTGTATCATTTTTGTTGAGAGACATGACATGTAACAGGTATGTTGGGACACCTCTTTAAAATATGCATACATGTATACTTTGTGGACATGGAGGTACATTGCAAATGTAATGGATGGAGATGCAAATGAAATGTAATGGAAATTGCTTTATGGAATGATGAATGGAAATTTAGGTTGTGGTTGTAAACAACTTGAATGGAATAGCAAATTTTAAATTCCAGTAAATTGTGCTATTTTCTCCTGCTTATGTGTATGTCAAATATTCGAATGTGGAATGTGTGTGCGTGGATTTGGTTTGCCGAGTACCCGGATCCTAGGGGCGTCACAATAAGCAAGCACCAAGGCTAAGTAGATGAGCTAGTAACGACTTCATCCCCGCACCTTTCGAATCGAGGAACAAGTACTAATCAAAAGCTGGTGGGACCTTCGCATTTCAAGTGAAAAATGCACCTCCGCACGGTTGAAGAACTACGTACGAGACAAAAAGTGACATGCTTTTTCAAGTATGTCATTGTTACGGTGACCTCTAATCTTATATCTAATACTATAAGAATTTGGGATATTGGGCACGATTGGACCGCAGCACTGGGAGAGACAAAAGACTGGATGGAGCCACCAAGCAAGCCTGACGGTTCGACCAGGGTGACGAAAGTACAACTACGGATGAGACATAGGGGCAATTCGACCTGGATGACTAAACTCAAAGGCGAAGAGAACGAATCAATCAGAGCTAGGGTCATAGGCTTATGGCGGCCCAGTGCATGCATTATTTCCCCTTCCGACTGAAGGAAAGCAAGACGTATTGCGGATTCTCGGACTATCTATAATACAAATAAGCGTATGTATAGGACATACAGATATCCAATGCTCTCCCATTTCCATTGGCCGACGTGTGTGCTTGTGCTCTCGAGTATGAGTGAGACCCGGGCTGAAGTGGTCATCAAAGAGGATCTCGAAAGCAATATATATCTACTCTGACTCTCAACCCCTGAATAGGAGTAAGCAAGAATAGTAGCAGCCTTAGGAAAGGGCCTCTTCTCTAGGATTGGAAGAGACAAGCTCCATGAATGCTAGGCTAGGGCTAGTCCTCAGGTTGTCGGATGAGGAAAGGTTCAGGTAGCCACTTGTACACTCAGCAGCGAGATTGCCTGCCTCATGCAGCTCTTCCCCAATCACCTCCCGGGAACCGTACCAACTAAAGGTCAGTTATTAATGGGCGAGGGAGTTAGGCATAAGAGTTTGCAGATAAGGAGAAAGGACGGAAATGACAACTCACTCACACTACCTACTGGACTCTCACAGGGAGGGGAGCAACATATAACTACGTGGGAAAGACATCTCTCTCGCTTCGGCATTGGCCTACTAAAGCACCTACACTCAATCGTTTCGAGACTAAGTAAGGAGATGGTGCTTGTCTTGCTCTTGGACTATTCTCGAGAAAAGCAGTCTTCCCGGTTATATATTAGACCCTCAGGAAAGTATATTAGATAACTAACTCCATCATCATCAAGTGATGAAGGTAGTGGTCGACGTGCCCACTAAGACCCCCTTCTCTCCTTCGTAGCGGTTTCCCATGTTTGAACTAATAACATCGAATCCCCGTCATCAACAATGGCTTTCCAAGGAAGGACTCGAGGGAGATACTACAAGATAAGGGAAGTCTGTCTGGGCCCTTGCTTTCCGCCTTCAAGTATAGGATATATATATGTACATTAGGAAGTAGTTAGTCTGTAATGGCCTTAGAATTGATAGTCCGGAATTTGAGTCTAGGATTTCCCTCTTGCCAAAGCGGGCAGGCTGAGGGGTAGAGGAAGAACTAAAAGACGTTTGTCTCAGCCGACCTGAATATGAAAAGTCGGAAGAGAGAAGGGCCTCGATTTGCAGCAGCGTCAGCTATTTTTCTATATATTGGGTCCTGACGGAAAAATGCGAAAAAAGCGTGAAAATCCTACAAGTATGAGTAGTCTACATCAACGAAGACGAGGATGAAGGAAGGGTGTCGATTAGCCTCACTGCCTTAGATATCATGATATATAGTAGGACTCGACTTGGCTCAGCGCCTTAGATATATAGCTGGGAACTATGTAGTTGTTGTAGCTAGTCCAATTTTCATGGTGAGACCGGGAATGAGAAGATGTATCTATTGCTCCTCCTTCCTTACCTTCATTATAGCTTCAGAGCGAATCGTCAGGGCTATACATAGATCATGACCGGCTTCACATCGGGATCAAGGGGATTCTTGATGGTGGAATAGACTAGACCCCTAATTATCATGTTTGAGTGGAGAATCTCGCACCACCCAACTTCAAAAGAAAAGAAGGGGCCCTTCCATAAAAACCTTTGAGAGGGGAGTCGAGGTCTACCTCAAGCTACGAAGTCTCTTACAAGAAAGACACCCTTCAGTCTATTCACCTTTCATGTATTTGATCTACTGCTTCCCATAAGTTGACATAAAGGAGAGATAACTGCTTACTTTGCCAGAGAAAAAGAGGGTAGAAAGGACCCCACTGGAAAACTACATCCAGCTCTAAGCAGATGAGACCTTGCAACTGAGCCCACCCTAGGGAGCGGAGCGTTTTGGGTTTTGAAAAGTATTCGGATCCAGAATACAGATATATAGTGGCGAGGGGATGTCAAATTCTGGCTAGTCTCAGAACTTATATGTCGGCACGCAGCTCAGATATCCCTCATTCTTTCAGAGGAAAAGGGAAGTAGACATCAGCGTGCAGTGAATCCTCGAGATTCCTCTCAAAGAGGAGCATGATTATATAGCCAAAAGTCACACATCCGCGCACAGTACCAAAACATCAAAGACTTCGGGAGATAGCTTTTTTCGATAATAGTCCAAGCCTCTTCCATTAACGCGGAGATACATTTCAACTACTAATTATATAAGTGGACAAAGAGACCTCTGGAGAAGCAGATAAGAGAGGAGGCGGGTGAGAGCGAGTCAGATTTTCCTATGTCAGGTCAGGCCAGGCTATCTAGTGGACTCAAGCTAGGTTGCGGATCTTCCGCCTGGAAAGAGAGATGGTAGTCAGTCTTCTTCTCAAAGAGGATGCGAAGGTCATCGAAGAAGATGTCTGCCGCCTAGTATATATCGCGAAGAGGTTGGTGAAGGTCTTTCCCCTCTTTGCCGTTTTATAGAGATTTTTTTATAGAATAGAACTCTTGAATGGAAAGGAGATGAGGCCTCTTTGATCCGCTCCACTGCCCCCATTTCCGCGTCATTGAGAATGGTTTTTGTTCCCTAAGCGCTTTGCTTGAAACTGGGGATCACTCGCTTCTTGCTTGCTTGCTGGAAATCGATTTTTTTCCTGGGAAATTGCACATCCACTGGCCCTATACTAGACATCCATCCATCCTGCTCTGATAGCCATAAACTCAGCTGAGGCTACGCCCGATTGGCTTGAGGGTCCTGACGGCTCAGCCTACGGCTTTCATGGTAGAACTGGAAACTCATCCATACACCCGGAGTCGGATGTTCGTGACCTCTCACTTGCAATCATGTGCTTCTGTTCTCACCCCATCCTGTTCATATCTCTTGAAAGATGCACGATCCCTCGATAGCTGTGGGTTTCGGGCCGCATATTGAATTACCAGCTGGTACTGGGCTGTCTTTGAAACTTGCAGCTGACATGCTTGCTTTTTCACGTGGATGCGTGGGCAAGCTTTGAGGCAAGACATGAAGCGTAGACGGGGGAGAGAGAGAGGCTGAACGATAAATCTTAATCTTTTTTCAATTCTTTAGTCTAGTAGCTTTGATTCTCACTTTCTTCTCTTTCCCGCTAGCTTCACTAACTATTGATTATATTAGGACAAAAAGCAGATTCCCTTTTACTCTTCCCCCTGGAAAGCACTTCTTCGCTTTTAATGACGTCTACCGGGAAAGCAAGCACTCAAAGCAAGAGTCCTCAATCAAGCGGGACTATCGCATTACCCAGCTAGAACAACACCAGGAACTCTCACGGAAATAGCGCTTGTCGTACAAAGTATCCATAGTACCCGTGATGGTGGTAGTCGTCCCTTGGAATGCTAGCATTGTCAGTCTTGCTTTTTCCTGTCTTTCTCACAGAAGAAGTGCATCCGTCCATCCCCCTTCTCGCCGATCTGGCTTGATAGTCTCTCTTGTTTCTACTATCTTTCTCACGACTTTTCCACTTTCACACAGTCTCACCCTTCGGCGCTTAGCCCTCCATCCTGACCTCCGTCAGTCGACTTCCGGCAGGAACCCTCTATAATAGGCTCCGATCTCTTCCGCGATAAAGAATCTAGGCTATGAGGATTTGACCATCACTCTTCCCCCCTTCAAAGAGTCTTAGGGAAGGAGCTTTCTCTCCTATTCAGCTCTTTTCAAGCCTCACAAGCTGTCGATCTTGTACTTGATTTTTGAAATTAATGGAACGAAAAGCAATCTGTCTCATCCCTGCACTAAGACTACTATAATAACTCTTTTTTGATATCAAAGTTTTCATAATATTATGTGTTGCCTTATCAAAATCAAAGAACTTTTATATCGCTCGATGGTTTGATGGGTTCTTCATGAATGACAACAATCCTCACATCGATTATCTTATTCCGAACTGCCGACCTCGGGCTCAGGCGCCTAGCCTAATCCTAATCAAGAGTACGACATAGGTTCCAAAATCGATGCTAGCTAAATGACTCAAGATAAGGCATTTGCTTTCTGGGGAGAGGAAGAATGCGTAGGTGTAGGAGTTCTTAGAAAGAAAGGTAGATTATTACCGCTAAAGTCAGATGTATTTAAGCTATTCCCTAGATTGGTACGTAAGCAGGCTACTGACATGATCCTTCCAATCCAGTCATCTAGAACCCGGGAGCCAAGCTTCCAATCAAGAGCTTTCCGACGTGCGAGCCTATCCTAGCTGGTCCTCCCCTCCTCTAGGTACGAGGTCACAGAGACCTATCGCGATTATATGAATACCTTGCAGTGCAGTGAGAAGCAACCAACATAAGGGGCAGGGAGAGGGTTTCTGAGCGGACTAGGTCATCATTCTTCCAGGTGGGTGCCCTAGCCTAAATATATGCAGTCGTTGCGGACCACTATTTATATTATGGCAAATTTATATGCGTCAAAAATTATCCTTTATCAGTACGCTAAGTTGGCTTTGTCTGTCACCATACTGGCAGGAATCGAGTCCGTGTCTATACTTTGCCTGAGGGTCCGCCTAGACGATTTATTTAGCCCCAAGAAAGGGCTACTTGAGAAATCCACCATACTAGCCTGCAAATTAAGTCATCTCTTCTAGGACTAGGGCCTTTGACGGAGCTCACTTATATACTAGTTGGACGGCAGTATTTGATCTTGGATTTTCTGATTTTTGGGCCTTTCTCAAAAGACCAGGGAGAAACAAGAGGGAATGAATGGTTATCCTGTGGAACTGCCTACTAACTATATAATATAAATAAGCAGCTTTCAAAGCAAGGAAATGTTGGTCTTTCCAGTCCTTCTCCCTTGTCTGTCGTGAACTCTGACTCCTAGCACTTTCCCCTACTAAGAAAACAGACCTCGGCACGACTTTAGAATAGAATGAGTGAGTTGGTTGACCCGCGTCGATTCACTGCCGAATTCACTGATGTATACTTTCTTGCCTTGCTTGCTTGTTATGACTTTTCCTTTTCCTTTCTTGGTCATCCATACCACTACTTCTCCACTATAACAGGATTCTTGGAGCTTTTTAGCTCGATTTGCTCCGCAGGAAAGCCAGGAGAGAGAGGAGAAATTATATAGTCAAAAACTCGTCTAGTAGTGCCATATTATAGGGGAATTCTAAGAAGGACGGTCAGTATATGAGATTTCCAGTCCTACAGTACTCTTCTGTACACATCCTGAGCTTCTACCTTCGGGTCGTACCTATCTCCAGGATTCGTCCATTCTTGCTCCTCAGCACGACCCAGGATTCGCCTTGAGATCACTCCTTGCTTTGATTGACGGGATGACTTTTCTGGTGGGTTTGTCACGCATGGTCAACCTCGCCTCCCGCAATTATATATCTAGAGCTCGTAGCTTGTGAATGCGGACAGGTCTTCTTTCCCTCTCCTCTCCCTGATTGTCCTAGTACATACTTTCCTTGATTTCATATACTTATACGAAAAAAGCATGTGACTAATTTTCTCGTCTGAATGCTCTTTCCCTCGTCTCTGCTTAAGAGCTGATAGTCTGCCCCGCTAGTCAAAAGACCTATTGGCTCGCAAGCTAGGTAGACGTCATTAAAAGGCCGAGTCGCGAGCTTCTAAACAAAAAAGCTCTAATCTTCCTAAAGAAGTCAGATCCATATGCCCTGAGGTCCCCTGCTACGAATATACAGTCGTGAGGCCATCGGGATAAAGATTCTGGCTCTTTTTTCCTTGCTTTTGACCTTAGTCTCACCTTATTCGGGCAGGCTGATCACACGTAGTTCCCACCACACCTAGGTAGGTCAGATCAGTAGCAGTACACACTTTCAAGTTTGTTCTCGTCCCTGCTCACTCCAGACCTCTACAAGCTTTTCCGGGAACTTTGAGTTCATGCTTGGAAGAGAGGAAATCGCCCCTTTAAGATCATATGGATCTGAGGAAGGCTAGCTAATCATGAGATCCGAGTGAGGGTAGCTAATCATGAGTTCGGGTTGTTGGGTCTGAAGGTGGTCGGAAAGCAAAATCAGCTGCAAAGTCTTTTAAGCAAAGTAAGACACTTGATCTTCCCAGCTTTTTGTATAATTAGTTGTTGAGAGTTTGATCTAGTTTAAGCAGCAGATTATCGATCCCCGGGTATATGACGTCTGTCTAACCGCCACCTAGCATTAGAGTCGACCTTGCGGGTAGGATATAAATCAATTGATAATCTTAACTCACTCCGCAGCTTCTACTCTTATTCTTCTCATCCTGGGCAAGAACTTTCAGAGGCCGATCTCCCACCAAGGTTCAGCTCCAAAGTAGTATTGTGCCTCAAGGCCTCAAGCTACTAACATTTTTTGAATGGCCATGCTTTCTTATATCCCAAACCTCCATGAAGAAATACTACTATATAACATCAGGCCGGAAGCCTGGAATAAGCTTTTCTTAGCCTCTTGCTTCGCTACCGCAACTAAATATTCGGGTCATAGTTGATAAACCATACTAGCATGCTTTTCTTACCTGCCCACAGATGGCCCTATAGTAGTCTAGTGGTGACCTCCCGCCCGAACTCTCTCATGGGGGATGACCTGTCGGTTACCAAGCCCTTGCTGCTGCTCTAAGAAGTTCTCCAATTGGTCTGCCTTGCGAAATCCTACTATCTTGATGGAAGAATCCTTAGGTACGGCTAGTATAGAGCCTCAGATTAGCTCGAGGGAAGTGCGTATAACAGAGGACCTCGTATGAATTCGAACAGATTGCTCCCGGGAAGAGAGTGAAGCGAGAGGGGATGAATAGTGGGAAAGTAATCATCACTTTCAGGACGAGAATTTCCAAGTTCCCGCTTCTTCAAAGAGTCGGCCAAGAGGCATAGATAGTGCTATCCCCCCGAGGAAGAACAAAGAGGGGGGTATGACCGGGCTTATGAGATATAGTTGAGGGTACTACTGAAATGATTGGAGAAATTGGTGGGCGACCCGGAAACATTCTCATTCTCTTGGCTAGCTGTTGAGTTTTGTCCTGGGAAAGAGGCAATAAGTGCCATGAAACGATGCGTTGTGACTGGTCATTGGCGTGTAAACACTGCACTAGCTTGGAACCCGGTGGGTAGCAGAGTTATACAGAGTTAGCTGGCCCCAGAGCGGTGGAATGGGAACTAGGAAATTGATGTCTTTGCTAAGTGAGGGGTCTTATAGCCGGTTGTGGTAGACTTCTTTTTCATTTCACCTGATATATAGTATCAAGAGAGTTTGGCGAGTTGAGTTAAGTTGTGTGGGGCGAGCCAGTCCCCGCCGGATTCGGGAGTGAAGATTTCCCTTCCTCAGTACTACTAAGTTCAACAATTCCTTTCGTCTCCTTTCAGGTCTTTCCCCCTCTACTATATATGATGCAGCTCGACAAATGGCTCTTTTCTAATTCCGCAAATAGTCAAGCTCTAATATATAGAAGGAGGGTCTATCCCGCGCTTCTAACCGTATATAACTAATTCCCTCGTAGACATGGAATCTCTTCTTCTCCTCTGACTCACTCTTAGTCAATTCAAGGAGTAGGACTTCCAGAAATTGCTTCTCCTCTTAGTCTAAGGACAGTAATAGATACCAGTTAGGGCTAGGAGAGTCTTAGGAGTTCACTTCCTTTCTTCCTAAGCTCAGTTTCAAGAGTGGATACTGGTACTTTCCCCCTCTTAGATGTCCCAGCAGTCCAAGGTTCACTCGAGATCTCGGTTAAGAGTAGAGGATTCCTGACCTCGAACTCTCCTAAGGTACAAGCGGAATTTCAAAAAGATTCTAGATATATAGTAATAAGCCTGAGTTCTATCACCATCTGGAAATCGCCTAAATAGAACTAGATTTTCTAGTATTTCGAGTATTATATATCTAGTTATATTTAACATGAAAGGTTAGTCCCCCACCTTCCAAAGGAGGTGACAGAGATGAGCCCCTATTATATATATATATTCGGAGGTCACGGAGAAGATCCGGAGTCGGAGGCCTGTCGACTTCCTGTAAGCATCGGGAAAGGAAGAAAGTCTAGACTAAGCAAGCATTCCGCCCAACTGAGCCAAGGAGAAGGTAGTTACAGTGCTCAGTTATGAAGGCCGCATAGCTAAGAAAGAGAGGCGGGAACCCTGGTTCTCTAGACCTCCCAATAGTAGGGGAGGGAAAGCTCCGCAACTGATTGATTGCCACACACTCTCTCTCAGTAGATTGCTGTTAGAGGTAAGGTCTCCCTGAAGGAGGGGGGATAAGAAGGATATGGAAAAAATCCTCAAGCGCATCACGGAAGCGTAATCGTCGTATCGGATACGACGGAGAACGACTAGTCGTACTAGTTGTTCGGCGCAGCGAGATTTAAAATTTTTCATGCGATGAAACCACATGATCCAAGAACGATTCTCGGATCGTTTCATCTATAAACACAACAAGTATAGTGCAATACCTCTTGAAGCATGGTTGATCGAGTCTCTAAGAAAAAAGAGACCTCCTGTCTCAAGTCCGATCGTCGGAGAAATGGCTTGCGAGCACGGGGATGAGTCGCGTTGTCCTCGCAATCCAACAAGTTGATCCAAGCACGGTTGCTCCTGATCTCATCGCACGAGATCGAACGTCTCCTTCGTGAGCGAAGCACTCCAAGTAGACGAAGAACCGTAGAGCGTCGAAGCAGCGGTGCGGTGGCGTGGGCGTCAACGAGTCTCTCCTCTAGGGTATGCTAGACGACCACCAAGAAGAGGGAGAGAGAGGGTTGGCATGTGAGAGGAGAAAGAGAGAGAGAGAGAGAGATGTGCTACAAAATAGCATGTCGTAGAGAGCAAGGTATGCCTCTCTATTTATAGGGATTTGGGATCCATGGATCTCAATCTATGGGACATAATAAAATCAATGGATGAGATTGATTTATGTCAATCCAATGGTCAAGATTGTTGTTGGTAAAAGCCAATAATTTTAGATTAAAATATATTTGACAAAATCAAATATAAATCAATCCTAAAATTACACAAATAAATAAGGAGAGAATATACATGGAGATTACATCTCCATGTACATTCAAGGGGGGACGGCCACCCATTCCATATAGGAATTGGGTGCCGCCACCTCTTTCCATGTGGGGGCAATCTCATGGATTTCCATGAGATTGCATGCCTCCTTGATTTTCTCCATTATTTATTTCCAACAACTTTTTCTTGGGATTTTATTCACCAAAAATTATTCTCAATTAATTTTGAGAATATTGTAATCTTAACATTGGAAAATTGTGAATCACATCACAATCCAAAACAAAATATAATTTACATTTTCAATAAATGAGACAATGTGTATCCAATACACATTAATAATTAATCTACAAATATAAATTATAATTAGATCTCTCTAATACATTATAAATCACATTTATAATATATTATGAATAATTGGATATTACTATCCACATTATTCTTATCCATAATAATTAAATCACATTTAATTATATTGGATAATTCCTCATACATCATGATAATCAAATCACATTTAATCATCAATTTCTCAATACTTAGATCTTATGGAATTGTTCTTAAACCATTTAAGAACAATGTTATTTCTCCTCAGATACTTGGAGATAAGGACAGGGCGATTGTATTGTTTCACGTATAGTGACTTGGATATTGAGATCACATCTCAAATCCAGATCCCATGGACCTCTCATAGATGCTTCATTAAATCAAGACCGTAAACATAATCTTCTCATTGCATCTGAATCTCATTCAGATCAATGTCCAGTACATGGACTACGATTAGGTCACTTCTCTAATGAGAGGAGTCACTAAAATCCAAACCAGTGTCATCACTCCCTCGGAATGGAAGCGTCATGGTTATACAATCGTTTGTGATCAAATCACCCTCAGGTATTCCTAATACCTGTACATCCTGCATACTGGAAGACTCAAGATCATTCTGAAGATATAGATCATTTTTTCACTGTCATCTTCATGGTCTGATCATTAAGTTTCTCAATCTTGGTCCTTGGGATATGGTACAGATCATATGCTTTCACAAAGCATATATCATACCTTCAAATTCATATCATGCTTCTAAAGAATGATGACCATGCATGGAATTTGATTAGTCCCAATACCTCATGAGTGAGCTCATGTCTCCCGGTTCACAAGTGAACCTGTATGATCCCATTGAGAGATCGTATTACTCATATGTCCTTACATGCACACCAGCTCCCCGGTGTATAGACCTTGGTTAGGTCATCAACCTATTAGTCTGCCAAATGTTCAAACTTAGACATATAGCAATACATCTGTCTCTGGTCAGAGGATGTTTTCCTGTGATGTGACAGTATTCATCATAGGTCTTTGGTTATCTCGATCTCGTTAAGTCAACTCATTGACTCAACTAATCTGATACCTCTGAATAATAATTCCCATGCAGAGGACCTGCATCAAGAGGTAGATCAGATATCAGCCTAATGAGAAAAGATTGCCATCTCCTTCTCAGGTTGGAGATCACTACTTGTTAATCATTGATGATGCTTGATGAGTCCTTTATCTAACTCCTTACATATTCATCCAAGCATCAGCCTCTATGATTCAATCAATGAATCAACAGCTGTATGATTATCAAGTTGGCCATGGTACATAACCCATATTGTACAGAGGGACCTTATAGTGCATTCATTCATTCAATATCAGAAAGGGAGTAAAACATAATCAATAACTTTTATTGATAAATCATTTTTTACTATAACATTTATTGCAGGAATGGTTCGCCTCGGGCTCACATTGCTAACAATCTCCCACTAGCCCTCAGAACCATTCAGGAACAATCCTTAAACCCATACTCATTACATGCTGGTTGAAAACCTTCTGTGTCAGAGGTTTGGTAAGAGGATCAACAACGTTGTCGGCAGAGGCCACCTTAGTGATGATGATGTCACCATGCTTTTGAATCTCCTGAATGATGTGGTATTTCCTTTCTACGTGCTTGCTCTTCTGATGCCATCTGGGTTCCTTCGCCTGGGCAATGGCTCCCGTGTTATCACAGAGTAGCGGGATGGGAGTATCAGAGGAAACCACGCCAAGCTCCAACACGAACTTGCGCAACCCCACTGCCTCTTTTGCAGCATCCGATGCGGCAATGTATTCGGCTTCTGTTGTTGAATCTGATGTAGTGTCCTGCATCTTGCTTCTCCATCTCACAGCACCACCATTCAACAGGAACACAAACCCTGATGTCGACTTTCTATCATCAATATCCGATTGGAATTCAGAATCTGTATATCCCAAGACTTGGAGATCACCATCTCCAAAGATCAAGATGTAATCTTGTGTCCGTCTTAGAAATTTAAATATGTTCTTTACTACATTCCAGTATTGTTCTCCATAGCAGGATTGGTAATGACTTACCACTTCCACTGCAAGGCAGATATCTGGCCTAGTACACATCATGGCATACACTAAGCTTCCTACAACTGATGCATAGACAGGTGGATACCATGTCTTAAGGGTAGGAATCCTTTCTTGGAACTATCCATACAGAATCGTTCAAGAATCTTCTTAATGTATCCCAATTGTGACAATCCCAATATCCTCTTCTCTCGGTTTCTGAACAACTTCAGACCCAAGATGTAAGAGGCTTCTCTAAGATCTTTCATCTCAAAGGTATGGGATAGCCAAATCTTCACACTGGTCATCATCCCTGTATCATTCCCAATGATAAGGATGTCATCTACATAAAGCACGATGAACACAATGACGCTCCTACTAAGCTTCTCGTATACACAAGGTTCATCAGGATTCTACACAAAATCATAACTTTTTATGGTTTCGTCAAATTTGATGTTCCAGCTACGAGAAGCTTGCTTGAGCCCATAGATGGATTTCTTCAGCTTGCATACTTTGCCATCCTCAGTCATGAAGCCCTGGGGTTGCTCCATGTAGATATCCTCCTCGAGGTATCCATTGAGGAAAGCTGTCTTGACGTCCATCTGCCAGATGTCGTAGTCAAGATATGCAGCTATAGCTAGCAATGTCCTGATGGATTCAAGCATAGCCACAGGAGAGAATGTCTCATCGTAGTCGATGCCTTCTCTCTATGTGTATCCCTTGGCTAGGAGCCGTGCCTTGAAAGTCTCTACTTTTCCATCAGGTCCCCTCTTTCTCTTGAAGATCCATTTGCAACCAATGGGTTTTACCCCTTTAAGTGGATCCTCTAGGGTCCATACACCATTCTTATACGTGGAGTCAATTTCTGACTACATTGCTAGCGTCCATCTATCCATGTCATGATCCGCGAGTGCTTCATCAAATGAAGTAGGATCATTGTCAGTTTCACTTGACACATGGAATCCATACCTTTCACGTGGTGCAACCACGCTCGAACTCCTTCGAAGAGGTATGGGTGTTTCATCTTTATTTATCTCTTCAGTTTCTGGTCTAGGAAGCTCAGAATCCTCAAGGGATTCTATGAGTTCCTCTACTTCACTTTTGTCTTGACATTTAAGGAAATCATCCTCCAGAAATTTCACATCTCTAGAGACAAAAATCTTTTGGGTCTCAGGGTCATAGAGTTGGTATCCAATACCATCTCTAACATACCCAATGAAGTTACACTCACGAGTGCATGATTCCAGCTTACTTGCATCTACGTTCTTCGCATGAACCAAGCATCCCCAAACCCTCAAGTGATTAACACTAGGTTTGGTTCCATACCATAGCTCATGAGGAGTCTTAGGTACATATTTGTTGGGAATCTTATTCAGGATATATATTGCAATCTCTACTGCATATCCCCAGAAAGTAAGTGGCAAATGTGCTTTACTCATCATTGAATGGACCATATCCATGATGGTCTTGTTGCGTCTTTCAGCAACACCATTAAGTTGCGGAGTTCCAGGAGTAGTGAGGTTGGAGACAATTCCATTCTCTTTAAGGTATTCCTTGAATTCATCTGAGAGGTACTCGCCACCTCGATCAGATCGAATCTGTTTAATCTTCCTATCGGTTTGGTTATCAACCAAAGCCTTGAATTCTTTGAAATTTTCAAAGGTTTTAGATTTATGACATAACAGGAAGACAAACCCGTATCGCGAATAGTCATTAATAAACGTTAAATAATATCGATATCCATTTCGAGTCGCGGTACTGAAGGGACCACATACATCGATATGTATTAAGTCAATAATACCTTTGTATCTAGTAACCTTGTTACGGAAAGGCATCGTAGTCATTTTTCCTCGAATACAATGTTCACAGGTAGGTAAAGACTGAACCTGTAGAAAATCCAAAGGTCCATCCTTTATCAATCTATTGATCCTATCAACAGATAAATGACCAAGTCTTTGATGCCAAATCATGTTTGAATGAATTATATTACTCCTGGATCTTTTAGGGTTTTATTAGTGGTTGTAACATTCATGACATGCTCATTAATGCACAATTCATAGAGTCCTCCAGTAGTCAAAATGCCATCTGCAATATATTTATCATAATGATTTATGACTAACTTATTACAAAATAGGAATGAATATCCACTTTTAACTAGCTTAGATACATATATTAAATTCCTTTTGACTTCAGGTACATAAAGACACTCTTTAAGTACTAGGACTCTACCACTAGATAATGATAGCTGACAAGTCCCGATGGCGATTGTTGCAACACTTGCATCAGATCCCATCTGGATGACTATCTCCCCTTCCTCAAGTTTTCTAGTTTCCTGAAACCAATGCAACAAATTGCATACATGAACAGAAGCACCAGAATCAACAGCCCAACTTCCTTCTCGTCCAACGAAAAATCTGGTTTCAATGATAAAAGTAGATTTCATACCTGCTGGGGCTTTACCTTTGTGACATACTTCAGCTAATCCGGGCAATTACGCCTCTAGTGCCCTGGCTTTTTGCAGTGATGACAGACGTTGGTTTTCTTTGACGCCATTAGAGTGGATGCATTGGAAGACGAGCCAACACTTTGTCCCTTCTTCTTTCTCTTCTGAGCCGGGCCCTTCCGCGAACCATGCTTCCGACCACGCTTCCCTCTGTCCTGTGCAACCATTGCACTGCTAATGGGACCATCTTTCTTCATCACATCTTCTGCAGACTTTAATGCAGCAAGAAGCCCAACATTTGTCTATTCCAACTTGTTCATGTGGAATGACACCACAAATTTATTGAAAGATTTGGGCAACGACAGTAGAATGAAATCAGATTACATGTCTGCATCCATTGTTGCCCCCAGAGTCTCCAGCTCTGATAAGTACCCAAACATTTTGAGTACATGCTCACGGACCAAAGTCCCTTCCTACATCTTGCAGCGAACGAGTTCTTTCATAACATTGTACTGCTGGGTGCGGTTAATGTCACCAAACATATCTTTCAGATTCTGCATAATGTTCATGCAAGTACTCATCTCCACATGTTGTTTCTGAAGAACATTGGAGAGAGAACCCAAGATGTAGCATCTACCCAAGACATGATCTTCATCATACTTGTCATTGAATGCTTTTTCTTCCTTAGATTTAGGGTTTTCATGCTTGTCTTCTGAGAGCACATAACTGATGCTCTCCGCCAAGAGTACAAGCTATAAATTACGGATCCAATGCGAGTAATTTGGTCCGGTCAATTGGTTGACCTCCAGAAGTCTGCTCAGTAGGTTCATGGACTTCATTTTCTGAAATTGAGAATGCACTATATTAGAATATATAATTATATACTCAATTTAACTTTATTTTATCAAGGCATTTTATATCAAATTAGTATGGCTATGTCAACTATGAAAGTTTATTCCCTTATTCACTTTCAAAGTAGGAGATATACTTACCGCTATATCTCAAGCAAGAATTGGGATCTCCTCTTTATCTTTATCATATCCCAATAATATGGGAACCTATGACTCCAATAAAGAGAAGCGGGAACACATTCCGCCTTGCAAGTCCAACTTGCATTTCCCAATTCGGTCTTTAATACCCTGGCCCACCACCCCTAAGGTGATGTTCACCCGTCATTAATTGAAGCAACTGTCAACAGGATACTACTCGCCATGCGCAATCCAATATTGCCCCAATAATATGAGGACCCGATATTGGGGTCACTATGCATACGCCCTTACTCTTTCGAGAAGCGACAAGCCCGATCCAAATGGATCATATGCAGGAGCTGTCACTTCGGACAGGCGTCACCCACATATAATATCTGGCGACGAAACCCTTTGCCTTGACGGGAGACCATAGATGTCACTTATGTGATCATCCACCTCTTATTCAAATTTAATTAATTACCATGAATCACATTCATATAATTAATTCTTCCAAGGGAATTATCAACTCTAATCATATTAGAGTATTTTAATTGGACATAATTAATTCAATCTTATTAGATTAATTATAAATTCAATTCAATCAATCAAACTTGATTGTTATAATTGAATATATATATGGTATTATTCTAAAAATACATATTAATTCGTATTTTCATAATTAAAAATACATCTTGATTCCTTCAGCATTATCTAGTCCATACCCGCTGTCATGTCTAGTACTGACGAGAGTGGGAAGGACCACATACGTTGCAACCCGCTACCCCAGCGATCTCCGACTAGACACCATATCCGCCTCGGGAATGGTTAATGCCAAATAGATCAATTTGCACTTGAGATTATCATCGGTTCTTCAACCAAAATTATACCATATAGTAATCAAAACAATTTTTGATTATAAGGCAATTTGCTAGACAAATTCCCAATCCTATTCAAGCAAGGTGTTTGATGATTGTGTTTCCAATTATGATCTAGATCAAATCTAATCAATTATTTGGTTGGGGCCAAGTCAATTAAGGAAATAATCATCTTCTAATATTTTCTAAATATTTTTCATAATTATTTCTTGGAATTAACAATTAATTTTATTAATTCACAATCACATGGTTCTTGATTAGGACTGTAATTTCAGCAGTGACCCCTACTTACTAAAATTAACTTATCTCAATCATATGTAATCCAAATTAGACAAAATAAATTTTCATAGATTGCTAATTTAATTTAGGACAGAACCCAAGTAATGTTTCACGCATTTCGAGGCAAGTCTAAACAGTAATTAACTTTTTAATCATGTTAATATTTGCAGTTCCCGCAACAGTGCATACATGTTCATTAAAACAACCATATCTCGAGCAAACAAAATCCGACTTACGCAAACTCAGATCCTATGGTTTCCTTATTTAATGAGGAACAAAATCCAAGTGTTAAATTCGTGTTTAAATAATTTAAACAGTGACGAATTTATTCACTAAACAGAGGTGCAAAAATCAAATGCGATAAAAACTTTCACGACTTCCAGGAACCCAACTCGTCCTAGGTTTGCGGATCGTATCCAAAACCATCAACATAAGGCTCTGATACCACTTGAAGGATATGGAAAAAATCCTCAAGCGCATCACAGAAGCGTGATCGTCGTATCGGATACGACGGAGAACGACTAGTCGTACTAGTTGTTCGGTGCAGCGGGATTTAAAATTTTTCATGCGATGAAACCACATGATCCAAGAATGATTCTCGGATCGTTTCATCTATAAACACAACAAGTATAATGCAATACCTCTTGAAGCATGGTTGATCGAGTCTCTAAGAAAAAAGAGACCTCCTGTCTCAAGTCCGATCGTCGGAGAAATGGCTTGCGAGCACGGGGATGAGTCGCGTTGTCCTCGCAATCCAACAAGTTGATCCAAGCACGGTTGCTCCTGATCTCATCGCACGAGATCGAACGTCTCCTTCGTGAGCGAAGCACTCCAAGTAGACGGAGAACCGTAGAGCGTCGAAGCAGCGGCGCGGTGGCGTGGGCGTCAATGACTCTCTCCTCTAGGGTATGCTAGACGACCACCAAGAAGAGGGAGAGAGAGGGTTGGCGTGTGAGAGGAGAAAGAGAGAGAGAGATGTGCTACAAAATAGCATATCGTAGAGAGCAAGGTATGCCTCTCTATTTATAGGGTTTTGGGATCCATGGATCTCAATCTATGGGACATAATAAAATCAATGGATGAGATTGATTTATGTCAATCCAATGGTCAAGATTGTTGTTGGTAAAAGCCAACAATTTTAGATTAAAATATATTTGACAAAATCAAATATAAATCAATCCTAAAATTACACAAATAAATAAGGAGAGAATATACATGGAGATTGCATCTCCATGTACATTCAAGGGGGACGGCCACCCATTCCATATAGGAATTGGGTGCCGCCACCTCTTTCCATGTGGGGGCAATCTCATGGATTTCCATGAGATTGCATGCCTCCTTGATTTTATCCATTATTTATTTCCAACAACTTTTTGTTGGGATTTTATTAACCAATAATAATTCTTAATTAATTTTGGGAATATTGTAATCTTGACATTGGAAAATTGTGAATCACATTTACAACCCAAAACAAAATATAATTTACATTTTCAATTTATTAGATAATGTGTATCCAATACATATTAATAATTAATCTACAAATATAAATTATAATTAGCCCTCTCTATTACATTATAAATCACATTTATAATATATTATGAATAATTGAATATTACTATCCACATTATTCTTATCTATAATAATTTAATCACATTTAATTATATTGGATAATTCCTCATACATCATGATCATCAAATCACATTTAATTATCAATTTCTCAATGATTAGATCTTATGGAATTGTTCTTAAACCATTTAAGAACAATGCCATTTCTCCTCAGATATATTGTTCCACGTATAGTGACTTGGATATTGAGATTACATCTCAAATCCGTATCCCATGGACCTCTCATAGATGCTTGATTAAATCAAGAACGTAAACCTAATCTTCTCATTGCATCGGAATCTCATTCAGATCAACGTCGAGTACATGGACTAAGATTAGGTCACTTCTCTAATGAGAGGAGTCACTAAAATCCAGACCTGTGTCATCACTCCCTCGGAATGGAAGCGTCACGGTTATACAATCATTTATGATCAAATCACCCTCAGGTATTCCTAATACCTGTACATCCTGCATACTGGTAGACTCATGATCATCCTGAAGATATAGATCATTTTTTCACTGTCATCTTCATGGTCTGATCACTAAGTTTCTCAATCTTGGTCCTTGGGATATGGTACATATCATATGCTTTCACAAAGCATATATCTTACCTTCAAATTTATATCATGCTTCTAAAGCATGATGACCATGCATGGAATTTGATCAGTCCCAATACCTCATGAGTGAGCTCAAGTCTCCCGGTTCACAAGTGAACCTGTATGATACCTTTGAGAGATCGTATTACTTATATGCCCTTACATGCACACCAGCTCGCCGGTGTATAGACCTTGGTTAGGTCATCAACCTATTGGTCTACCAAATGTACACACTTAGACATATAGCAATACATTTGTCTCTGGTTAGAGGATGTTTGCCTGTGATGTGACAGTATTCATCATAGATCTTTGGTTATCTCGATCTCATTAAGTCAACTCATTGACTCAACTAATCTGATACCTCTGAATCACAATTCCCATGCAGAGGACCTACATCAAAAGGAAGATTAGATATCAGCCTAATGAGAAAAGATTGCCATCTCCTTCTCAGGCTGGAGATCACTACTTGTTAATCATTGATGATGCTTGATGAGTCCTCTATCTAACTCCTTAGATATTCATACAAGTATCAGCCTCTATGATTCAATCAATGAATCAACAACTGTATGATTATCAAGTTGGCCATGGTACATAACCCATATTGTACAGAGGGACCTTATAGTGCATTCATTCATTCAATATCAGAAAGGGAGTGAAACATAATCAATAACTTTTATTGATAAATCATTTATTACAATAACATTCATTGCAGGAATGGTTCGCCTCGGGCTCGCATTGCTTACTCGATAGTCTCTGAGGTCCCTTCCTTTGTGCTCTGCTTTCTTCGGTGCTTTTCTGAACTATTTCTTTGTTCTCAACTTAGTCACGTCCTTCAATTATCTCAGTTCTACCTGAAAAGTCAAATCTTCGGTAATTTCCAGACAACAGTGAGTCCGGATCCCAGACATTCTCTACGGAGCCTTCTCGAGTACGCATTCTATTTGAGTCAGAACTTGGATTTTTCGAGTTCATTTATTTATCAAGTGCGAATTCATGCCTCAAGCGAGAACTACAGATAACATGATTTTTCTCGCTCATTCTTGAGACTAGGTTATGCACACTTTCTTACTCTTCTAAGTACCTCTTTATGTGAGGTGGTCAAAGATAGGTAGTTTTTCTCCAAGATGAAAGCCGAATTCCGAAAGACTGGGGTACTAAGGAAAAAAGATGGAGAGAGAGCCTGGAAGTCTCACTGAATAAGCGTGGATAAGCTAATCCATTGCTTATATATGTCGCTCTGGAAAGTCCCTTAAGGTAAGGGAAATTCTCTCAAGCCTCTCAAAAATGCCCTTGAAAGCTGTGATATCTAAGGCTGCTTCCTCTCCCTTCTCCTTTTGTCGAACACTCCTAACCTCACTGCGAACCCAGTACTAGACTATGGGGAAAGTGAGAGCGTACTTCAAGTTCTAGTATAGGAAAGTAGATATATAAAACATCTCAAATCACGGTCAGACCAATGGGAAATGGGTCATCCTCTTCTTTGACATTAGCCTGTCAACTCTGAACTCCTTCTGTCGACGTTGTATGAACATACTTTGTCATCAGTTCTTGGTCGACCAGTGAAGTAATGTCTTGACCTAGACTTTCACTCTCTGCTTCCTAGCTCGTACGGTTGAGAAGGACTAGGATGTGATGTCGAAGCTTTTCACTAGAATTGGGCAGTTTCCTCTGTGCCTTCGACTGGCGTCTACGCTGCAATGCCTACCGCTCTGGTCCGCTGAGCCGTACCACTCGAAAGACTCGGGCGGATCTATATTCGCATCTATATTTTCAGTTTGATATCAATAGTGAGAATTAGAAATTCTAAAAACGAACTTGATATTCAAATCTCTTCTATAGTTTTTTCCAATTTTTCATTATATAAAATCAAGAAAGAAAAATGTCGAGCGAGTCGACCTTTTCTAGATGGTCAAGGAGTTCAGGCAGTGGGGAGTCAGAGAAGGATCATCAGTTCCTGGGGCAGCTGCTCTATCTATAGGGCATTACTGTCCAATCCCAGTCTCTTTAGCTTTCTCTGTGGAGGTCCGGGCATTTAGGGGGGCCCTGTTTGACTTTCTTGTGAGTAAAGGGAGTCGAGGGATGTGCCTCGCAGGATGTGGATAATCTCATAGACAGAAGCGCGGGAAAGGTGGTCTCGCGGGTAGTAACAGGACTGAGGCTATCCTTCATAGTATGCAGCGGGGAGAGAGAGAACGAAGGTCAGTCATCTCTTTCGTATTAATATCAAGGATATCAAAACTCTATCTGCTGCCCGTCAGGCAGGAGAGGGCTTATGAGATCTAGTTGCACTGGTGAGAAAGAGAAAAAGCAGTAAAGTGAATCGTGCTTGCATTTCTCATTGCACACAACCTTCCCTTTGTATACATCTAAAACAGAGATTTCGAATAAATCTCAGAAAGTTGACTACTCAATTGATTTAACCACTACTGCATGAGCATTTCAGAAGAAAAATGATTCAATTTCTTTCTCTCTCAAACATGATTTGAAGATTCTTTCTATCGCAATTTACACAGTCTAATATCCAATCATTTTATATTGACATTACCAAGTCATTGATACAAACAATATCCAAATACTAAGTACGTTCTCTATATGACCCATGTGAAGGAAAATAAGTTTTTGGTAAGACCAAAGAAAGAACTTGTTCTTCTTCCGTAAAGAATTCTTCTAAAAACCTTGAACCACAAAAAAGCACGTACTGTAGTTTGATGCTTACAAGCCAAGGTTCTAGCACATGAAAGTATTTGTATATAATTCACCTGATACTCACTCTGTTTTTTAAGGATCCACTATAATAATGAGAAAGATTTCTAAATATCAGACCAAAATCTTTCAAGAATTTCAGAAAAGGAGAAATCAGTCCAAATCGATTGACTAATGGGATGCCCAGATACATTACCAAATTGAGCTTTAGACAACGATCCGATGAGAGGAATAACTGGAACTATAGTCTCGAATTTCTTAGTAACTGTGTTTATTAGAAATGAATACTCTAGCATTTTACTTTTGATTGCCAAAAGATTTCTTAATACACTTGAAAGATAACCAAGAAAATAGAAATAATTATTTGATAATTGGTTTCGATTTTGCCTATATGGTTGAGACCAAAAAGCAAAATGACATTGCAAAAAATGGACAAGATAACATTTCCATTTCTTTATCCGGGTTCCTTTTGAAGTGAGAATGGATTTTCCTTGATATCTAACATAATGCATGCTTTAATCCTCGAACAACTATAAGCTTTTCAGAAGTTTATGACGAAAAACTACTACAAGATGTTAGAATTTTCCATAGAAATGTGTTCACTCAATAAAGTCTCCAAAAGATGTTGGTAGTAAATAAGAGGAATGTCTACGGAGAAAACGAAATACTAATTCATATTCGGATACATCAGAATTCTATAGGAAACTAAATAGTCTTTGATTCTCTTTTGAAAAAAGGGAAATGGATTTATTTAGAGTAATGAAACTATTCCCATTTGAATATAGAATCAATCGCAATAAATGCAAAGAGGGGACATCTTTTATCCTATCGAATTGGAATCAAGATTTCGAGATGAATAAGATACCTGAATGCCAAGTATGGCTCGTAATAATATATCCTCCAGAGCATAGGATGATTCATTCGTCACATGAGGCGTGAATTTACCTACTTTAATCTTGACCGTTTCCACCCAAGCTCCCAACATCACAATTCCATTTCTATCTAAATTGCAGAGTAAATTATACTAGAAATGTGGTATTTCCCTAATTCTTCTTTAAGGACCTTGACTTGTCATATTAGTAAGAAATTCAGACTTTCGTATGTGAAAATCAGTCTAAATATCGTTATATACTAAACGCTCACTAATAAGTACAACATCTTCCAAATTGTAACCACATATAAGCTATTAAGGCATATAAGCTATTAAGACATTTTTTCCCAAAGCGAGTTCCCGTAGCCGCACCGTCCGCTAAAATGGGCCCTTTTTCATGTATTTACCCCGTGGAACCCAAGGTTTTTGATGCATAGAAGTCTTTTTGTTGGAACATTGATACATAACTAATGGAATGTTTATAGTGTTCCCAATATTTGAGAAAATCATATTGTGAGTATCAGTATAAATGACCTTTCCCGCGTGTTCGGCTATAGCTAAAACCCCTGAATCTAGGGCTGCTTGGCCTTCCAGCCCAGAACAATGCACTTCTCGGATCGAGAAAGCAGAACCGCTTTATGTTGCGCTCATTAAAGCCCGATTTGCATCACTATGCTCGATCAAAGGAATGAAGGAGGCTCCAATAGCAAAATCTTGGAAAGGAAAAATGCTTCGAAGATGAATCAGTTTCCGTCAGGAATTCTTAACGGGAACAATTGATTCTTCCTGAATACCGCATTTCCTGTAGCTATCATATGATATGAATCTCTACTTGGTGATAAAGAAACTATATGTCCTTTTGATCTATCAGATATTTCATCAAAGGGACTCTCTTTCGATCCCCAATGACCAATCTTCACATGAATAGCTAAGGATCCTATAAGTCTAACATTGATTCCCTCAAACGTGTCAATTGGGAAAATACGTGCATAGTGACTAGGGTGGATATCTCGTATCCGAAAACAGGCAGTTCGACCTTCCTCCAGGACCCAAATAACTCAACTTTCACCATGAACGGTTTGTGTCAATGGATTAGTTCAATCCAAAACAAGAGATAAAGGATGTAGACCAAAAAAGGATTCATAAGTGGTTGTTAATGAAGTTGAAGTTACTCAATTTTGAGGAGTCGGTATCAATTTATGTTTGATTGCCCCAGATATGGTTCCTCAAACTGCATTTGATAAATAAACAAGTGCTAATCGTGAAATGATCCTGTAACAGATCTGCTACAGAGCGAATACATTTCTTTTTCAAATGATTCATATCATGAAGTGTACCCATTCCTAATTGAATTCCGATCAAATGATCAGCATCAGCCAATACATCTCGCGGTAACAAAAATGTCTTGTTCTGAGGTATATCAAGATTGAGTCTTCGATTCATATTTCGTCGACCAATCCTTCCTAATTCACATATTTGTTGAAAAAATCTCTTTTGTAATTCCGGACTCTGAAAATACTGGGTCACTGCCTACACAAGCAAATTGTTGATCAAACTCCAAAATTGCATTTTCCATTGACCCACTCATTTTTTATCCAGAAAAGACAAGCAAATTTCAGGGTAACAAACATTATCTAGAATTTCTCTGAGATTCTCACCCTAGAACTAGAATAGAGATTTTGTGTTTCCTACTCACGCGGGCCCATATTCATGCTTTTCTATCAATTTTGATATCAGATCTTCCTCCCCAGTCTGAGATTCTAGTGCAGGTATAAATCGAATTGCTGTTATGGTCCAATTCTGAACTGAAGTAGATACCTGGGCTTTGCAATATTTGATTAATAACAACTCGGTAAATTCCATTTACTATAAAGGTTTACAGGGAACTCATTTGAGGAATGTTTTCAATAAATACGGTTTGTTCTTACATATCTCTACTGGTTTTCCAAATGAATCCTGCGGTTACATATAATGAAGAAGAATATGTGAGTGATTCATACACTGCATCTCTTTCTTTTATCAAAGGTTCCACCAATTGATATATTTCCACAAAGAATTTTAATTCCATTTCGTGATCTGTATCTTCTTTTTTTGGAAATTGATGAAACTCTTCTATCAAGCCCTGATTAATGAACCTACAAAACCCCTCAAATTGTATCCGGCTAAATCCAGGTATTGTGGACATTTCCTCATTTCCATTACAGAGCATCTTAATCAGAAGTTTCCTGTTTATCGAAAAAATCCCATTATTGGCTCATCCTTCGTCGAACCATAATCATATGGATCGATCTAGCAATGATGGAATATATATCATGTTTACTGAATCACATGACATTTTAGCCAACCTTATCCATATTTATAGACTTCATACCTATGAACAGAGATGGAACAGAAGAATCAAGAAAATTCTCATTGCAAATTGGAATTGACGACAAATACAAATGGAAATGGATTGATAAAGCACTTCTCATCTGGAAAGAAAATTATGCAACGTATACTTATGGTATGGAGTCTTGTACAATATAGAATAGCAAAATTCATCCAATTTCTACCCATTATGATATGACAATCGACCAAAAAAGATTCAGAATTTCATCTGCTCTCTGTGAATGAGATAATGACTAAATCAGAGAAATCGCGATTAGGAGCTGTATATAATAGACTTTGATTTAGGTTATTCGTGGTGCTGATAGAGATCACGAAGCTCTCTCAACTCAACCGAAATGTAGGTTGTTGCAGAGGGGCTAAGCTCTTCCCGGTGGTGAGTATAAAAGCTCTGAGCGGCGGGCTGACCTTAGGTGGACTTACAGGGGGCAGAAAGCAGAGCCATTAGGAGGGCGCAAATGCGGGTTTGCGAGTTAGGCAGAAGATCGATCATCCCAACACCTCGCGTAAATAGCGGTTCTATAATATAAGTCGCGAGCTATTTATATAACCTGTATAGAGAATGGGAGGAAAAGAAGTTGGTCGTAGGTCTCCGGGTCGCACAAATGCCTATTTGAAGAGAGGCCTCAAGTCGGGTATCACCACTGTGCCGTCAGGGAGAGTATTCCCCAACTGGAAATGCACTAAGATGTTGAGTGCTGGAAAGGCACTATGATGTTGAGTGTGAGGGTCCCCACACCCCAATCAAATAAGGAACGAGAGAACAAGGTCCCACCCAGGAAGGTGGCCGGGAGAATGTAATACGTCTGATGATGTCTTACCAGTTGTCAAACTTCCACAAATACCCAAGAATTTGATTTACAATTCAGGTTCCACTCGAGAAATCTGTTGCGCCTAATCGCCTTCGAGGCAATACAGGAGAAGCAACCTATCACATCCCTAGCTATTAGTAGTCATCAGAACCAGGCTTTCAACTACTAATTATACAAGAGGCAGGTGAGGACCCTGATGATTGCCAACCACTTGCGCATTTGTCCACACAACCAAGTACGCTCCAAAATAGGATGACCACTGAGGTTGAACCTAGGTCTCATCGGAATCTGATGATCAAGCCTGACTTCAACCTGGGATCTCACATGACTATATATATATCAATCTGGAATAGTTCAACCTGAGAACTTGCTTTCTCTCCCCCTCACGCACCCGCAGTTCAGCTCGGGACTCAGGTCTCCTCCTCAACTCCTACATGCAGCTCCGATCTTCTCTGATCCGCTCACACATCATCTATTCGGGCGGCCCAGATTCTCTGAGAAAGTGGTTCGAATCGCCTACTACTGATACTCGTGAATTATGAGAAAGGCTTTTTTTCGAGATTTCCTATCTTGGTATATAACGCGGATCTCTGCCTGCCTCAGACTCTTGATCGACTGAGGCTACGGTTTCAGCCAAGTCTTTTCCTCGATGAGTCTTTACTGTCGAGAGTTTTCCACGGGGCTTTTCCACTAGAAAGAAGGCGAAAGAGCTAGTGGCAGATACAAGGGATTTCCCTCTTCATAGTGTTGAAGTGGATAAGTAATGTCGAACCCGTGAGTTTCATGTTAAATTAATTCCAACTATTAAAAAAGCGAAGAGATATAACTATCAAAAATGGTTTACTTTTCTTCAATATATATTTGTTGCGATCGATCGGAGGTGAGTGAGGCTAGGTGATCAGCTAGCTGGTCAGCAATTGCTTGCCCCTGATCTGCCTTTCAAGTGACAAATTGAAGGTCGACGAAAAGGTGCCAGCTAGTCTTCCTGATAATACGGGTTTCTCGAACATTATTTACACTATATACTATATAAGAGGGGGCTCAGGAATGGGGGCGGATATAACAATGGGAGAAGGAGGTTGGAGAGAAGATTGAACCACTTTGTGATTGATGGAAGTGGTCTTGATAGACAATGGGTGGTGGAGGTCATTCTCTTCAAGTTGACTTTCATCATCAGATATCCCCAAAGAATTTGGTAGAGGTCATTATGCAGGTAAGGACGGAGAAGGGTCCGCCACTGATTTCCCGCGCTCGGTCGAGACCGCATGTGCAGACTCCTTGTTGAAACAACCAAGGGTCTTGAATGTCACTAGACCTTTTTGCGGGTCTTGCAAGGTCCCTTGGGAAGTGCCAGCTACAGAACTAGGGTTCTAGAGGGCTTGTGGCGATAGCGTAGGCAAGTCAGATCGGATGTCTGCAAACTACCTAGTATTCTCCTGATTGCTCTTCTCCATGTTCTTTTTTAGGTCTTGCATCATTTTCATTAGAGCACCGATATCATTAGAGAGTGGTTGGGTGCACCTACGGTTGTGCACTCGACTAGGAGGGGGCCTGCGGCAAGTACAACGGTTGCTCTTGTGCTGGTGGCTGCGGTGGTACGGTGATGTACTGACCTTGGTGATTGACCTGTACTGGTTGTTGCGGACTTGGGGTTCACCATGATCAATTTTGATGAGTGAAAGGAAATCCCTCATACTACTCTCGACTACTATATATATATGCAGAAGCGGTCTCCTTAAATAGATAGATGTGAAAAAGCTCCGCTTTTTTTCCTCCTTCGTCATAGGCTCGATTTTCATTCTACCTTTGACTAGTGCCCTGACCAACTAGATAGCATGGGATTATTAGATGAAAGACAATCCGCCTTGATATTACTAGTTGACAATGCGCATTAATATTTGAGAGAAAGTCATCCCATTTCTTAGGAGATGTGTCCCCCGCCTAGTCTCATGAATGATAGACCTCGAGGGTGGAAGTCACTATTAAGATAATAAGTGGTAGTATATCTCTTCGCACTTATTTATATAGGCTCTTGATGTCTAAGTTCCGCTTACAACGTCATTATAGGGCTTCCTTTCTTTCCTGTCGAGTGATGCAGGAGGAGGTTTCTATGAGGAGTGCTTCCCTACTGTAATAGGGCTAGGTCTAGAAGCAAGATTCTCTATGGATGATATCAGGGCCTCTCTCTTATATTTAAGCACGAAAGTCCCAGATCAAAAATAAGATCCTCAGCTCCGCTCCTATGCTTTTTGCCCGTCAGCATTTCTCTACTAGCATGAAAGTTTCCGATTTGATATAGATAGAAAAAACCTATTGCCGGATTTGACTGACATCCCTACTGCATGCCTCCATCGTGGTTGACCAGAGGATGAGAGTAGGGTACGCAAGCGTATGGGTTGGAGGAGCGAGGGAAAGGGAAATGAAATTGTATAGTATAGTATGTCCCGACGTCTGCCCGCTTTCCGCGATTCCTAAGCGCACTTCACTTTCTTTTAAATATTTTAGAAGAGCTTTCTCCCTCCCTACCTTGCAGGGGTAGTAGCCGGGCCCTGCCGCTTCTTTTTACTTTAGGGCAGCATAACTAGATATTAGAGGGCGGGCGTCAGAGAGAAAGAAGCTGACTTTGGACTAGAGAAAGTAAGAAGAAGGTCCTCACCTGAACCTAGGAGTGGGAAAGAGGTAGACCGGATCTGAGACCCCAAATAACTACCTTGCATGAAGAGTAGAGCTAGTTCTTCTTTTCTTCTCACTTCGTTGTCGTAGTTCTTCAAACTCCTGACTTGAGCCTCCATTCCGGACTATCGTCCTCCATGTCTTACTATCGCTCAATCGAACTCTTTGAACGTAGTCCTTTCAGTGGTCTTTAATAACTCTAGATATCCGGAGAGAAAAGTGGCGCATCTATAGACTATTGATAAGCCATCCTACTACAACTATCATATATAATACGTAGAGCCTACGCTTGCTGAATGAGACTGAAATCGTACCTCTCTACCCGCCCCTGCTCCTTAACTGACCTCGGAAAGGGGTAGTTGCTAACCTTTGTTTAGTTATTTATGTAGGTAGAAGGATAGGCAATGGAAGTATGCATATTGGCTGGCTTTATAAAGGAAGGCTTACTCTTTCATAGATCCAGGTGTACGAAGGAAGGCGATGATAGCCAAAATTAGTGAGGCGGGTATTTTAGGAATATATTTATCAAAAAGTGGTTGGTGAGCCCTATTACATTCGAGTAGTTGGCTTAGAAAGCGGCTTGTCGAATGCGGTCCTTTAATCTCTCTTTCCTTTGGGCGGGCAGGAGGCATTAAATGAAGCGGTGTTGGCTGTTCGAAAAAGTTTTTTCATCATGACGACTAGGGGGCTTGACGAGTGCGAGGCGTGTCGAGCTGTTTATATAATAGCGGACTATCAAAAAAGTATATATCTATAAGAGCCCTTACCCGGGGCCCTATTATATATTAGGGGGATCATATCCGCTTTGTCTAGTCTGTCAAAGAAAGCCTGGAACGACTCCTGAAAGCTGATCGCATCCCGTGGGTTATCCGATTCATCTCATCTTTGACTACTCACTGACGATCTCCTTCACATGCTGCTGATGCTCGCACTAATGGATATGGGATAAATCCTCAAGCGCATCACGGAAGCGTGAGCGTCATATCGAATACAACGAGGAACGACTAGTCGTACTAGTTTTTCCATGCAATGGAATTTAAAAATTTTCATGCGACGAAACCACATGATCCAAGAACACTTCTCGGATCGTTTCTTCCAAACCACAAACAAGTAATAGGATTACCTCTTGAAGCGTGGTTGCGATCGAGTCTCTAAACGAAGAGACCTTTTGTCTCAAGTCCGATCCGACGGAGGAGATGCTTGCGAGCGTGGGGATGAATCGCGTGCTTCTCGCAATCCATGTTGATGAACCAAGCGGCGGATAACCTGATCTCGACACCCGAGATCTGACATCTTCTTCACTATCGAGGCACACCGAAGGAGACGGAGATCCATGAGCAGACGATCGGGCAGCATAATAATGACGCTGCGGTGATGGACACTCCCTCTAGGGCATCCATGGATGACGTCCTTATGAGAGGGAGAGAGAGTAGGCATGTAGAAAGAGAGAGAGATATGTGCTTCAATAGCATGTCCTCTTGAGAGCATGGTATGCCTCTCTATTTATAGGGTTTTGGGATCCATGGATCTCAATCCATGGGACATATAAAATCAATGGATGAGTTTGATTTATGTCTAATACAATGGTCAAGATTGTTGTTGGTAAAAGCCAACAACTTGAGATTTAATTTAGATCAAATATATTTGACAAAATCAAATATACATCAATCCTAAAATTAAATCTATCTCATATGAAGATCAAAGAGTAGAGATTACACCAATCCATGATTATAGGGGGACGACCACCTTTTCCTTATAGGAGTTGGTGGCCGTCCACCATATATCTTTGATATGTGATCTCAAGCAATCTCATGAGATTACGTTACTCCTTGAAAATCTCCAAGATTTACAACAACACTTGTTGTAAATTATTCAACAAAAATAATTCATAATTATTTTGTGAATATTGCAATTGCCATTGGAAAATTGTGAATCACATTCACAACCAAAAATAAAATGTGAATTACATTTTCAATTTAATGTTCCATGTGAATCCAATTCACATTAACATTTAATTAAGAAATGTAAATTATAAATAGCTCTCTCTTAAATATTATAAATCATATTTATAATATATTATGAATAATTGGATATTACTATCCACATTATTCTTATCCACAATAATTAAATCACATTTAATTATATTGGATAACTTATTCTCATGTGCTCAAATAATATGAATCACATTCACGTTATTTTCATCTTTAATAATCAAATCATATTTAACTATCTAAGATAACTCTCCTTATAATATGAATCAATTAATATTAATCATGATAATTAAATCACATTTAATTATCTATTTTCTCAATGCTCGGATACTTATATCAACAATAGAATTATCCATGAACTCTTTCAAGGATAATGCGCTTTCTCCACGAATACTTGGAGATAAGGACAGGGCGATTGTATTGTTCCACGTATAGTGACTTGGATATTGAGATCACATCTCAAATCCAGATCTCGGCCTCCCATAGATGCTTGATTAAATTAAGACCGTAAATCTAATCTTCTCATTGCATCTGAATCGCATCCAGATCAATGTCCAACATTTGGACCAAGATCAGATTACTTCTCTACTGAGAGGAGTCACTAAAATCCAGACCCATTTCATTACTCCCTAGGAATGGAAACGTCATGGTTATACAATCGTTTATGATCACATCACCCTCAGGTATTCCCAATACTTGTACATCCTGCATACTGGAAGACTCAGAATAATCCCGAAGTATAAAATCAATTTTACACTGTCTACTTCAGGGATTTATCACTAAGTTTCTCATTTGATCATTGGGAGTTGTTATCGATCACATACTTTCCAAAAGCATATATCGTACCCAGGTGTTGATCATATACTTTCCAAAAGTATATATCAAACCTACAAATTCAGTCAAGCTTCCAAAGCGAGACGACCGTGCACGGAATTTGATCTTCCCAACATCTCATGAGTGAGATCATGTCTTCCGGTTCAGTAATGAACATGTATGATCCCTTTGAGAGATCGTATTACTCATATGCCCTTATATGCACACCAGCACGCCGGTGTATAGACCTTGATGAGGTCATCAACCTAATGGTCTGCCAAATGTACATACTCAGACATATAGTAACACATCTGTCTCCGGTCAGAGGATGCGTGCCTATATCATGACAACATACGATATAGGACTTTGGTTATCTCGATCTCGTTAAGTCAACTCTTTGACCTAACTAATCTGACACCTCCGAATCTCAATTCCTAGGCAGAGGACATGCATCAAGAGGTCAGTCAGATATTAGCCTAACTGAGAAAGGATTGCCATCTCCTACTCAGGCTAGATTTCATCTCTTAACAATCATTTGACGGTGCTAGATGAGTCCTCAATCTAACTCTTTAGATATTCATCCAAGCACCAGCCACTATGATTCAATACTTGAATCAACAGCTATATGATCATCAAGATGGCCATGGTACATAACCCTAATTGTACTAAGGGACCTATTATGCAAATTATTTATTCTTCATTTCAGATCAGGGAATGATATTCGCAATAACATTTATTGCATAATGGCTCGTCGTGGGCTCGCATGTCCAACAATCTCCTACTAGCCCAATGAGCCATTAATGGGCTAATCATTTAAACCCACACTCATGTGAAATCATAGGCTATTTAGAAAATAGCTAGGTAAGCCGATCAATCACTCCGTTCCCAAGAGACTATGCCAAGTCCTTTTATGGCACTAGCATATCCCCTGGGAACAATGCTCGCATCCAATGCGAATGTTGCATCTTATGCAACCAATACTCAATTTTGTCAGTTATAGTGTCCTTGACACTACATCTTATTAATGATCATAACTAGTATTCCCATAATCCTTATTAGAATACCTTCATTCCTGGAGATCTCTATCTCCTAAGACCCTTATAGATCACTATCTACAAGGTCCTAAACTTTTGAAGATAAGACTTTGAGATCACTATCTCAAAGTTTCATCATCTTTGAAGATATTATTATTGTTACTGCAATCAAGTGTTTTATCTCCATAGCAGGATTAGTAACAATTTACAACTCCCACTGCATGGCAGACATCTGGCTCTTGTACACATCTAGCATTCACTCAGCTTCTCATAACTGATGCACAAGTGCAAGCAGTTCTAGCATTCACTTCCTCAACTCTTTGAGGTGCTATCCCTTTAGACAGGTCACTACCATATCTTAAGGGAAGGAAGCCTTTCTTGGAATTTACCAGAAAATGGAATAAATCCAAGTTGTATTCTAATGTGACGGTCCCAATACCCTCTTCTCTTTGCTTCTGAACAACTTCAGAACTAAGATCTAAGAGGTATCCTTGAGATCATATCTCGAGGTATTGAACAACCAAATTATAAAACACTTATTATTACCCTTATATCATTCCAAATGACTAGAATCTACATTTATCACAATGAACACAATGACACTCTTCACATGGTTCATCAAGATTTTATCTGAAATCATAACATTTATAATTTCATTAAATCTTATGTTCCAACTTCAAGAAATGTATTGGAGTCTAGAGATGGAGTTCATTAGCTTGCACACCTTGCTTTCCTCAACCATAAAGACCTGGGACTACTTCATTTGAATATTCTCAGAGAGGTATTCATAGAGGAATTCAATCATGACTTACATCATGAAGATGTCATAGTCAAGTTGTGTAGCTATAGTTAGCAATATTCTGATGGTTTAAAACAAGGTCACTGGAGAGCAAGTCTCATCGCAAGCGATGTCTTCTCTTCGGTGTGTAGCTCATGGCTACGAACCGTGCTTTGAAGGTCTCTACCTTCTCATCAAGTTCCCACTTTCTCTTGAAGATCCATTTACACCTTAATGGGTCTTACCCATATAGGTGGATCCTCGAGGGTCCATATACAACACTTTCATATGAAGTCTACATTAGACTTTTATTGCTAACATCCATCTTTCCATGTCATGATCCTCAGGAGCTTCATCACATGAAGTACGATCATTTTCAGACTTAACTAACACATGGAATACATCCTCAAACTTATTTGAAGAAGTATTAGTGTTTCATCTTCAATTATTCTTTTAGTTTCTAATTTCAGGAGCCTCATTATCTTCTCAAGATTAAATGAGTTCCTTTACTTCATTTTCATCTTGTTTCTCAAGAGAGTCATCCTATAAGAATCATATTCTCAAAGATGAGATCTTTTAAGAATCTCAAGGTCATAAAGTAGGTATTCAATACCATCCTTTATTTTCCTAATGAAGTAGCACTCTCTGGTGCTAGGTTCCAGCTTAATTACATGGAACCTTATTAATGATATATAATGTAGTCTCTACCACATATATATACCTGGAAACTAAGAGATAATTATGCTAAGATTAATCATTGATCAAATCATGTCACACATGATCAATTGTATCTCCATACAACTTTATTGAGTTAAGGTTCATTAGGAGGAATGATATTCACATTTCCATAAGGTATTCCTTGAATTCATCTAATAGGTACAAGCTGCCTTGGTTAGATCAAATTCATTTCAAAGGTTTCTTATTGAAGAGAAGAAATCTCATATCACTGACGACTCGCTAAATACGATAACTAATTCGTGTTCGTTGTAATACGTGTACTTAGCAATCGGTCAGAACCGAGAAAAGATCTCCGTGAAGAGTGTCTCGGCTTAATTTATATCCCGGGCAAGTCCGGGGTCGAACTCAGGGAAGCAAAGGAACAACTTGGGTTTAATTTGAAAACTTAGGTCTAGATTTCCAATGCGTATTTTTTTAATTTTTTTAATGCAAAAAGAAATGCCAAATACAAAATGTGGTTGAATTACGACACTAAGAAAGCATATAACAAGGCCAAATTAATTTTAATGTTAAATTAATCCAATTCAACTAAATTATATTTTTTCTAGAATCCTAATCCAGTGATGAAAACAAAACACATTTTTTTAGAAATTTAGGGGCTAAAATGCAATAACTAAAAATGTACACTTTTTATGGGTTTTTTCGCAAATTATCACACAAACAGTAAGCAAAAATTATGAACAATTTACTGGAACATAAACATGATGCAAGGAAGGTATAGTAATTTTTTGGAATTTTTTAACAAGTTATGATTTTTTATGGATTTTTTTAGTGAAATCAGAGTGACTGTGAGTAAATAATTTCTAATAATTCCACATTATCAATCTAATCAAAGTGTGAATTATCTCAGAATGATATTTAGACAAGCAAGCCAGAAGAGTTGAAATTTCGCAAAAATGATTTATGTGGATTTAATTAAAAATCAAATACTTAAAACACTCTACAATTTATTCCAGGCACAAAACAACTCCATTTTAAATGAAAGTTGGATAGTAAGTTAATCCAATATCAGGGCATCATTCCTAATTTTTGTGGAATTTTTAGAGAAACCATGTGTGAGATATAAATTTAAGAGTCCAGATTAGGTAAAATATGCAATATTTAAGTTGAACAATTTTAATTAATTCACAATATCTCACAAAAATATAAATAAATATTCACAACGTAAAACATTAGTTGCTCAACATCAAGACATTTTTCATTGAATAAAAGGATGCAAAATTTATGTCCAAATTGAGTTACGAACACAGGGTTGTCTTTGCAAATACAGAAACCAAGCTTGCAGTGCAAATTATGTACAAGAACTATTCTGAAATATTAACAATATAGAAGAATAAAAATGCAATTTTTACAAAATAAAAAAATGACTAAACAAATAGAATTTCTTCTTCACTGCGGCTAGGGATGAACCCAAAGGGGGAGAGCGACGGCGGCGGTGGCCTGCACGCGGCTGCGGCGGAGGAGACGCGAATGGAGGTCGCGACGGCGCGCGATGGTGGCGCAGGTGTCGGAGAGGCAAGGGGGCAGCGGTGGCGACGTTCGTGGCGGGTGTTGGGGGAACGACGACCGGGAGGAATCACGCGGGGCTGCCCGCGCTGGATTTGGAGTGCGGCGTCGGGGGCGCCTGCGGTCGGCGCGGGCGGGCGAAGCAGCCGCGTTGCTGGTGGCGAGGGGAGGAGGAGCGGTCCGATGGCTGGGCGGCAGTTGGCGGCGTCGCTTGGAGTGAAGGGGAGGGGTGGTGGGCGTGCCTGCGGCTCCTCCTCTTCCCTTTTTTTAATTTTTTTAGTTTTTTTACTTTTTATAATTGCTGTGCTTTTTTTTTAGATTTTAGGTTTTTCTATTTTTTAAAAAAAAACAAGAAACAAATGTGGATATATACAAAATGGGAAGAGGATAAATTGGGGATGGTAATGATACAGTGAATAGAAAAATACGATTGTGGTGAAAATAATAGGGAAACAAAAATGTGAGATAAACGAAAATAACACGAGAAATACGAAGGAATACTTACCTGATTCTTCGCCGGATTGGCGGAGCAGCTACGCTGAACTCCTGTTGTCGCCTCGATCCGATTGGCAAAATAAAATTCGGAGAAGCTACGCGAGCTCGACGTGGAACTCGTGACGCGAAGCGGAGCTCCGCGGATCTCACCTGAAGGAGGTCGTCGCTTGAGGACGATGCTTCGCCACTGTCACCAAAAAAACACTCCAAGCTCTCTCCTTATTCTATAAGAATGGTGGATGGGCAAAAATGAGAATGTAGAGATGATTATAAAGAAGAAGAGAAAGGGAGGTTAGAAACATGGTGGAGATGAATGGAGGTTAGATTATTGGTGGAGTTGAATGGAGGTTAGATGAAGAATGTGGGGTGGAATGAGAGTTGGTGGTAGAATAGAAGTTATTGTAGAGAATGGGGAAAAAATAAAAGGAAAATAAAATGAAATAAAGTAGGTTACTTATAATACAATAAAATAAAAGATAAGAAAAAAAAGAGTGGAGAATTTACAAGGGAAGACAAAACACCATGTACACATTTTTTTACTTTTCTAATATGTAATTTTTTTCTTTTTAATAAGATATACTTACAACGGAAAAATATAATAAAATACTTAAATTAAAATACAACACAAGTATGATTTTTTTGTATTTGTAGTAATTAAGAAAGGTAAAATAAAAAATGAAGAAAGAATGAATATATACATAATGTACAATGTACATCTAGGTCCCAAAACCCAACTTTTGCAAATGAGCTCCGATTTTAATGAAACCGCTTCCGTTGGTTAGATAATTTTCTAACTTGAATTTTAAAAGTGAGTTTGATAAATTTGG
Organism: Ottelia alismoides; assembly: GCA_037367405.1. Classification (NCBI taxonomy): domain Eukaryota; kingdom Viridiplantae; phylum Streptophyta; class Magnoliopsida; order Alismatales; family Hydrocharitaceae; genus Ottelia; species Ottelia alismoides. The sequence continues at coordinate 328,826 of JAZKJV010010499.1, read as the reverse complement.
AGTTCATACAGAGCGGGAATTCAGCTTGGAAGTTGGACTTTACGGCTTTTTCTCTTTGGGATCTAGGAGCATTTATTTGAGGTAAAATTTATTTTGTATTTTTGTATTTTTATATACATTTTTATAAACATGTTAGAGAAAGAATTAGGCAAAAAGAAGTTGAAATGAAATTATTAAAAATCCATGAAGTTTCAGGCTATTTATAGGTGAAAAACTCCTTTAATTTGTGGCTTTTTAGTGTTAATTTATTTTATACAATATAATATACAATAATTAATGCATTTTATTTACAAGAGTCATTTTGTTAATTTATGAGTTTTATATATATTTATTAGGGAATTTACTCGTGGATTTTGCTAAGAGCAAGATATTGAGATGATGAATCGTGGATTCATCACCCCCCTATACTTAAACTTTGCTAGTCCTCGAGCAAATAAAGAATGAATAAGTTGGGTTAACCCCTGACTGTGCATGTGAATACAAGACTTGATCCGTTCAAGAACTCTCGGTTTTAGAGATCCTAAAATTCTAAGTTGAACCAAGCTCTAGTCAAAAGGTATACAATTTCCCTAATCATCAGACTCTCTTTGAATACATATATAGTATAGATATGACATTAAGTGTTGACTGCAGTTATAAGAGTAGAGTCGCAACGTCACTTAAGGTTCCAATCTAAGAGACTCTCCTAAGAACTCGATCCTCAACACTAGGGAATAAACCATTTCTTACATCCAATCCACCGTCTCTTTAATTGTTAGACTTAAAAGTGTAAATGATGGAAGGCCAGTTGATGGAGGGTATAGGATTGTGTCATTTCTTCTCTCCCTCTCATTGGAACAAGGATTCTCTCAAGTGCCTTATTACGCAACGCATATTTTTTTGGTGTTGATCAGTGTGTCCGTCAAGAGAAGTTGGAGTCGTCTGCACTTGTTTTCCTGGGAGTACACCGGTGTGTTCCCTTTTTGAGTATCTATTATAACTTCTACACCCAGACTTGTAGCATTTACGATGCAGAGCCCTTTTTTGGTGCAAGCCCGACTCCTAGTCCTAACAGCGGTGGTCCAAGTGGACACATTGAAATGGTTGGGAGCGCTCGCCTTTGGTGGAAGCTCTTTTGATAATTGACTTGGTTGAATGAGAGCTTTTCTTTATCATTTCATTGCTTTGTAGTATTTTTGGCTAGCTCCACTGCTTTTACCAAGAGTTGGCGCACACTGATCAACATTTTTTTATTTTATCACACCCTGGCACATAGGTAAATGTCAAGAGATAGTACAAGAACCATGTTTTCATACTGGCTAAATGTGCTGACACTCAGGTTTCATGAAGCCTTCATTGATTTTATCCCATCCTCGAGCATCATCATATCAAGTCCAAACTCAAATCCCTCATCCCAGTTCCTCAAGTGAAATTTCAACTTATCTCATCATAACTGCAGTCGTGTTTGTGAGGTGCTGATCATTTTCTTAAGGTGGAGACTAAGCATGCAATATAGCACACAAATCTTTCAAACTAGGGAAATGTGAATAATTAAGTCCAAGGACCCTAAAGACTAAGGCTGATTAACTCAAACTCTCAAGAGCTCGTAAACCAAGGTTCGTGAACATCACTAGTCTTGTGTGAAAGTGAATTGTGTCAGGGATTAAACCAACTTATTAGTTAGTTTTTTTTGTGATTTTTTTTGTTGGTTTTTTTTGAAATATAACGGAAAAGAAGAAAGTTTTTTTTTCTTAGAAAAAATTTTCATTTTTTTTCAAAAGTTTTTTTTGGAAAAAGGAAGTAAATAAGAAAAGACTTTTTTTGAAGAGTTTTTTTAGCAAATAAGGAAAAAGAGTTTTTTTAGGAAAAAGTTTTTTTTACCCACCCCATAATTATTGTATAATATATACAAAAATATGTGAAAGTACGAGGTATGGGTAAAGTATATATGTAATATATACATGCCCCCCTATACTTAGCTTGTGCTATGTCCTCATGGCACTAGGTGACAAAAAGCCATAGCTCGTACTAAGTATAAGTGGGTGAAAAGAATAGAAGTGAAAGAAAAAAAATGTGGATAAAACACAACGTGCATCGACCCCCCTGTACTTAGGCTCTGGTCAGCCTAAGTATTGGAAAGAACACAAGAATGGGGGACCGATGAGAATGGGAAAGAATATACGAAAAGAAAAAGAAGAAGAAGAGAAGGAGCAACTCGGGTCGCGAACCCCCTTATACTTAGGATCTAGTCATCCTAAGTATAGCCACAAAATGGAAACGATACGGAACTGGGGCGAGTGATGCGAATCACGGGGGAGGGAGGAAAAATAAAGGGAAAAAATATGTACAAGGAGGAGTGAGAATATACAAGGATCATAAAGGTTTCTGATGGACCTTCTTGCGGGAGCGATGGGGAGGATAGTATACATGTGTGTCGTTGTCAGAATCGTCCTCCGAATAATAATAGTGAGGTGTGGGGAACATCCAACGGGGGTCGGCACACGGCTGCTTGCTCAAGTATGGCTTCACAACAGCCGAACTAAGCTCACTCATATAGATCACCTCATCGATGAGGACTCCTCAGAAAGTTCCTTCTCTGGAACATCGAAGGTAACCTTCTTAGTCGGTTTTCTAGAACCAGAAGCATCAAGAGGAAGAGGGGATTGATACGTCTTAAGGAGTTCGGGGGAACACCTCAAGGAATCAACACCCGTCTTCTTCTTACCAGATGACCGACTAGAGGATGGAGCAACTGATTTATTAAGATTGGTCAATTTGGTCCCAGTTGTCTCCTTTGGTGTATGTCCTAGATGTGGTGTGTGTGAGGTTCTGACCAGAGGTTCATCATCAGATGAGTCACCATATGCATTGTAATACTCCTGCAGGGTCAGCACACGTCTCTGATAAGGCACAATGTTCTCAGTTGGCTTGACATTGTTTGATTCTTGTGTCGGATCTTTGAAATGATCAAGGCAATCAATAAAGGTCATGTCCGACTCAATGATAGCTTCTAGTCGTGAGTCCTCTCTAGAAGCTGTCGCAGTGGTGGTGCAAGCTGTAGGCGGTGTGTGGTTGTAGGAAGTCTCTAAACCAATGGTCGTCTGGATAGTCGGTATCTCAGGTGTAGTAGAGAGACGGGACTCAACGGTCTCTCGAAGGTCACGACTGTCTGCAACTTTACAGGTTACCTTAGAATATCGTGTGTCCTCAAAGATCGGGTGAGGTCGGAGTACTCCCAATGCAGAGAAATCGATCTCCCGAGTCTCGCAATCTATAGTTGACTTAGCCAAGGCTAAGAACGGCTTCCCAAGAACGATCGGAGACTGGGTGAACTCTCCTCGATGCTCAATATCAATGATCATGAAGTCCACCTGTAATAGAGCACCTTCGAAAGTAACGATGATGGAAATGGTTCCTCTCGACCGTTTAATGGTCCGATCTACAAACTGAATAATCTCTCTTGACTTCTTGGCAGATCCGAGTTTGAGCTTGGCAAACACGGAGGTCGGGAGGATATTAATCGGTAAGTCATCATCGATTCTTGCATGGGTGAATGTGGTATCTTTGATTTCACAATCAAACCTTGGCAACCGCTTTACTCTGCGGCTCTTGGTTTTTCTCCCTATCATCAAAGATGTGGCCATAGACACTATATGTATCTCAGTCCTTGTTCTCTTATTGTCCGACCTTTTAGGCATCAATTTACTTCGCACAAATCTTTTCAGGTCGGGACTGTGTTCAATGGCCATTATTAAGGGAAGCTCAAAAATCAACTTTCTATCCAGTGCTTCCCTAACTGCAGGATCCATTTTTTTAGATCTTTTCCTTTTTCAATTTTTATGGTATTTTCTGGTTTTTCCATTTTTTGGGTCTTTTTGATAGATGAAGGAGGAATAGGAGAATGTACAAACTCTGGTTTGGAGGGAAAGTGGTTAGTAGAAGAGGGAGGTAAATGGGACTCCAGCTGTACATGACGTGTGGTCAATCCGGTGTCTTCCAGGTTTTCAAGATTCAATCTGCAAAATCCATGATCCACATTCCTACATGGACTCTTAATCAGTCTACCAATATCATCCTCCAATAAGTTCTCATGACACATCATGAAAGAAGTCTGCTCAGTTGGAGGATACTGCTGAGAACTTGGGATCTTATACTCAACACATCTTGACTCAGGCGTGTAATGCTGGGTTGAGTATGACCCATCTGTATGGCAGATGTTGGTCGGAGTTTCATAAGGTGGAGTCAATAGACAGGGGGTCTGTAGATCGGTCGCATGAGTCCAATCCCCTGTATATGTCGGCTCTCCGAATGGGTGATATGAAGGTTGGTCAATGTGGTCTCTATCACTCAGGTCAATCAAGTCAGGAAGATCGTACGGTGCATGTCTCTCCATTCGGTTTGTCTGATCGACCATGTTGTACCCTAAGATTAAGTTGGGATGTGTATATAGCAATTGTTGTTCTGTCCCAACTCGAGGTGAAAATGAGGTATGTGGGGTCGACTGATTATGCCAATCATTCATCTCAGCAGTCGCTTGCTCTTCGATTGGTTCCTTGATTCCAGCAAGCAGACAATAATATGGTGAGTCAATACAGAGTGGTTGTGGGTCATGGGTGTAAGAATGTGGGGTAGGTGAGAAGGACGAAGAAGTGCGGATGTCAGTCGGACTTCTGACTTCGCGGTTGGGGTGTGGGTATGAAGAGGAATGAGAGGGTGGAGATGATCGAAATATGGTTGAAGAAGAATGACGTGGATATGATGACCAATATTCTGACATCTTGGAGGGAAAATGGGAGAATGAAGCGGATCGAGGAAGAAAATGTGCAAGTGCACCGAATAACACACAAGACAAACAAACACAAGGGCAAACCCTGAGTTCACCTACTCAACACAGTGATGGTCGCAAAAGTCCGACCGTTTATCTTTTCAGTTTTAATTAGGTGATAAATCAAGATATAAATCCAATTACACAAGGCTAAAAAGTAGGTTTTGGGCACTATCCTAGGGATGCGTCCTCACCTCTCAACAATCACAATTAGCCAAGCATACAATGAGGGTTTTGCTCTCCCAAAACAAGTGTTAGTTTTAATTAGTTTTTTTGTCAACTCTGATTAGCAGTCTCGATTTTAAGTTTGGCTATCACTTGATTAGTCCACCAAGCAAAGCACGCCTAACGATCAGTCCCGATTTCCTTTTAACCTAAGTTTCAAGAACCAAGAGAGAAGGAGTCGAGAAAAGCCGATGCAAATAATGAAATCAATGATGCATGCTCAGTTTAGAAGACTTACAGTGATCCTCACGCTCTACATGCGGGATACAAGGCAGAATTGAAATTTTATACTATATGAATGCAAACGAGAAAACCGTTCCTAGACAGGCAGTTCTATTAGCGAGTGATGAACAAGTTAAATTTGACTAATAGCTCTACGGTCTAAGTGCGTCTCGTTAAATGTGATGTGTGGTCCTAAATATTATGAGCACAAGCAATAAAGATATTCTAATAAAATGCTCTAAGAGCCGCGAGTGCAAGTCCTATTCTACGTCAATCAACCATATGACCACGAGCGGGTCCAAAGTCCAGTCCGGATACAAACGCGAGCTCTCAAACAAGAGCCGCTGGAAAGAGCGAATTACCTAAGTTATTACAACACAATAATTACAAAAATTTATAAAAATTCTCTCGAAGATAAATTGATTTTCTTGCTCTTCAGCAGTCGGCTCGCGTCGCGTCCGTCGACCTCCGATGCACTCCAAGTTCACCAGGCCCTCGCAAGAAAAATAAAATTTATGTTAGAGAGATAAAAACAGAATATATACAAAAAAATGAGAAGGAAAGATAATTACAAAAAATGGAATAAATACAAGTGGCTCGGGGGCCAGACTACCCGAGTAAATGAAAATCTAAATCTAAATTTTTAAACTAATCCCTAAGCCGTTTGTCTCTCCGGCAACGGCGCCATCTGATGAGCCGCTAAATATGATAACTAATTCGTGTTCGTTGTAATACGTGTACTTAGCGATTCGGTCAGAACCGAGAGAAGATCTCTGTGAAGAGTGTCTTGGCTTAATTTATATCCCGGGCAAGTCCGGGGTCGAACTCAGGGAGGCAAAGGAACAACTTGGGTTTAATTTGAGAACTTAGGTCTAGATTTCCAATGCGTATTTTTTTAGATTTTTTTAATGCAAAAAGAAATGCCAAATACAAAATGCGGTTGAATTACGACACTAAGAAAGCATACAACAAGGCCAAATTAATTTTAATGTTAAATTAATCCAATTCAACCAAATTATATTTTTTCTAGAATCCTAATCCAGTGATGAAAATAAAACACATTTTTTTAGAAATTTAGGGGCTAAAATGCAATAACTAAAAATGTACACTTTTTACGGGTTTTTTCACAATTTATCATACAAACAGTAAGCAAAAATTATGAAAAATTTACTGGAACATAAATATGATGCAAGGAAGGTACAGTAATTTTTTTGGAATTTTTTGACAACTTATGATTTTTGTGGATTTTTTTAGTGAAATCAGATTGACAGTGAGTAAATAATTTATAATAAATCCACATTATCAATCTAATCAAAGTGTGAATTATCTCGAAAAGATATTTAGACAAGCAAGCCAGAAGAGTTGAAATTTCGCAAAAATGATTTATGTGTATTTAATTAAAAATCAAATAATTAAAACACTCTACAATTTATTCCAGGCACAAGACAACTCCATTTTAGATGAAATTTGGACAGTAAGTTAATCCTACATCAGGGCATCATTCATAATTTTTGTGGAATTTTTAGAGCAACCATGTGTGAGATATAAATTTAAGAGTCCAGATTAGGTAAAATATGCAATATTTAAGTTGAACAATTTTAATTAATTCACAATATCTCACAAAAATATAAATAAATATTCACAACGTAAAACATTAGTTGCTCAACATCAAGACATTTTTCATTGAATAAAATGATGCAAAATTTATGTCCAAATTGAGTTACGAACAAAGGGTTGTCATTGCAAATACAGAAACCAAGCTTGCAGTGCAAATTATGTACAAGAACTATTCTGAAATATTAGAAATATAGAAGGATAAAAATGTAATTTTTACAAAATAAAAAATTACTAAACAATTAGACCTTCTTCTTCACAGCGGTTAGGGATGAACCCAAAGGGGGAGAGCGACGGTGGCGGTGGAGGAGACGCGAATGGAGGCCGCGGCGGCACGTGACGGTGGTGCAGGTGTCGGAGAGGCAAGGGGGCAGCGGTGGCGGCGTTCGCGGTGGGTGTTGAGGGAACGGCGACCGACAGGAATCACGCGGGGCTGCCCGCGCTAGAGGTGGAGTGCGGCGTCGGGGGCACCTACGGTCGGCGTGGGCGGGCGAAGCAGCCGCGCGCGGCCGCATTGCTGGTGGCGAGGGGAGGAGGCGCAGTCCGATGGCTGGGCGGCATTTGGCGGCGCCGCTTGGAGTGAAGGGGAGGGGCGGCGGGCGTGCCTGCGGCTCCTCCTCTTCCCTTTTTTTATTTTTTTTTAATTTTTTTTACTTTTTGTAATTGCTGTGCTTTTTTTTTAGATTTGAAGTTTTTCTATTTTTTTAAAAAAACAGGAAACAAATGTGGATATATACAAAATGGGAAGAGGATAAATTGGGGATGATAATGATATGGTGAATAGAAAAATACGATTGTGGTGAAAATAATAGAGAAACAAAAATGTGAGATAAACGAAAATAACAAGAGAAATACGAAGGAATACTTACCTGATTCTTCGCCGGATTGGTGGAGCAGCTACGCTGAAGTCCTGTTGTCGCCTCGATCCGATTGGCTAAATAAAAATCGGAGAAGCTACGTGAGCTCGGCGGGGAACTCATGACGCGAAGCGGAGCTCCGCGGATCTCACCTGAAGGAGGTCGTCGCTTGAGGACGATGCTTTGCCGCTGTCACCAACAAAAACATTCCAATCTCTCTCATTATTCTATAAGAATGGTGGATGGGCAAAAATGAGAATGTAGAGATGATTATAAAGAAGAAGAGAAAGGGAGGTTAGAAAGATGGTGGAGATGAATGGAGGTTAAATTATTGGTGGAGTTGAATGGAGGTTAGATAAAGAATGTGGGGTGGAATGGGAGTTGGTGGTAGAATAGAAGTTATTGTAGAGAATGGAGAAAAAATAAAAGGAAAATAAAATGAAATAAAGTAGGCTACTTATAATACAATAAAATAAAAGATAAGAAAAAAAAGAGTGGAGAATTTACAAGGGAAGACAAAACACCATGTACACATTTTTTTACTTTTCTAATATGTAATTTTTTATCTTTTTAATAAGATATACTTACAACGGAAAAATATAATAAAATACTAAAATTAGAATACAACACAAGTATGATTTTTTTGTATTTTTAGTAATTAAGAAAGGTAAAATAAAAAATGAAGAAAGAATGAATATATACATAATGTACAATGTACATCTAGGTCCCAAAATCCAACTTTTGCAAATGAGCTCCGATTTTAATGAAAACACTTCTGTTGGATAGATAATTTTCTAACTTGTATTTTAAAAGTGAGTTTGGTGAATTTGGAGTTCATACGGAGCGGGAATTTAGCTTGGAAGTTGGACTTTACGGCTTTTTCCTTTGGGATCTAGGAGCATTTATTTGAGGTAAAATTTATTTTGTATTTTTGTATTTTTATATACATTTTTATAAACAAGTTAGAGAAAGAATTAGGTAAAAAGAAGTTGAAATGAAATTATTAAAAATCCATGAAGTTTTAGGCTATTTACAGGTGAAGAACTCCTTTAATTTGCGGCTTTTTAGTGTTAATTTATTTTATACAATATAATATACAATAATTAATGCATTTTATTTACAAGAGTCATTGTGTTAATTTATGGATTTTATATACATTTATTAGGGAATTTACTCATGGATTTTGCTAAGAGCAAGATATTGAGATGATGAATCATGGATTCATCAATCACAAATAATCATCAATAGATATCACATATCCATAATGTTTACTATGATATAGACGATTCACATACATCATTATGTATGAGATCCTGAATACCTTGACATCTTACACCTTTCCCAAAGAAGGGTGCATTGGAAATATTACTTTGAATACAATATTCATAAGTATGCAAGTTTTAAAATTTTTAGACATTCTAAAGTTCCATCTCTTACTTGTCCATTGATCTCATCAATAGACATATGTCCAAAACATGATGCCAGATCATTGTCAAATGATCTTTATCCTTTTATTGATCTTTAAAGGTTTAATTTTCGGTATTAGAAATCTTAGTGAACCATTCATTAATTTTTTAATTTAGTAGAGTCCACTGGATTTTAGATTACTATCTGAAATATCTCCATCATAACTCTTTATGATAGGTCTATTCCAGAGTTCATGTTTATTGAGTGTATTCTAATATACATGTCATAGAGACATTCTCTAAGAATAAGGGCTCTCCCACTGAAAATATGAAGTATATTCATCCTGTGGAAATTGTTGCAACAATTGCATCAATTCCAACATGGATGACCATTAAACTTTAAGATCAAATTTCTAATATTCTAATACATATGCAACAAATTGCAAGTGTCATTAGAAGATTGAGATACAATTATTAGACTTTATCTTATCAAATAAGTCAATATCAATGATTATATGTAGATTAATCAGATGTACTATCTGATTCCTTATCTTAGGATTTTTAGATAGATTTGATAGTCATACTATCAACACATAAACTTATTGCAGTATTGGCATTCATCCAACTCTTTGGATGTCATATGGAAGTCACAGAAGTACAGTCAACTCTTTTGACTATACTTCTTACTTGGGTCCAACCCATGCTTCCACTGCGCTACCTTTATCTATAAGCAACTATCGCTCAAGTCAAAGGATCTCTTATGTCAAAATCCAAAATTTCAATATAACAGTGTTTCAACATGCTTCATTCAATTCATACAATATGAATATTATGAAGCTTCATGAATGACTAGAGTTTAGATAGTAGAATGATGACACTCAGCGTATCTACATCCATTTAAACTCTTAAAACTTAGGTTCAGGTAGGTATTCAAACAATTTGAATACACCATCTCCTATAGAGCCACCATTCTGCATATGCAGCCATGTCATTCATGATTATATGTCAAGAGCACATATGTATGCCAGAACATCTTCTTAGATTTTATAAGGATTATTTGATAATTACGATCATTATCGACATGTCACTTCAAAAGTACATTCAATGAGATCAAAACTTATAGAGACATACAAACCCTAGGGTTTCAGTCCTATTTTCTATTCAATTATCATTCCTCATTATTATGAGGAAACTTGCATATTGCATTATGTGTCCAATTGCAAGTACAATATCTGGATCATGGGTCCAATCCATTATATTCTATTGGTTATTATTGAGTATAACATTGAGTGGGATTAAATAAGGATTATCTGAAATAAGAAATTTGCATAAATATATAATTTACTTTGATTTAGGAATTTTTATATCAAAGTTGTCTTGCCTTGTCAACACTGAAAGTTCATTCCCTTAATCACTTTTAATGTAAGAGATATACTTACCATTATATCTCAGCAAGATCTGGGATCTCCATCCTTATCTTTGTTACATCCCAATAATATGAGAATCTGCAACTCCGATAAAAAGAAACGGGAACACATTCCTCCTTACAATTCCAACTTGCATCTCTCAATTCGGTCTTTAACACCCAGGCCCACCACCCCTAAGGTGATGTCGACCCATCCTTAATTGAACCAACTATCAACATGAATAGAACTCGCTATGCGCAATCCAATATCGCCCCAATAATATGAGGATTCGATATTGGGGTCACTACGCATACAACCTTACTCTTTCGAGAAGCAAAGAGTCCGATCCAGATGCGCTTGCATATAGGAGCTGTCACTTCGGATAGACGTCTCCTACATACAATCCCTAGCGACGGAACCCTTTGCCTTGACGGGAGACCATGGATGTCACTTATGTGATCCTCCATATCATATTCAAATTCTAATTAATTATCATGAATCATATTCACATAATTAATTATTCCAAGGGAAATAACACATCTATTATAATAGAGTATTTTTAATTGGATATAATTAATTTAATCATATTAAAGTAATTATCAATCCAATTTAATCAACAAACTTGATTTTACTTGAATATATGGTATTATCTCAAAATACATATTAATTAAAATTTTAATAATTAGAAAATACATCATGATCTCTCAGGCATCATTCGTTCCCTACCCGCTTTCATGGCCAGTACCGACGGGAGTGGGACGGACCGCATCCAGTACAACCCGCTACCCTAGCGATCCTCGACTAGACACCATATCCGCCTCGGGAAAACATAATGCCAAGTCAATCACTTTGTACTTGAGATGATAATCGGTTCTTCAACCAAAATTATACCATATAGTAATAATCAAAATATTTTCGATTATAAGGAAATTTGCTAGACAAATTCCCAATCCTATTCAAGCAAGTAGTTTGTTGATTATGTTTCTAATTTTGATCTAGATCAAATCTAATAAATTTATTGGTTGAACCAAGTCAATTAAGGAAATAATCATCATTAAATATTTCTTAAATATTTTTCATAATTATTTCATGAAATTAACAATTAATTTCACTAATTGACAATCACATGATTCTTGATTAGGACTGTAATTTCAGCAGTGACCCCTACTTACTAAAATTAACATATCTCAATCAATTTAAATTCAAATTAGACAAAATCAATTTTCAAAGATAGGTAATTTGATTTGGAACAGAACCTAAGTGATATTTCACGCATTTCGAGGCGGATCAAAACAGTAATTAACTCATTAATCATGTTAAGATTCGCAGTACCCGCAACAGTGAATACATGTTCATTAAAACAACCATATCTCGAGCAAACGGAATCCAAATTACGTAAACTCAGATCATATGGTTTTCTTGTTTAATGGGGAACAAAATACAAGTTTTATTTTCATGTTTAAACAACTTAAACAGGGCTGAAAATAATCACTAAACAAAGATGCGAAAATGAAATGCGATAAAACATTCGCAACCCTAACGAACCCAAGTCGCCATTGGTTTTATGGATCGTATCCAAAACCTTTGACCTAAGGCTCTGATACCACTTGATGGATATGAGATAAATCCTCAAGCGCATCACGGAAGCGTGAGCATCATATCGAATACGACGAGGAGCGACTAGTCGTACTAGTTGTTCCATGCAGCGGAATTTAAAAATTTTCATGCGACGAAACCACATGATCCAAGAACACATCTCGGATCGTTTCGTCTAAACCACAAACAAGTAATAGGATTACCTCTTGAAGCGTGGTTGCGATCGAGTCTCTAAACGAAGAGACCTCCTGTCTCAAGTTCGATGCGATGGAGGAGACGCTTGTGAGCGTGGGGATGAATCGTGTGCTTCTCGCAATCCATGTTGATGATCCAAGCGACGGATCTCCTGATCTCGACACAAGATCCGACATCTTCTTCACGAGCGAGGCGCACCGAAGGTGACGGAGATCCACGAGCAGACGATCGGGCAGCATAACGACGACGCTGCGGTGATGGAGACTCCCTCTAGGGCATCCATGGTGGACGGCCATATGAGAGGGAGAGAGAGTAGGCGTGTAGAGAGAAAGAGAGAGAGAGATGTGCTTCAATAGCATGTCCTCTTGAGAGCATGGTATGCCTCTCTATTTATAGGGTTTTGGGATCCATGGATCTCAATCCACGGGACATATAAAATCAATGGATGAGATTGATTTATGTCTAATCCAATGGTCAAGATTGTTGTTGGTAAAAGCCAACTACTTGAGATTTAATTTAGATCAAATATATTTGACAAAATCAAATATACATCAATCCTAAAATTAAATCAATCTAATTTGAAGATCAAGGAGTAGAGATTACACCAATCCATGATTATAGGGGTACGACCACCTTTTTCTTATAGGAGTTGGTAGCCGTCCACCATATATCTTTGATATGTGATCTCAAGCAATTTCATGAGATTGCAATACTACTTGAAAATCTCCAAGATTTACAACAACATTTGTTCTAAATTATTCAACAAAAATAATTCATAATTATTTTGTGAATATTGCAATCTTGCCATTGGAAAATTGTGAATCACAGTCACAACCCAAAATAAAATGTGAATTACATTTTCAATTTAATGTTCCATGTGAATCCAATTCACATTAACAATTAATTAACAAATTTAATTACAAATAGCTCTCTCTTAAATATTATAAATCGCATTTATAATATATAATGAATAATTGGATATTACTATCCACATTATTCTTATCCATACTAATTAAATCACATTTAATTATATTGGATAACTTATTCTTATATGCTCAAATAATATGAATCACATTCATATTTTTTTCATCTTTGATAATCAAATCATATTTAATTATATAAGATAACTCTCCTTATAATATGAATCAAACTAATATTATTCATGATAATTAAATCACATTTAATTATCCATTTTCTCAATTCTCGAATACATATATCATCAATAGAATTATCCATGAACTCTTTCAAGGATAATATGCTTTCTCCGCGAATACTTGGTGATAAGGACAGGGCAATTGTATTGTTCCACGTATAGTGACTTGGATATTGAGATCACATCTCAAATACAGATCTCGGGCCTCCCATAGATGCTTGATTAAATTAAGATCGTAAATCTAATCTTCTCATTGCATCTGAATCACATTCAGATCAATGTCCAATATTTGGACCAAGATCAGATTACTTCTCTACTGAGAGGAGTCATTAAAATCCAAACCCGTTTCGTCACTCCCTAGGAATGGAAGCGTCACAGTTATACAATTGTTTATGATCACATCACCCTCATGTATTCCCAATACATGTATATCCTGCATACTAGAAGACTCAGAATAATCCCGAAGTATAAGATCAATTTTACACTGTCTACTTCAGGGATTTATCACTAAGTTTCTCATTTGATCATTGGGAGTTGGTATAGATCATATACTTTCCAAAAGCATATATCATACCCAGGTGTTGATCATATACTTTCCAAAAGTATATATCAAACCTATAAATTCAGTCAAGCTTCCAAAGCGAGATGACCGTGCATAGAATTTGATCTTCCCAACATCTCATGAGTGAGCTCATGTCTTCCGGTTCTGTAATGAACCTGTATGATACCTTTGAGAGATCGTATTACTCATATGCCCTTATATGCACACCAGCGCGCTGGTGTATAGACCTTGATTAGGTCATCAACCTAATGGTCTACCAAATGTACATACTCAGACATATAGTAACACATCTATCTCCGGTCAGAGGATGCATGCCTATATCATGACAACATACGATATAGGACTATGGTTATCTCAATCTCGTTAAGTCAACTCTTTGACCTAACTAATCTGACACCTCGGAATCTCAATTCATATGCAGAGGACCTACATCAAGAGATCGGTCAGATATCAACCTAACTGAGAAAGGATTGTCATCTCCTACTCAGGCTAGAGATCATCTCTTAACAATCACTTGACGATGCTCGATGAGTCCCTCAATCTAACTCTTCAGATATTCATCCAAGCACCAGCCTCTATGATTCAATACTTGAATCAACAGTTGTATGATCATCAAGATGGCCATGGTACATAACCCTAATTGTACTAAGGGACCTATTATGCAAATTATTTATTCTTCATTTCAGATCAGGGAATGATATTTGCAATAACATTTATTGCATAATGGCTCGTCGTGGGCTCGCATGTCCAACACACACCCTGGAACGGACGTTCAGTCATTCACTGCCCCATTTTCTTGAGATTTTCTAGTATTTTCAGAGCTTGTCTGACCGCAGCAGCTCTTGCTCGAAATGCCTACCTCCGTATGCCCTTCCAGCCGCCTTACAATACCTACCGGTCGTATGGCATTGAGAGAAAAGCAACCATTAGCCGATAACCCAGCCTGAACCCGGTAACGAGGTAAGCCAGTCTGCGGAGGGGGGATGAGATGAACGTGGGAATCGATGGATTCCTTGTAGTTTTCATATAGATGTCTCTTCACTCAGGCGTTTTCTCAGAGTCGGAGTCCCTTGCTCTATATCTGACCTAGTGGACTGAGATACTTATCTTTCTTGATCTCAAGATGACTCACACACTTTTTTCCCGCTCGGAATCCAGGATAAGTCAGGACTTCTTGCATCAACTGGTTTCAGGCTCCAGTCTCACTCTGAGATGATGAGAATTTGCCCTTGCCTCTATAGAGCCAGTGTCATTATACACTCAAGATCTTGTCTACTACCCCTAGTCCTGTTACAAACAACCTGAAATCCCCAACCCTCAGCAGCAACCTCTTGTGATTTCCCTGAAGATGAAGCTGGCAAGAATCAGTCATCCCTTTCTCCTGAGCATGGTGCATCAAAGCCCAAGTGGAAAAGACAACAAGATGGTCGTGTGGAAGGAGAGGAGCTTTTCACTCAAAGATAGGATATACAGCCAATTCCTCAAACTGAACTTCCTCACAATTTGGCTTCCTCTTTTGGATGGTGAGGTCGGCTTCTACCTTATCTTTCTCTTTGGTAGGTCTCCCTCAAATTACTTTCAAGCCCGCGACTAGACTTTCTATATAATAAGCTCGATTCCACTTATTTAGCGGAAGGAGGAGCGAATGAGGATATTAATCAGCATCAGGCAATCTTCAACCTAGTCTCTTTTCCCTAAGTAGCAGGACCCTTCAAGCTCTACATAATAAGATCGCGAGGAGCTTCAACTAAGAGGCTGAGTAATGGCATTTTCCGGGTCCATCTCCTCTATTGAGATCTTTGTTCTGAACTTGCGCTTTCGGGTCTCTATCTGATCACTGTATGACCGTCAGAGGGAGATCTTCAGATTGATTCATCGTCTTCTAGGGTTTTCAAGTAGCTTTTTCAAATCGATTATTTTCTTTATCTAGAAATTTGGGAAGATAGAAAGAAGTCATGGCAGTGAGTCAATGCCATTCGAGCTACGCGATATAATATGTCATTTTGATATGGAAGAGAGTCAACGTTCGCTGTTACTCATGTCAGCAGTCTCAATCTCGTGGTAGGCGTCTTTTCCTTTCGAGGACAGGAACTCTCGCGATATATTAATTGGAAGCACCACTACTATATATTCGGCCCAGCCTCCTCGTAGATTCGGTTTCATTCTTGGGTCTAATGACTTTTTGATTTACCTCGGCAACCTATCACTTCGGTAATAGACCTATATATATAATTCGTTCCATCCCCTACTTACCCGTTTTATATATTATTTTCGAACCACTACTCGTAGCTGTCGCCTGCATTCGACCTTTTCTCCTCTCGAGGCTAACTATTCTCAGGGGCCTTATCACATCATTTACAGCACATCCACATTGGAACCCCACTCGTACCTATATAGAGCCACCATCTAACATCTGATTCCGATTCCTTCATTCGGAATATATAGGCGTCATTATAGGGAAAAGGAGATCTTCGCTCATCTGATTCTGATTCCTTCATTCGGAATATATAGGCGTCATTATAGGGAAAAGGAGATCTTCGCTCGAATTAGACTGATGTCAGAGGGGTCCTCAAAAGCAAAACCTTTCCTTCCCCGTGAAGTTGACACACAGGGATAACCTAGACTATTATATATCTAGATGAAAAGCATCTAAGAATGGGGGTCGAGAAATATATATTAATAGCGTGACTCCCCCAAATATATAGTGGCCTTCACTGACTGGATAATTAGGGGGAAAGTGCGCTCGACATCACATCTCCGGGTCAAGGGCGCTCCGCGAGGGGCTAGGTGGGTCTCATTGCGTCTCTCTTAACCTTTGCTTCCACTTTCTATATAATCAGCTTCGAATAGATCGTTTCTATCACCGACCACTAGTCCAAAGGCTCCTACACTCTGTCTCTAGACCCCCTACCATCCCCTCACCTTCGTTGCTGATCTCTTTTGAAAGAAGGAGGCTGATTGATCAAAAAGTAGTAGGGTCAAATCGATGCAAAGGATGGGAGATGAAAGTGCATGATACTGAGGCTTGATTCTTTCTCGCTTGGGATCAAATACGTATGGGCCAGATTCTTCCTTTCGAGATGATGAATTGATGAAAATATAGGAAGGGGGTTGATAAGTCAGTCAAGCTGATCAGTCTCTTCCGGTGCCCTTTCCATCACTTTATATATAGATAGCTGGTCCCAGAAGTGGTTTCTTCGTAGTCGAGACTCTAAATCTTGGCATCCCGGGAGAGATCGATGAACATGTGCAAAATATCCCAGAAAGATGGTATATAATTTAGAAGGTAGGAGGTGTGATGAAGTGCAACAGAGCAATATATATAATGGAAGTTGTTTTCTTCGCCTTATATATCTCGATAGTTGTGAGACAAAGAAGATAGAGGCCTCCTTGTGGCAGGGAAAAATAGCGACTATACTATATACTATCTAATTCCTTAGCCGCAGCCATCGCTCAATCGAAGGGGACAAAGTAGCTGAGATGCTAGGCGAAGGGGACCTAGGGTCTATTCAGTCCGGGCTCTTTTCTCTATAGGCAAGCTCAGTCTAATTTGCTAAATATATCATTAAAGGCTCGGCCTAGCGCTCTAGGAGGCCTAGAGAGCGAGGACTACAGGTCTTTTTTTGACAAGGCTTCCTCTTGGGAATATATGTACTTTCCCTTCCACTCGAGCACCCAAATATATAGTGGCCTTTTCACTTCCCTTCGTGCACCACTCGACATCACAGACCACCCAAACTAGATATTCGAGCATTTTTTGCTCCAGGATGCTCTCTTCCGGCTAATTTCAGTCTGACTAAGGATCCTTTATGAGCACAACACTCCTGCCTAGGACCGCTTCCTTAGCCTTCTTGGGTCTTAGTGCAAAGTCTAAATGCAAATCCATCTCCAACTGAGTAGAACTGGAACCCCCCTGAACCTGCTTTCAGATACCTACATAGTCAGAGGGGAGATCAAAGCTGGCTGAGTCCCTTGCCCCTATATGACACACTCAGACTTTTGAGAACATATTTAGATAATTGTGAACATTTATCTCTATTTGAATTAGCCTTTGAATAAGGAGGAGTCGAGCAAGGGAAAAGCGGACGATTATAGTACGAGCGGTGAAGCGAGTGGAGCTAATGTTATGAAAGAGAATCTCGACGTGGATAGAGCTTGTAAGCACGTGTGATCAACAAGAATCTTCAAGGACCCAGTGCCAAAAGGCAAATGCTGAAAGCAGACGAGGGTCTGAAGTCGGTCACTATAGGTCCTGTCGATTGAGTGCTAAGTTTTGGGTACTACGTAGCTGAGTAAGGTAACCAAGGAAAGGTTAGGTAGGCAAGGTGTGAGCGTATCCCGACAAGCGCTTATTTTATATATGCTTCTTCTATTCTAAGAAAATCGAGGTGGTGGTGGCTGGAGAACATTGAAGCTACTAAGTGGGAGAGGGAGCTATCTTAGCTGGTTAAGGATGTTGTATAGTTTACAAAGTAGGCTAGAACTATCCCGCGAATAGATTATTTACTTCACGAACTGGTAGGGAAAGGACCAGTAGGGAAGTCTTTAGGCAACTACTATTTTCTTATTATATTAATAGCAGCTGGAAAATGTTGCAAGGTCGAATACTACCTCATACCAGGAGTCAGGAGATTGACCTCAGACACCCAAGGATGAAAAGCTTAATCTCTAGTAGGGGGGTCAGAACCGAAGGCTAGTACCTATTGATTGAGCGCTCAGTTCCAGTATAGGTGAGAGGCAAGTCGAAGAAAGACGAAGGTCACGATGCGAGCCCTTCACCTCCCGCCTCTTCCCTGACTTCCTTACCTAACTCTGCTAGAACATCACTATAGGGCCACCATGCCTCTAAACAACTCCCTGGTCTTTTTTCCTGGGGTATGAAGTGATGGTAGGGTCTCCTGCGAACTACCTGACCTCGAATCCTAGTCCTCTCCACTAGTTCTATCAGATCAGGCAAGCAATGTAGCGCGGACAGTCAAGAGCTCACTACTATCCCCGGAAACTCGAGTAGAAGCAAGGGCAACTATTTATTATATCACGAACTCAAGCTTCGAACTTATATAACTATATAATATTTTGTAGGACGATCATTGACATATTTCCCGCACCGCACACCCAACCTTAGTGCCCCTGCTAGGTTATTTGCTAAGGTCTACTTCTCTTTCCATGCTTATACCCTTGGTTCTGGACTCTCGGAAAGACCCCAGAAGGTATGGTACGATAGTTGGTTAGGCAAGTGAGGATAGGTATTCAACTAGCTTAGCCGAAGCATCAAGACCCTCTGTCTTTGCCTGATCATGATTCTCGGCTCAGAAAGAACACCAATCTACCCTCATCTATGCTTCTTCCACAGCAGGGAAAGCAGAATTTAGAACAATTTTTCGGGAAAAGGAGACCGGCAGGTTGCCATTTTTTAGTAGTGGGTGAGGCCTATATTCTAAGCTGCAAGACTGAGACGCTAGTAGGCAGGTCGACATGTGCTCTTTTCCATGATCAGTAGGACAAGAAGGTATAAGTCCTTATTCAGTGAAAAAGACAATAAGAGATAGATATTGAGGTCGAAGGTCAAAAGTGATTAAGAAAAGTGGTGGTCTGGGGGGGAAAACAACAGGGTAAGAGACATTCCTCCTAGGATTCTACTTTAGCTCAATAGGTCTGAGGCTTTTCAATATATATTAGTAGCTCAAAAAAGCAATTTCTTATTTATTCTTTTTTCAATCAAAAGAAATTGAAAATAAATTAATGAAATATGAAATCAATAGCTTAAGTCAAAGTCAATCAATATAAAATGATGAGAGTTGAGGGAAAGCAAGCCCTACCTTCAATCCCAAGGACGCACTCAATGGAAAGCGATTGTGTTAAGGACCTTCTACAGTCAGCACAATGGAGAAGGTCAGCCTGATTTCCAACCCGGCGCACTCAATCTCCTATTCTATTTGATTATATTAAGTTCAGTTCAGTCTTCCCCGTCACTGCTAGTCTAATCTCCCTTCCTTAGGTATAATCTCAGGGCCGAATCCGGTTAGTTAACAGTATGTCCCACGAACTATACTCATCGGAGAGAGATGCTTTTCATCAATAGAACAAAGGGATATTGTCTGAACCAAGGACGAAGTCTAATGCCGGAGGGAGGGATCAAGTCTGTTTTCAGTCTAATGCCAGAATGGATCTTGGGTGAAGAAAGAGTACTACCATCCTTTGGACGAACTCTCCTCTCTGTCCTTGCCTACCCTAGACTTTTCTCTATCCTCTGCTTCGCTTGACGCTCCACTAAACTATTATATATTAAAGAAGGTCTCGCTCCCTTCTCCACCAGTCTCAGCTAAGGAATGAGCCCCTAATATATAATCCAAGCTGAGGCTCAGCCCTTCGGTTCGCCCCCTCGGTCGCAGGTTCTTTTACCCTCGGATATCTTCTTTGGTCTTCTTTCCCATCTTCCAGTTTTTTCAGTTATGAGAGGTCTCATTTCATTGTAGCCTTCGAAGATCGAAGCGGTCTAGCTACTGCCGGACTCTCTGGCTGACCCCCTCACACACTTCCTAAACTAGGCTCGTACAACTAAGCCCGAGATGCATGCCTGAGGATGAGAAGGTAGAAATTGACGCAGGAGAGGAGGTTTACGTAGATTAATCAACCCTCAGCTCATTTCTTTTCTCACAGCTCATTGCTTTTCCCTCTACGTCACCCCTGATTAGAGAACCTCGCCACTAGAGTAGGCTTTCCCTTGAGGCTGGATGATCACGGAATCATTCATCACTATCAGCTGGTTGGAAGAGTGTACTAAGTCCTAGCTAGTACCCTTGCAACTGCGAACTAGAAGGGGCTAAGCCTCTTAACTCGACTAGGCTTCGCTTTTCGGCTACACCATCTCTCTGCTTCACTCCTACTCTATCTTACTGGTGACGGATGAGATATTATCTTTGCCCATTTATATAGATAGAGAAAGCGTGTATTACATGAAGTATTACAACCGAATCCGTATTACGAAGATCTCGAAGCTCTTCCCCAGCACCAGACCTTGCTTACCTTCCCGACCTTCCTACTGCCTCCCCGCCAACCTGACTGCTCTTCGACTTGACCCTTGTACCAGAGCTCCTGCGTGGAAATATCACCAGACCTGCCTTCCCTTTCTCATCATGGTCTGTGGAACCATCTTCACCTTCTCTTCCCGAGTCACCTTGCCTTTTGGGCCTTTTCGGAAGCAGAGAGAGTGAGCTCAGGATTCTATATATTCCATGGATACTCACTATTATAATATAAGTCAAGCGGGAAGAGAGAAGGAATGGATGGTGGGCCTAGAGATGGGAAGGTCGAGAGGTGGACTGAGATCAGGGGTGGGATTAGATATCTTAGCCATAAAGGATGGATACTAAGTGGGTCATGTGCCTATCGAGCCCTGCTGTGCTCTAACTAATGCCTTCCCTAGGTTTTGGGCGAAGAAGGGAGCAACCGGCCTTGGTGCATGGTTCAGTCCCGAAGGAAAGGACTCAGCCGAACTTGACCAGGTACTCAAGCCCTTTCTCGACATACTTTTTGGTAGTACCGATGACCAAATAGATAGCTCAGTCCCGAATGAAAACGTATAAATTATCTCACTTTGATATAATTTTTGAGTTATTTTGTCTAGTTGATAAGAAAAACTATAGCGATTAGAAAAGGGATTATAGGGGTTGGTCTCTTCTTTGATAAGAACTGAGGGAAAACCTGCCTTGAATGCACATAGCTAGTTAACAACTCTATCCTTAAGGCATTCGCATGGGCGGCACGGTGCCTACCCTGCCTTCTCTAGTGAAAGAGAATAAGCTACATTCACTTTTGAGCTATGTTCCCTCTTGCTCTTCACGTGACTACCTTGATTTTTCACAATCAAGCGCTTACTCGCTCTTTCCCCGTAGCGGATCAAAGAATCTTCCTTGACTTACCTTTACACTTCCCCGGTATGAGACTTCTCTACTTTCCCCGGGTGCGAACTAGATATAAAGAAAGAAAAGTGATGACAACTGACCGACCCCCTCTAGCCTTCCGGGGGCTCACATCCAAAACTCACGATCTTTCTTTTAGCTTATATATTTATATATAGTTTTTTAGTATTTTCCGAAACCTATGGTTAAAGAGATCTAGCTACTACCATACCGCCTTACTCACCTCAGCTTTTCCCTTAGAAATCTTGTTGTTGACTTTCCTGAGACCACTGTGATTGTGCTCCTTCCCCAGCTCATCGAATTCCTGCCACTGCCCTCGGAGAAGCCTGGGTATTGTAGGTCACTGCCTTGCTTCTCGCTTCCAGAGCTTGCTAAAAGGAAAAGGGCCTCAGGAGGCGGCAAGAACTAAGAAAAATGTTTCTCACATCTTCTCGATACTATCTTTTTCTAATATTATAGATTAGGGGTCTAGTCTAGTCCACTCGCGATTTGATATAGTAGAAGTCGGCATCTCGCTCCCTCTCTGGCCAACCTCGCTCACCTGGAACACTCACTAAAAATGTGTGTAGACTATCTGATCCTAGCCCTAGGACTATCAGGAAAGGTTGAAGGCAAGAGGCCAATTTGACAGGCTAAGAGCTGTCAAACTCTAGACCTCCTATGCATCGGAAGGCCTCATTCTCTTCCTACCCAGCTTTGAGGGCTTTTGGCTTAGGGGCATTGCCGCGGTAGGTTGAGGGCTAAGAATGATTACCGGCGGCTATATATAAGTAATCTGAATGATGATTCCAATAACACAAACTATTTATATTAGTTATCTAAGACATATTTTCATAGACGCTTTCTTTTGACTCGCATATCTCTACGGACTAGTGGGCAGTTAGCTTGATTGTGTGGTAACGATGCTAGGGAGGGGCAAGGTAGGCATTCCAGGTAAGAAATATATAAGAAGAATAGGGAAATTTTTTAGAAACTTTGCTTTTTAGTAGATCGTGGAGGAATTTCTTCTTGCTAAATTCTTCGGCACTATGGTATCACAACCTACCATCACACTGTCTCTTGACACTCCGAGAAAAGGAGGTTAGGGACTGCCCTCTTTCTCCTCGTACCTACGAGTCGGTTGATGAGTCCATGCTATCTAACTACTTCTTATGCTACTCGACTACTCCCGAATTCCCATACTCTCTACTAATACCTGGGGCCTGAGCTTGTAGAGACTTTCCTTGCACCCAGAACCTTCCTGCACCAAGCACTCTGACTATGCTTCCCATTCCCTCAAGGCAGTCGACTGACTAGCCTTTGGTCAATCTATCCTCCCCTCTACGCTATCGCCTACGCAAACTAGATATTCGGCCCATTTAGGGCTCGCGGTCTGCTACTTCCACTGTTGATTGAGAATTTCCCAGGATTGATTGGTCTCCGGTTACCAAATATAGGCTACAGGGCAGCGAAGTGTTGAGGCTCATCTATATTTCTTCGAGTTAGGAGTGAGGTTGTCAGCTTTAGGGTACTAGTCCCAAGTCTTGCCTTTCCGAGTAGTCCAATGTCCAAGCTTATTAGAGTAGGGCCCCCGGATCAGGAAGGCAAAAGGGATTAGGCCTAGGGCAATCGTCAGGTCCCTAGAAAGAGTCACGTAGCTCAACCCCCATTGCATTCAAACCAGAGGTCTTAGTCAACATGTGAAGAAGCGGTTATTGACAGGCAGGTAGCCGATTTTACAGGACGGAAGGCAGCCACAGGTTCTGAACACTTCTTTTTGCCTGGGAGATATGTGGAACCAGCCTATAACTGAAAGCCGGGTGTCGAGGTTCAACCTCTATGTCTACCGGGCTTTGTCAATCAGTGAGTGACCCTCGTAGTTGTGGTTGGTAACTCCAGACATCCGTCCGCAAGACGGAAGATGTAGGGGGGCCTTTCGCTTTGGGTCGGGCTGCTCCATCGGGTCTTAGCATCCGAGCTCTTCACATTCATATGTAGAGTCCGGGTCGATACTGCTACTTCCACAGATCGATTGGGGCAGAGGCAGGTTCTCCATATGGGTTCCCAAGGGGTGCTCAATCATTCCACAGAAAAAAGCAAGGAACTGGTCTGGTTTTTCTGGGGATGCGCTGTTTCTAGATCTTCATGGGGCAAGGCATCAGGAGTCATTTCACAGGAGGCGTCGACTGTGCTATAGTTAACTATAGATGGGAAGGAGCGGGTGAAAGTGAAGACGTCATTCTCCTTGCTTAGCTGCTTAGAGTCCTACCTCTGTCAGCATTCACTAGTGGATTAGAGAACAACCCTGGCTCGCTCGTACACCCTAACACCCCTGGAATGCCTTTGTATCCCCAGTAAGTTGTTGTGATTCTACCTAGTCAGCTCTGAAACTTCTAACTAGCTAATAGCTCGCACCAATTATTTTCTTTTAAATAGTAGTAAATAGCATGGCCTTCTCTTGTAAAAAAACCCTTGTTCCGGGCCAAGAAAAAGTCCTTCCACCATCTTTCCCCACTCTGACCCCCAAGGAAAGAGAGCAGAGAAAGCCTGACTCGCGCATTCATGAGCAGACACTCACTGACATGTGCTCAGAGGTGAGGGAACCCTAGGACGCCCAAAGGGATTTTGGGACTGAACTCTCTAAAGAAATGCTCAGGGCCTTCGGGAAACTCAACCGAGTTCCCCTCACTTCCTGTTGCATCCCCAATACTCGCTCATTCGTTCGCAGGCGCTCACATGAGCTCTCTCAAAGAGAATGAGACAGGGCGTCCTTTTTTAAAAAAAGAAGCTCCACAATGGCGGATAGAGAACATACCTCATTTGGAGATGCAGTGAAGACAGGGCTCAGGACTCACCTCTTTGACTCCGCCAGTTCTCGGCCTCCTTGGTTGGTCTAGCGGGAGACTGCCTCCCGCCGGATCAAAGGTGCTCACTTATATACTAGTTGGACGGCAGCAAAAAGGTCGAGGCCTTTCTTCACAAAATAACATAGTAGAGGAAAATATAAAGTAAAAAAGTCACATCACTTTATATTAGTCGGAGAAAGCTGGATTTAATATAACAAGAAATATTAGAATAGAGAAAAAGCTGCCAGACAGCCCAAAAGGGCAGACAGGGAACTCTTCTTTTTTGTTATATAAATGACAGGATCGTCTTCTTAGTCTTCCAAATTTTTTGGAATTGATATTAGACTTTTGAGAAATATATATATATATAATCAGGCAGAAATTGACAATTTGAGCTACGATGCCCATCTAACTTTATCCCATAAGTAAGAACTGACTACCGGTGACCTGTGTCGCTATCCTATCCTACTTTCCCCGCCTGAAATGGGATTCTATAGTAAGTAAGCTGGGTAGGATTCATTTTCATTCCTGGCGACGTGGCGGAATGCGCGGGCCTGGGGGCATGAACGGAAGGCAGGCAAGAAGGCATCAAAGGGCGTGCATCGTCTAGCAGGCCGACAGCACCGGCTCTGGCATCTGACACCTCTTCATCCGGGACCCTCTCCCTGATCTCAACAACCGAACTAGCCCCACTCAAAGAGTAACAGATTGAGGAACTCGTCCAAGCTCAAAGTTCGTGAGAAATCAACCCAAAAAATCCACAATTATATATTGATATAGAGTGGAGTCCGAAGGGGAATATTCCCTCCTCATGGTCGAGGTGATCCTAGTCCCCGTGGAGTTAGAAAGCCCTGATAAGGCACAAGTTGTCATGTACATGAGTTGGAACTCGAAGGAAGTGGAAGCAAAAGCTGGACAAACTGCTAAAAAAGAGAAAATAGGTGGGGAAGGGGCAAAGGGGACGGGGGGACTAGTAAGGAGACTGCTTTTCTCTTTCTTTCCATTTCTTGCCTATCTTGTGTGGCCATTTTGTTGTGGAAGCGCGTGCATGCTTTTTTCTAGAATATCAACCATAGCACTCTTTCTTCGTGTCTCTTCTTTCCGTTTGAGTTCATCTCCCTCTTGGGAGAAGCCCTACGCCACACATGCTTCTTTCGGGAGCGTCCCCATTCCCCCCATCTAAACTGGTTTAGAGACTCTGAGAATCGAGCAAATCTTAGCCGTACTAGCTGCATCTTCTTTCTGTGTTTGGGGGGAGTGGCAAGGGAAGTGGCAGGCGGGGATCAAATAGCATTTTCATGCGTTAGGAGCGTGTACAACAACCTTAAACGCACAAGCCTCGTCTACTTCGCCCTCCATCCTTAGAGGAGTCGTATGAGGAGGAAGCTCCACGTACGATTTTGAAGCCAAGCCTTTCCAGCAATGGGGCCTAGGGACCGATATGATGATTGGTTTAGGTAGGGCGGCCGGCCTACTATGGTCACCCGTGGGTCTCCGTGCGTGAGAGGAACAATCCATTCATGGCTTGGACATCATTGGACTCACTCTCAAATCAAAGAAAAAAATAGCATGTAACAAGAACGAGGCGAGGGGATTCCCCACTGTGAGAGGGGCGCCTCACGAGACGGGCTTTTCGAGATGAGGCCTTTAAATGAAGCCAAGTCAATTTCGGGCAACCAAATCCTGCAACTGATGAGAAGGACTGGGGAAGCGTGTACGTTGTCACACTCCCTGCCTTCCAAAGGTGCCTGGAGGACGGGCCAAATGCAGCAGAGCGACGACCCGGCGGATTCCCCACCGACAGGGAGACAGGATACGGCCATCTTTAGGTGCATCACGACCTACAGGCAAGACCGGTGAGACCCCAGAAGGTGACCTTATTAAAGAGAACATTCGGGAGTCAGAGGATCCATAGTACATGCAGCCTCCCCTGACGTGACACAGCTTTCCTTTCAAAGAGAGGGTAAGGGATTTTTTTCTGCTACGAAAAAGAAAAAGCGGGACAGATGTCGACTCGGCACAACCAGAAGATACATCCAATACCAATGATCTGTTCCTACCGATACTGGATTGAATACCTCATACTACTTTATCAGGACGAAGGAGCCCCAAATATATAGTCCTCCAATAATCAAAAGGCGGAGTACAGAGAACAGAGAAGACGCTTAGGTTTTTTTAGGACGGTTCGATTGCCCACATACCTTTCCCCTAAAGGAAAGATCGAAAGAAGAGAGAGGAGAAGGCGAGGGTAGTCAGCCCTACCCCATTCCCCAAACCCTGCAACATTTCCTTCTGCCTTTCTTATTTTCCATCCTAACTCCATCCCCCTATCCCTAGACATGAATCGTCTCTCATTGGCGCCCGAGATGGGGCCGAAGCCACCTCCCCTCTGCTGAGCTTCGAGTCCTTTTTTCCTCCCCGAGACCTAGCCCAATGAGACTATTATATAAGTCAGTTTGTCGCCAATTCGTACTATATATCCGGGCGGCTTCTTGATTTTCTCTTGGGCTATCTATATACTTTCTAAACTAGTTCCTCAACTAGATAATACAAGTTTTTTTGAGAACTTCAATATAGATATATATATATATATATTCTATGTAAATTATAGCTTCAAGTTCGGGGTTCGGGGGTTCTCACTTCGACCCTGATCTTCTTGGCGTCTCCGCAATTTTTGAGAAAGATATTTAAAAGGAGCTGGAATGGGGCCTGTGTTTTTAGGGGGTCTTTCTAGCAATAGCATGACTACCATTCTAAAGGCATCTATTGTCAATTCTTGGATGAAGTCAAGCAAGCAAAAGGCCCACTTGCCCTCACTAGTAAATGGGAAGTATCTAAAATCAAAAAAGGACAAGCATGAATTTCAAATGGGCAAGGAAGGGGGGCGGGGGGTGATGACTTTCGTCTATTCCCGGTACTCCAAGCCAACAAGACAAGCCAGCCCAAACTATATCTTGACTTATTGAAAATGGCAAGTTGTTCCTACTACCTTCTGGCTTGCCCTTGTTTCTGCCTTCGAGTCTGAGATAGAAAGTTGCTAGTGGGCTAACTATTTTGATTTGAAGCAAAAAACCTTCTTAGGGTAAGGTCTATTCTAGGGTCCAATTGAAGTGCGACGTTTTCTTCCAGACAAATCTTGCTAACAAGTAATATTCTAATAGTTGCTAAAATAAATAAACAAATCAAATAGCAACTTCTATCAGATTCTCGGAGAGGAGACGGTCCTTCTTCCTTCGCTCTCCCTGCTTTTCTAGAAGAAAGAGTCCAACTAGTTACGCAACCCACCTCGCTAGCCAAAAGCCGAGCAGCCTATTCAGATTCAATTGGCGGATGGGGATTCGAAGTCTTCTATCAAAGAGTGGATAAGATCGCAGCGGAAAAGATATAATAGTTTTCGAGATCAAAGGTCTCGAGCGCGTCGATCTGGTCCGGAAATTTCTCCAAACTAGTTGGAATCACAAAAGAGGACCTCCTGGTCGTATAGGGGCTTGATAAGGGGGTATTGGGGAGCTTCCCTGAACTTGAGTACTCAGCGCAAGAAAGGGGAATTTCTCCATCACGCGACGGATGTGATTCGATAGATAAATAGGCGGGATAAGAGCAATCACTATCTATTTCATTTATCTGAGAAGCATCTCTTTGGTCTTTAGTTATCCAGTGCAGTGGTCTTAAGCATCTGAGGCCCAAAAAGTCTAAGGCTTTGCACTTAGGAAGTAGACTAAACTAATGGGAGAAGGCCTCATTCGGAGACCTGCCACAAATGTCCATAGCTTACCTATTCCTTAGCTAATCGTAGCCACCTTCGCTACAAGCAAGCATCTTTTGCACGACTCACATCCTAGCCCTGGGATAAGCCTTCGCCCACCTCCGGAGCAAAAGAAAGCAGTTCAGGGACGTCATGCTCTTTTGTAATTGTTATCATTCGTGTTCATTTCTCGATTTGACCTTCCCGACTCGACCTCCCAGGATCAAAAGTAGACTATTTTTCTCTTATCAAGAAATTCCCCAAAATATAGATAATCTAGTCGATTCTTCTCTTCTTCTTCTTCTATATTTATTCTCTTCTATAGAGTTTGCGCTCCAATTTTCTACAAGCGGTCAACAACCAACCACAACTCTCTATAGTTCAATGGCGAGCAAGTCAATCCAGTAGAAAAATTGAATGAGAATTTTGTCTTGATCTTGAAGACGATATGTCTTTCTCCCATGCTTTTTGTCGGTCAACAACCAACCACATCTCTCTATAGTTCTTCAAAACTAGTACAGGAAGGAGTCTTTTTCTGTCTGGAGGGAAGAATTTCTGATGAATCAATAATGCCTCAACTGGATAAATTCACCTATTTCACACAATTCTTCTGGTCATGCCTGGTACTCTTGACTTATTATATTCCTATATGCAATGATAGAGATGGAGTACTTGGGATCAGAAGAATTCTCAAACTACGGAACCAACTACTTTCAGAATGGGGGAACAAGATCTAGAGCAACGACCTTCCCCAAAAAGAGAAATTGGAAGAGGTATCGATCAAAGGTTTTAGCACAGGTGTCTCTTATATGTCCTCAACTTTCTTCAAAGTATCCCAATGGTGTAAGGCCGTCGACTTATTGGGAAAAAAGAGGAAAAGAACTTTGATCTCTTCTTTTGGAGAAATCAAAGGCTCATGAGGAATGGAAAGAAACATTCTATATTTGATCTCGAAGTCCTCAGAGGGCACTTCTTCCATTCTTTTGACTTGTAGGAATGACATAATGCTCATCCATGTTCCACACGGCCAAGGAAGCATCGATTTTTAATCCCTCCCGGTAAGCTTGGGGGAAGGGGGGCCAGCCTTGGGTAGGGCTAGTATTCGTATAATGTCAATCGTCAATGTTCTCAAGATTCTCAATCTTCCGAGAAGGGAGCGAAGGCCCTTCCCAGCTTGAAAGTGAACTTGTTCGCTCCTCCCAAAGAGTGACAACCACAGCCATGGAGGGTGCAATGAGATCATTTCCCAGCCAGCTTATATACTAATTGGACACATTCCCGCTGTTCCGACTTAAACAAACCTCCGGAGGGTCATCTCAATTCTGTAGAAGCTCACTCTGTGTTTTCAGTGAGAGGCGTAGGCACATTCACCGGCAGAAAGAACAAAGGGGTGAGGGAGCACCTCATTCTCTTGTTTAATCTCCCAAAGAAAAGAGAAGAGTCGGAGGGACTTTCTCTATTTCTCTTCGGTATAACCCATATGCAAAGAGTTCTCCCGGAGGTGCACACTAGTCCCCCCTACCCCTGACGTGCAGTTCTTGCCTGAAGTCAAGACTGTGTGGCCTTCCCCCATGCACTTTGAAGCATCTTTGGAAGAGGTCTTTTCGCATCCTCTTTCTTGCACAAAGACGAACCCCCCCAACTCCCACCCTGAGAAAATGAGATATCTTATAGTATATATAGCATTAAGAATATGGATTTCCCCATATATATAGTGGGAAGGTCATGCTCGATCGAGAAACTAGTCCAAAAAGTAAGTGGAGTGGTTTGCCTCTGAGTTCTTGCAGTAGGATGAAAAGGAGCTACTAAATAAGGAGTAGGTAAATGGGCTTGTCTTTTTTTCAGGGGAATAGGGGAATGAAACTATTGACAAAGACTCCCGGCATTCCCGGCTTATCGCGTTGATTACTAAGTTTGCCCTATAAACCTTTTGAGCCTTCTCTTTCTAATCCTAAGGCCCTCTTCCTTCGTCCTCTAAGGCATAGGCTCCAATCTTCCGAGGAGAGGGAGCTGAGCTGTTTTCTCTCATAGCCGTACACACAGACAGCAGAAGTCAATCAGAGCTCAATCTAGGGGGTGGACCATGCCTTCATTGATCAACAATCCTTTCCGAACAACAATGCAAGATGCTTTTTCTTTGACGTTTGCTTTTCCCGCTCTCTCGTCTTCTTTCCTCTCGTCACCCTTTCTGCTACGCCGTCTGTCTGACGGGTGAAGCAGCTCCTGTTTACTAAGAGATCTTCCGCTTCTTGATCTTTTAGTCGTCTCACTGAAAAGGTGAGGGGATGAATTGGACCGACTTCCTTTCTCCCGACCTGCTCTATGTATATCAGTTTGCTCCGTTCGACCTGAGGAAGACAACAGTAATGGCAAGCTTCCCTGCTTTTTTTAGCAACCGTATGGAGCCGAAGGCAAAGGTTTCCGCTCGACATTTGATTTAAAACTACATATTTGATTATCAAAATATAGCCGCGAATGTTCGCTACTATATAAATATGTTTGTTTTTGAATAAGAAATATGTTGTTAAAAATGGCAAAAGTACGTCACGTCACACTTATAGGAAGAAGGGGGGAGGTAGCGCACAAATGAGCACCGAAAAGGGTTGGTGTGTCCCCGTGTGTCCGCAAGCTACTATAAAAACCATCCAGGGCCGGGAAGAGGGGGCTTCCGAACACGGCCCCTCCTGTCCCCGAGGACTATCTCATAACGGGGGGAAGGCATGTACTAGGATATATAATGGTAATCCAAAAGCTCCGGCCTATCTTCGAGGCCTTAAATATTTAATAAAAGGCGCACTTTTCTTCTTTCTTTCGTGCCCCCTTTTCCCCCTTCTGAGGCTGCTGAGGCGGATTATTGTAAGACAAGTTGGATGTTGATTTTTTTGAGTGATTTTATTCTTGATTTTCCCACGTAGTTCATCGATCAAACCAATGATTCTCCTCTTCGTGAAGTCATAGAGAGAGTATTCTCTTTTTCTAGTATTACTTCTAGAAATGCCATGAAAGAACCATCCCTTCCTATATCAAATGAAACCAAAAAGCCTTCTATACCACTTCACATTAGGGGGCACTTCACTTTAAAGCTCGCTCGACATTTATATGATGTTATTTGTCTTTTTTT
Source organism: Ottelia alismoides (assembly GCA_037367405.1). Classification (NCBI taxonomy): domain Eukaryota; kingdom Viridiplantae; phylum Streptophyta; class Magnoliopsida; order Alismatales; family Hydrocharitaceae; genus Ottelia; species Ottelia alismoides. The sequence goes on along the minus strand of JAZKJV010010499.1, from coordinate 297,173 downwards.
TGTTCTATAATGATATTGATTTTTTCGGCGGTTCTCACTTCGATGCCCGAATATATAGTATGAGTTAGCGACAAACTGACTTATATAATAGTCTCGCTTGGGTGAAGGGGTGGTTTACATAAAATCGGGACAAAGTGGTTTTTGATTGAATCTCAGAGGCATTCTTTCATTTGGTAGATCCAAGTCCATGGCCTATTTTGGGTTCACTCGGAGCTTTGGCCACCACCGTTGGAGGTGTGATGTACATGCACTCATTTCAAGGGGGAGCAACACTTCTCAGTTTGGGCCTCATATTTCTCCTATATACAATGTTCATATAGTGGCACGATGTTCTATGTGAATCCCCATTGGAAGGACATCATACAAAAGCTGTACAATTAGGACCTCGATATGGTTCTATTCTGTTCATAGTATTGGAGGTTATGTTCCTTTTTGCTCTTTTTCGGGCTTCTTCTCATTCTTCTTTGGCACCCATGGTAGAGATCGGAGGTATTTGGCCCCCAAAAGGGATTGGGGTTTTAGATCCTCGGGAAATCCCTTTTCTTAATACCCCTATTCTCCCTTCATACGGAGCAGCCGTTGTTGGACATGCGAGCCCACGACGAGCCATTAAGTAATAAATGTTATTGCGAATATCATTCCCTTATCTGAAATGAAGAATAAATAATTTATATAATACATCCCTTAATACAATTAGGGTTATAAACCATGGACATCTTGATGATCATACAGTTGTTGATTCAAGTATTGAATAATAGAGGCTGGTGCTTGGATGAATATCTAAAGAGTTAGATTGAGGGCTCATTGAGCACCGTCAAATAATTATTAAGAGATGATCTCCAGCCTTAGAAGGAGATGGCAATCCTTTCTCTAAAGGCTGATATCTAACTGACCTCTTGATCTAGGTCCTCTGCATAGGATTAGAGATTCGGAGGTGTTAGATAAGTTAGTTCAAAGAGTTGACTTAACGAGATCGAGATAACCAAAGTCCTATGTCATATGCTATCATGATATAGGCAAGAATCCTCTGACCGGAGACAGATGTGTTACTATATGTCTGAGTATGTACATTTGGCAGACCAATAGGTTGATGACCTAATTGATGAATCTGTGATTCATCACTTCAAAAGTCAAAAATAGAGCCTTGTTCCCGAGAAAACAGATGCATTTTCCCTTTATATTGCATAAATAGCACTCATGCATGCATACATAATTCATACATTTTAGCAGTCCATTTGCATTTAAATAAGAAGCCAAAAATCCCTTGTAAAATACCCATTCACTAAAGTAACTTCTTCTCTATAATATGTACTCCTTAGGGAAGAATGCCAAAAATCCCCCTTGTAATTTAGCCAATAAAGCCTGAGAACCCCTGTACACTAAAATACACATAAATCCCTCATACAAACTCCGAAATAGGTGTACTCACTCTTAGAATACTACATAATAAAAGACCTTTAAAATGAGACTAATTTCATCCAATTTGGAGCTTGTATGAGAAAGTTGGGTTTTTGAGCCACTTTGTATACTACATAGGTGTATAATTGTATCTTTGTATTTATGTATCATATTTGACCTCATCTCCGTCTTTGGTCAACATGAAACTTGTAGATCCCATCGAGATCTACAACTTTCATGTTTTGAGTTTTTCCAAATTCGGCTCCCTCTTCTCTCTACACTTGTATTTCTTCCAGCCACTCACAACAGGCCACGTGGCGCCCTCTGGTTGCGCCACGCGGCCCGCTCCCCTTGCCTCATCCGCCTCATCTTCCAACCGTTGGATCTCCTCCTGAGATCCAACGACTCCAGGTGTTCCACGCACGCCCCATTGCCTGAGCCGTCAGATCATCTCCTGCCTTCATCATCACCGTTCATAAGCGCCTTAAGCAGAGCTCGCCACGTGTCAAATCCTCAACCCTCTGATCGACCTCTGCCTTTCCATCTCAGCCGCGTTTTCCGCCTTTTCTTATCAGCCACTTGATCAACCCTAACTGCTCATCCTCGCCGCTCGCTAGCGCTTCGCCCGCAGCTCGCCAAGTAGTTCAACCGCAGCCCATCATCACCGCGCCCCGATCTAATCCTACCCAGCCATTACCTCTTCGATCACCACCGTTGGATCACAAGATCCAACGGTGGAGACTTCGTCTCCTACCTCCGGGCCCCCCTCTCTCCCACGATCTCGATCTTGCGCGAGACGTCGCCCCCTTTCTATTTTCGTCTCCACCTCATCCACCCTCTCCGACCGCCAACACCACCACGATGGAGACCACTCCTCCCTCACCCTCGCCAGCTTCCTCGCTTCCCACGACTCCCACCAGAGTTGCCCCACGTCGACCACAAACCTCACCTCGTCACCAGCCAACCCATCACCTTCATCCTATAAATCATCGCCCTCCGGCCACTGTCACGCCCATCCGCCACTCCAGAGAGCTTACCTGAGCTCTGATCCTCCAATTGGTGACAGCAATTCGACGATTCATCGAGCGAAGAAGGGCTTCTTCTCCGGCGAGATCCACGGCACCTCCGCCATGTCGCAGCCACTCCTCCGAGCAGCTGCTGGAGCTCGGGACACCACCGGTCCCTCGAGCGATGACCTGGACCCCAAAAGGGAGGTCCAATCCCCAGGTGAACCCCTCCATCCATCTCCGATCTTCGATTCCTTTTTCTTCACATTTTCTCGCATTTTATTTGCTGCCACCGGTCACCCTCTCGCTTCCATTCCATCTCGCCGAGCTTCGCGTCGAAGCTCCCATCTTCGCGGTAGCTTTCACGACCTCTGACGACGCACGTCAACCTTCATCAGCTCCAGCTCCGCCACTTGGCCGGAGCACCATCGCCTACCTATCTCCATCATGCCTTAGGCCTCGCCGACTACCTCCACCTCTCCACAAACGCATGCACGAGCTCCGGCTCTATCTTTAACACTTGCAGGTGCCCCGCTTCTCATTGAACGGAAGCTCGCCGGAGTCATCTTCGAGCTTCATCGCCAGCAACCTCCGAAGGTCCTCTCCCGCTCCTGAGACCATCAGCGCCTTCGCCGCGTCGCCACGCTCCTGCTGGGACATCTCCGACACCTCGGAGAGCTTCATCGGCATCTGGAGGAACGGGCAGAGCTCTAGCCACCTCGTCGGAGCCCAGCCATCTCCTCCGCAGGCGGCGGAGGCCCGTGGAAGAAGAAGCTCCAGCTGCCGTTCGATCAACTTGATCGAATGGTAGACCTCGTGCCACGTCGCCACTCAGCCGCGCCTCACCAGCACCGTTGGATCTTTCATGATCTAACGGCGATTAGCCCTCCGCGTCATCGACATCTGGAGAAGCCAGGAGCCGTCAGATCAACGTAGATCTGACGATTCTTGATCGAGCCACGCGTCAGCACCGACACCCCTTGGATCAATCTTGATCCAAGGGCCTTCAGCTTGCCACGTAGCCTCGGCCCGAGCCTCCTCTCCGAGCCGAGGTTCGGGGCGTCCGAGCCTCACTCCAGACCTCCAGAAGCACCCGAGCCTCGGCCCGAGCCTCCGCAGCCATCCGAGCCTAGGCCACCCACGTGAGGAGCACGTGCGGCCTGGGAATTTTATACAGAGGCCCCTGGAGCTTTCCAATATTGCAAAAAGGTCCCTGTGAAGCAGACCCCACGTGAGGAGCACGTGCCCTGTGGAAATTTGCACTCGAGTCCCCAACATTATAGGTAATTGCATTTTAGTCCCTGTCCGCATATTTGCTTATTTTATTTCTATTTTTCTGTATTGCATTTACACCCCTGTGTTTGCACGCATCCCTAGGTTGCATTTTACATCATTTTTCAAATCTAAAAATTGCATTTTGTTGAGAAACGTGTCCTCTGTCTATTGGTCCACGTCACATTTTTTTAATTTCAGTAGAATTATTAATGAATTAATTGGTGCATTTTTGAGATATTTTGCCCAGTGACACCTTTTAATTTGTAGTTAATTCTCTGTGCTTCCAAAAATCATCAAAAATTCACAGTAGCTTAAGGACAGTATTCTTAACATACCATAAAAATTTCATGTCATTTGCACACATATCGAGGCCTAAATAAATTGTTGAGTGATTTTCTTATATTAATTTTAATTAATTCATTTCACAGTGAAATTAAGATCTTTCAATTTTCCTAGATCCCTTATCATTAGTGCTATCTAGGATAATTTTAGTTCTTGAAAAATTTGTGGTATGTTATTTATTAAAAATTAAATATTGAAAATCACCCTGTCTGCATATTTAATTTCCAGTAAATCCATTTAGTGTCTGAAAAATCCAAAAAAAATTAGGGTAACTCATTTTCATCATAATTAAGCATCTGGCCAATTTTGAGAATTTTTTGACTTCATTTGATATCTTAATTAAATTAAACGATAAATTGGCCTGCATGTTTGCATAAGTCTGCATAGAAATTAAAAAGAACAAAAAAAATACTTCCTCGAAAATCCAACACTTGGATACCTGCTAAAATTCACCTAAGGAGACAGATGCCTCCCTGAGATCGACCTTGGACTTCACCAAGTAAAAAAAAATATGCCGCTTAAAATTAACTTAACATTAATTTGATAAGTGGTTTTTGACTAGCCTCTCGTATCCGACTGCAACGAAATACTAACATTAATTTGGAAATTAATTTGACCGAATTAACATAGGGTGCGGGACGGTTATCAAAATGGCGCCGTTGTCGGGGAAGCACGGCTTAGGTTAAATTTTAGCAAATTTTTGAGTGTTTTACTTCCCCCGGTAATCTGACCCCCGATTTTCTTGTAATTATTCTCTCTTTTAATTTTCTTTTGCATTATTTTATTTTTGTGTCACTCTCTGACCTCAATTTGTTTTTGTGCGAGGACCGTGAGGAGTCGACGACGCTTCAAGGACTTAGCATTTTAATTTTTTTTGAGTGGAAGAGAGGCTTTGTATTTCATTTTATTTCTTTTTCTTTTTCGCATCATTTCCAGCGGTTTCCGTTTGGGATCTCGCGTGTGTAAGTATAGTGGAACCGTGTCCTGTGTGCTGTGTAGGTGAATGTAATTTAGATTGCACTAGCGGCTCCTCGAGCCACTCTAGGTTTTGCTTGTGCTCGTAAATTATTAGGACCACACAATACACTTAAAAGACGCACCTAGACCGCAGTACTTAGTCAAATTAAACTGTTCTTCACGCTAATAGAACTGCCTATCTAGGAGCGGCTTTCATCGCTTGCATTTGCATTTAGAGTAAAAAGCTTTCAATTCTGTATTGCATCCTGCATAAAAAAAGCGAAGTGACCACTGTAAGTATTCTTCATTCAGCATAAGCATCATCGATTTTTCGTGCATCGGCTTTTCTCGATTTCCCCCTCTGATTTTCTCATTTAAATTAAACAGGAAATTGGGACTGTCCGATAGGCGTGCTTTGTGGTGGACTTAACAAGTGATAACCTAGCTTAAAAATCGGGACTGCTAAACAGTATTGACCAAAAGAAAGGAATAAAATTTGAAAATTGTTCGCGGGAGATTAATCCCCGACCTTGTATTTAGGCTGAGTGAGGGTACTTGAGTGTGTGTGAACACATTAAGGTAGAGCCCAAATCCCCGTCTTCCATATCACGTTCTAACTGATCCTAGCAAATATCACAAGCCGAATAATTTCAGATTCTTTGACTAGTACCAAGTAGCCTCCGCCTGTCTCAGGTAGATAGGGACGAAATTACGGTACTTTGCGACAAGCTGCCAGTAACCCCCCGGGGTGAAGTTCCGGCCTTGTCAGCCTCCGCTTGCTTGCAGGTAGATAGGGGTGTGGTCACTGAATCCATCGGCTTGGGATAGGAGCGAAGAAAGGAAGGAGCGGCGGTATCTTAGGCGACAGGATAAACAGGGAAGACGCATCCGGCTCTGAGCCGACTTCCCTATAGGCCGCGTAATCCTTTCTATTTTGCTTGAAAATCACACTTAAAAACTACAAGAGTAATTGGACTCGACTTCGAGTCCTTCACTGTGTTGAGTGTGAAACCAGGGTCATGGATTGTTCTTTTTGCTTGCTTCAGGTAGGAGTAAAATCCTATCTTCTTCTCGCTTCATCAAGATGAGTGACTGGGGAGATCTTGACGCATTATTCACTGATCTCTCTATGAGTCCCCCGAGCAACTCATCTTTATCGGTCCGAGCGCACCTTGGACCACCCAGGACTCATGACCCTCTTGAGTCCTGGTTCCCCCATGCTCAGGGTGGTTACTCTCAAACCAACCCTTTTATCTCCTCCGAGATTGCCGAGGAAGACCATCGCCTCGGTAATCCCTTCCTTGATTTGCCCGCTAACACCGATATTATTTCCCAATCCCCAGAACTAGAGGACAAGATACCGCCAAGGATGCCACCAGATGAGGACCAGATACGACAGATTCTTAATTGCCTCGCCAAAGCCGAACAGAAGAATGCAGATCTCACGGCGCGGATGGGATAGATCATAGTAGCTGGAGGGATCGACCGACCAATGGTCGATACCTACAACCCGGCGGAGAAAGAGATCCAGAACTGGTTAGCACCCGCAGTTCCCGCCCAGGCATTCGAGCTGAAGCCCCACTTCCTTAGTCTGCTTCCGAAGTTCAACGGAAACCTCAGCGAAGAACCATACACTTTTCTCCGTGACTTCGAACTGGTGTGCAATAATCTTAGCCATCCCAATGTTGGCCAAGATTATATCCGACTGAAGGCCACCCCTTTTGCCTTAGGAGATAAGGCTGCTCATTGGTTGAAGAACTTAGGGGTGGTATGTACTACCTGGATGCAGTTCAAGGACCTTTTCTTGAAGAAGTTCTAGCCTCTCAGTAGGACTAATCAGATGAGAACGAAGATCGCCAGCTTCGCTTAAGGACCCAGTGAACCTTTCCATGAAGCTTGGGACATGTTCAATGACGTAGTGCAGAAATGCCCATGCCACAGCATTTCGAAAGCGATCTTAGTCCAGACCTTGTTCTGTGGTCTAACCCCAGAGATGCAGGGGTTAGTCAGTGCCGCCTGTGGAGGAAGCTATCTGAACAAAAACGAGCATGCTGTATGGAAGATCCTAGAGCAGATGGCGGAAATCGGCAGGTCACAGGCCACAAGGGCCTATCAGTTGTCTCCCTCAATCCTATCCAATGAGACAACTCGAAGGACTGTAGCAGATATGACTGAGGACCTCATCCCCAGCATGGGGATGATTGCCAACAAGCTTACCATGGTCGAGCAGATCCACAAGAGAGTTGCGGAGATGGAGTCTCTTTCGAGCTTTCCAAAGAAAGTGGAGGAACTCTCTGAAGAGGTAGCTAAGATCAAGCTACCTACCCCTTCTGCACCACCTGTACCTGTACATCGAGTCCATCTTGTACAGGAACAGGCACCGGGGTCTCAGAGCAGCTGGGACCAGACTTACACCCAGCAGAATCATCATGCACCCCCACAAGTGGAGACGGAATATGAGGAGCCTCCGCCAGTATATGAGATCAACGGGCTTTGGTATAGCCGTGACCGATAGTCCGGCAGATCGAGATGAGGAAGGATCAGCAACACCGGCCATCCCCAGTCTACAAAGAAACCAGGCCCGTTGCCATACCGCGCTTCCAGTCCAGGCCAGAACAGGGGTACCAGTCGCAGCAGCGCACCTACCAGCAGGGGCCAGCACCGTCCCATCAGCAACAGCAGTATCGGCATGGCCAGCAGGGCCAATACAGGACCGCATCCACACAGCAGCAAGCCCAGCCCACCGAATTGGAGTCTCTCACCTTGGCGATCCAGACCCTGTCTGATGGGGTCCAACAGATGCAGAATGACTACCTGGACATGAGGACCGACATCAATCGGGTCTCTCGTAACCAGGACCAACAAATGGCGCCAAGGACCCCAATTCCCGCACAGGTTCAGGCCAACCCAAACAGCTTACACCAGGGCCAGAACCGACCTCGAGATCAGGTATATTATTCAGATAATTATTTATCTGAACATGAGATCCTTTCGTATGATAATGTAAATCATATGTCCCTCAGGAGCGGAAGGACCGTAACCATACCTGATCAGGCACGGGCACAGAAGGAAGGAGCCTCCAAGACTCTACCTGAGGAGAACTCGGAGGAAGAAGAGGAGGAGCATCACCACCACCAACACCGGCGGAAGAAGAGGACATCTCAGTCCTCGAAGCAGCATTCTCGGATTTGCATAGAGTCAGACGACACCGATGAAGAGCCCGCACCTCCATCTGAGGAGGATCGTCCATAAGAAGCGGAAGAAGCATCACCGGTTTCGCCTCAGCATTTTCTTTTTAGTCAGAGTCAGAGTCCGAGTCTGTATCAAAGTCAGAGTCATGTTAAGAACTCAGTTCCCGAAATTAATGAGAAGATTTCAGTTTCCGAACCTGAGTTGGAGTCAATAATCCCTTTCCCCCGAGCTCTCAAAGGTGGAAAGAAGAAAACGAAGAAAATCCAAAAAGATGACCCTGAGATGGCTGAATTCTGCAATAAACACATCAAGGTCACAATCCCTTTTGACAAGTTCGTGGAAATGACCCCTGCATTCCAAAAATACCTTAAGGTGAGATGCACACCTACTAGGGTTAGCAGGAAGACCACAAGCCGTGTTGAGAAACACGTTTTATCAGTAGCCAAGACTTGTGCAATTAAGAACTCGTTTCCTCGGAAACGAAGAGACATGGGTGCACATTATGTAGTGAGTCATGTTGATGACATCGCGTTTGCACGCACTCTCCTGGACAATGGTTCCTCAATCAATTTGATGCCCACAGCCCTCTATGAGCGGCTTAATCTCGGACCTCTTCGGAAATCTAGAGCTCTTCTACAGTTCGCTGACAAATCAACTAAGAGGTCCCAAGGAGAGTTAAGGAACATTGTGATCAAAGTCGAGGGGCAAGAATATATGGTGGACTTCACTGTCCTAGATATGGAAACCCCTCGCAATTGGAGAGATTCCCAGATCATTCTAGGTAGGCCCTTCCTCAGAACAACGGGGGCCTTATTTGATTATAAGAATGGGAAGATTCTGTTCCAAACTCCAGGCGGAGATGAGGAACTTGAAATTAAGTAGACAAGATGGCAGAGACCGGATTCCGAATCCAGCACCGAGTACTCTTCTACCGTAACAGACTGCGAGCATGTAGACTTAGTTGGGCCATGGAGACAGAACCCAACCAGCACCTATGTGTCCATCTCCTTCGAAGATGATCCAGTGCATGAGTCAGTCTGCAAGATCCTCAGGAACGAGTACAGCTCTGAGCCTGCATCGCCCTACATCTTCGATGACGTAGCGGCCCAGTGGTCATGTCAGTCCTTACATCCTTAGGACAATCGGAAGATGAGGATGACGAGTCGGACGAGGCGTTTGCCGATTGCATGGAGACCTTTGACGATCCGACTCCAGAGCCGAACTTGGTGGCCGCTATCACAGAAAATGATCCAACCACTTCCAACACTGAACCAGATCAGATTGCGCCAGATTTTCTAGACGATCACACTATTCCTGAGCTTAAACCCCTACCCACAACCTTGAAATATGCCTTCCTTGCGGGCCAAGACCAGACATTTCCGGTCATCATCAGTTCGCAATTGACCGAGGAGCAGGAATCTCGCTTGCTAGAGATCCTGGAGAAAAACCGCAAGGCGATAGGCTGGAGCATTTCCGATCTCCACGGGATAAATCCCGCTCTGTGTTCGCACCATATTTACTTAGAGAATGAGGCCAAACCCTCTCGTGAATTCCAACGCCGGTTGAATCCAAAATTACGAGAGGTCGTGAAGAAGGAGATAGAAAAATGGTGCGACGCGGGTTTCATTTACCCCATCTCCGACTCTAAGTGGGTGGCCCCAATCCATGTTGTCCCGAAGAAGTCGGGAATTCAGACGACCACCAACGAGGACGGAGAGGAGATCGTGACGAGAGTACCCACGTCGTGGCACGTCTGTGTGGATTACAGACGCCTGAATGCCGCGACGAAGAAGGATCATTTCCCCCTACCGTTCATTGATCAGATCTTAGAAAGACTAGCGGGGAAAGAATTCTTCTGTTTCCTAGATGGGTTCTCGGGCTACAATCAAGTAGCCATAGCTCCAAAGGACCAGGAAAAGATCACGTTTACATGCCCCTTTGGTACCTATGCTTTCAGGCGCATGCCTTTTGGGCTATGCAATGCTCCAGGTACTTTTCAAAGGTGCATGATTGCTGTATTCGCCGAAATGGTCGGCGAATTCCTGGAAGTCTTCATGGATGACTTCTCGGTCCACGGCGATTCTTTCGATTCCTGTCTTAGGAATCTGGACCGAGTCCTCAAGAGATGCTGTGAGGTTAATCTGGTGCTCTCCTGGGAGAAAAGTCACTTCATGGTGACGGAGGGCATAGTGTTGGGGCATGTCATCTCCAAGAGAGGAATGGAGGTTGACCCTGCTAAGGTGGACGTGATCAGACGACTCCAGCCACCAACCAACGTAAGGCAGTTGCGGTCGTTCCTCGGGCATGTTGGATTTTATCGGAGATTTATTAAGGATTTTTCTAAGATTGCCCGACCGCTAACTGAGCTTTTAGGCAAAGACATGGAGTTTATTGTGGATCACAAATGTCTTGAGGCCTTTAAGCTTTTACAAGGAATGATCATGGACGCACCCATCCTACAAGCCCCAGATTGGTCTCTACCTTTTGAGATCATGACGGACGCCTCTGATTATGCTGTTGGGGCTGTGTTGGGACAAAGAAGAGATGGCGTCCCGTTTGCAATCCACTACGCAAGCACGGTGCTTGATTCTGCCCAGCGTAACTATACAGTTACAGAAAAGGAAATGCTTGCGGTAGTGTTTGCCTTGGACAAATTCAGATCTCACTTAATTGGATCGAAGGTAACTGTGTTCACGGACCACACGGCACTACGGTATTTGATGGAGAAGAAGGACGTGAAGGCGCGTCTTCTTCGTTGGATTTTACTTATCCAGGAGTTTGATTTGGACATCCGTGATTAACCTGGAAAGAAGAACGTAGTTGCCGATTATCTTCCGCATCTCGAAGATCTTAATACTTCCGAGGTTTCACCAATTCGAGACTCCTTCCCTGACGAGTCGATTTTTGTTATCGACTCACTCCCATGGTACGCCAATATCGTGAATTATCTTGTCTCCAAGAAAGTTTCCGAAGATTGGCCCAAGAACCAAATAGACCGACTAAAGTTGGACGCTAGACACTACCATTGGTAGGATCCGATCCTTTTCTTTGAAGGACCAGATTATGTCTGGAGACGTTGTATTCCTCAGGAGGAATACCAGAGTGTCCTTTCTTTATGCCATAGCTTGGAGGCAGGAGGACACCACTCCGGGAAGAGGACCGCATGGAAGGTGCTTCAGTGTGGCTTCTACTGGCCGACTCTGTTTCGCGATGCCGCCGCCTTCGCGAAGTCGTGCCCAGTTTGCCAGAGAATGGGAGGAACCGTTGATTCTAAGGATGAGATGCCAATGCAGCCGGTCATCATTTGTGATGTCTTTGACGTCTGGGGCATCGATTTCATGGGCCCATTCCCTGTCAGCCACGGGTTCGAATACATCCTTCTTGCGGTAGATTATCTGTCCAGATGGGTGGAGGCTATCCCAACCCGAGCCGCAGACAGCAGGACTGTCTGTATGTTCATCAGAGAGCACATAATCTCTAGGTTCGGGATCCCCAAAATGATGATATCAGATGGGGGTAGCCACTTTGTGAATCGGGAGGTGAAGAAACTCCTGAAGGACTATGGCATCAAACACCGTGTCGCGAGTCCTTACCACCCACAAACCAATGGTATGGCTGAGGTGTCAAATAGGGAGGTGAAGACCATATTGCAAAAGCTTGTCCGCCCGGACAGGAAGGACTGGTCTCAGATCTTGGATCAAGTCCTCTGGGCGTATAGGACGGCTTACAAGACACCGTTAGGCACCTCCCCATTCCGAATGGCATTCGGAAAGCCGTGCCATTTGCCTGCTGACCTGAGCCTAAGTATAGGGGGGACCGATGCCCGCATTGTATACTCATCCTTCCCTTGTCTGCCCCATTTTTGATCTTCTTCTACACTTAGGCTGCCAGAGCCTAAGTATAGGGAGGCAGGACGACTTCTATACATTGTTGTTACTTTTGCTCTCCTACGCTTAGCACGAGCTATGTCTTTTTCCTCGCTCTTCGTGCTCTGAGGACATAGCACACGCTAAGTATAAGGGGGCGTGTATATATTACATATATACTTACCCATAGCTCGTACTTTCGCGTATTTTCACGTATTTTTTTTACAGTAATTACGGGTGGGTAAAAATCGAAAAAAAATTGAAAAAGAAAAGAGGCTTCTTATCATCTCTGCATCCAAGAAAAAGAAAAAGAGTCTTGCATTTTCATAGCATGACATCTCATCTCATCTGCATAACTTTGCATATGCAAAGTGAAAAGCTAGTGGGTTCTGGACCAAGTTATGAGTACATATTGAGGATGGACTTGATTTGACCTTAATCCACCTAATTTCAGAGGAACCTTATAGGAACTGGAGTTAAGATTTCTCAGGTCAAGTGACTTAATTCTTTGAGTCCGCAAGTCTATGTTCACATGTCGTCTTGATTAGTCTAAGTAGAATATCTCGTGCATACGCAGGATTCTTTTAGATAATGACCTAACTTGGACAAGCACTATGCACGTAGCTCTTCATTTATGAGGTGGTGAGGAGGTAGAATCCTTTAGCTTGGAGTAGCACACGGGTGGAAACATCCGTCCTCCTCTAGGGAGGGTAGTGCATCTTAACCTAGTCTGGTGGTGTTGACATCTAAGGACAGGATGCTGTGGGTTGCAATAATGCTTCAAAAGAGGGATAGTCTACTGCCTCAAGAGGAGAAACTCCTGATGTACATGCTGTATTTTTGAAAAAAAAATGCAAAAACTCCAAAAAAATCAGACAGGTCCAAGAGAAAATAAAATACCTGTCGGAGTATGTATACTAGTAAAGAAATGCAGCTGGATGACTTGCCTACACTGGTCAGGCATCCCGGGATAGGTAGCTACACTGGCTACCGTCCATTCTCTTCTCTACCCCCTCCTCTTGAGTTGGTCGCACTTGAACTTAGAAGGGAATACCCCGCTCCTCAAGGAAAGAGTTACTGGACTAGGTTATTGAGTTACCTTGTTAGAGGAGGCTGGTTCCGAGCCATTTCTAATGTGAAGAGTTACCTATCACTTACACAGTACAAGTAAGAATCATAGTCATCAGAAATTTGCGTTTGAGGATTTGTTTTGACCTGACTATTGAGGAGTCTTGAATAAAAGACTTGTGGAACTTAAGTCTGTTAGGTCTTAAGTTCAGGTCCAAATAAGGTTCCGCCATACAACTAATCCAAAGGTCGAGTCAGGCTCCATTTTCAACTTTTGTTCATGACCTTGGTATGGAACCCAAAATCATTTCACTCTTGCATTTCATTTAGTTGCTCGGGGACGAGCAAGGTTTAAGTATAGGGGGTTGATGAATATGTGATTCATCACTTCAAAAGTCAAAAATAGAGCCTTGTTCTCGAGAAAACAGATGCATTTTCACTTTATATTGCATAAATAGCACTCATGCATGCATACATAATTCATACATTTTAGCAGTCCATTTGCATTTAAATAAGAAGCCAAAAATCTCTTGTAAAATACCCATTCACTAAAGTAACTTCTTCTCTATAATATGTACTCCTTAGGGAAGAATGCCAAAAATCCCCCTTGTAATTTAGCCAATAAAGCCTGAGAACCCCTGTACACTAAAATACACATAAATCCCTCATACAAACTCCGAAATAGGTCTTCACTCTTAGAATACTACATAATAAAAGACCTTTAAAATGAGACTAATTTCATCCAATTTGGAGCTTGTATGAGAAAGTTGGGTTTTTGGGCCACTTTGTATACTACATAGGTGTATAATTGTATCTTTGTATTTATGTATCATATTTGACCTCATCTCCGTCTTTGGTCAACATGAAACTTGTAGATCTCATCGAGATCTACAACTTTCATGTTTTGAGTTTTTCCAAATTCGGCTCTCTCTTCTCTCTACACATGTATTTTCTTCCAGCCACTCACAGCAGGCCACGTGGCGCCCTCTGGTTGCGCCACGCGGCCCACTCCCCTTGCCTCATCCGCCTCATCTTCCAGCGGTTGGATCTCCTCCTGAGATCCAACGACTCCAGGTGTTCCACGCACGCCCCATTGCCTGAGCCGTCAGATCATCTCCTGCCTTCATCATCACCGTTCATAAGCGCCTTAAGCAGAGCTCGCCACGTGTCAAATCCTCAAACCTCTGATCGACCTCTGCCTTTCCATCTCAGTCGCGTTTTCCGCCTTTTCTTCTCAGCCGCTTGATCAACCCTAACTGCTCATCCTCGCCGCTCGCTAGCGCTTCGCTCGCAGCTCGCCACGTGGTTCAACCGCAGCCCATCATCACCGCGCCCCGATCTAATCCTACCCAGCCATTACCTCTTCGATCACCACCGTTGGATCACAAGATCCAACGGTGGAGACTTCGTCTCCTACCTCCGGGCCCCCCTCTCTCCCACGATCTCGATCTTGCGCGAGACGTCGCCCCCTTTCTATTTTCGTCTCCACCTCATCCACCCTCTCCGACCGCCAACACCACCACGATGGAGACCACTCCTCCCTCACCCTCGCAGCTCCCTCGCTTCCCACGACTCCCACTAGAGTCGCCCCACGTCGACCACAAACCTCACCTCGTCACCAGCCAACCCATCACCTTCATCCTATAAATCATCGCCCTCCGGCCACTGTCACGCCCATCCGCCACTCCAGAGAGCTTCCCTGAGCTCTGATCCTCCAATTGGTGACAGCAATTCGACGATTCATCGAGCGAAGAAGGGCTTCTTCTCCGGCGAGATCCACGGCACCTCCGCCATGTCGCAGCCACTCCTCCGAGCAGCTGCTGGAGCTCGGGACACCACCGGTCCCTCGAGCGATGACCTGGACCCCAAAAGGGAGGTCCAATCCCCAGGTGAACCCCTCCATCCATCTCCGATCTTCGATTCCTTTTTCTTCACATTTTCTTGCATTTTATTTGCTGCCACCGGTCACCCTCTCGCTTCCATTCCATCTCGCCGAGCTTCGCATCGAAGCTCCCATCTTCGCGGTAGCTTTCACGACCTCCGACGACGCACATCAACCTTCATCAGCTCCAGCTCCGCCACTTGGCCGGAGCACCATCACCTACCCATCTCCATCATGCCTTAGGCCTCGCCGACTACCTCCACCTCTCCACAAACGCACGCACGAGCTCCGACTCTATCTTTAATACTTGCAGGTGCCCCGCTTCTCATTGAATGGAAGCTCGCCGGAGTCATCTTCGAGCTTCGTCGCCAGCAACCTCCGAAGGCCCTCTCCCGCTCCTGAGACCATCAGCGCTTTCGTCGCGTCGCCACGCTCCTGCTGAGACATCTCCGACACCTCGGAGAGCTTCATCGGCATCTGGAGGAACGGGCGGAGCTCTAGCCACCTCGTCGGAGCCCAGCCATCTCCTCCGCAGGCGGCGGAGGCCCGTGGAAGAAGAAGCTCCAGCTGCCGTTCGATCAACTTGATCGAACGGTAGACCTCGTGCCACGTCACCACTCAGCCGCGCCTCACCAGCACCGTTGGATCTTTCATGATCTAACGGCGATTAGCCCTCCACGTCATCGACATCTGGAGAAGCCAGGAGCCGTCAGATCAACGTAGATCTGACGATTCTTGATCGAGCCACGCGTCAGCACCGACACCCCTTGGATCAATCTTGATCCAAGGGCCTTCAGCTTGCCACATATCCTCGGCCCGAGCCTCCTCTCCGAGCCGAGGTTCAGGGCATCCGAGCCTCACTCCAGACCTCCAGAAGCACCCGAGCCTCGACCCGAGCCTCCGCAGCCATCCGAGCCTAGGCCGCCCACGTGAGGAGCACGTGCGGCCTAGGAATTTTACACAGAGGCCCCTGGAGCTTTCCAATATTGCAAAAAGGTCCCTGTGAAGCAGACCCCACGTGAGGAGCACGTGCCCTGTGGAAATTTGCACTCGAGTCCCCAGCATTATAGGTAATTGCATTTTAGTCCTTGTCCGCATATTTGCTTATTGTATTTCTATTTTTCTGTATTGCATTTACACCCCTGTGTTTGCACGCATCCCTAGGTTGCATTTTACATCATTTTTCAAATCTAAAAATTGCATTTTGTTGAGAAAATTGTCCTCTGTCTATTGGTTCACGTGTCACATTTTTTTTATTTCAGCAGAATTATTAATGAATTAATTGGTGCATTTTTGAGATATTTTGCCCAGTGACACCTTTTAATTTGTAGTTAATTCTCTGTGCTTCCAAAAATCATAAAAAATACACAGTAGCTTAAGGACAGTATTCTTAACATACCATAAAAATTTCATGTCATTTGCACACATATCGAGGCCTAAATAAATTGTTGAGTGATTTTCTTATATTAATTTTAATTAATTCATTTCACAATGAAATTAAGATCTTTCAATTTTCCTAGATCCCTTATCATTAGTGCTATCTAGGATAATTTTAGTTCTTGAAAAAATTGTGGTTTGTTATTTATTAAAAATTAAATATTGAAAATCACCCTGTCTGCATATTTAATTTCCAGTAAATCCATTTAGTGTCTGAAAAATCCAAAAAAATTAGGGTAACTCATTTTCATCATAATTAAGCATCTGGCCAATTTTGAGAATTTTTGGACTTCATTTGATATCTTGATTAAATTAAACGATAAATTGGCCTGCATGTTTGCATAAGTCTGCATAGAAATTAAAAAGAACAAAAAAAATACTTCCTCGAAAATCCAACACTTGGATACCTGCTAAAATTCACCTAAGGAGACAGATGCCTCCCTAAGATCAACCTTGGACTTCACCAAGTAAAAAAAAATCTGCCGCTTAAAATTAACTTAACATTAATTTGATAAGTGGTTTTTGACTAGCCTCTCGTATCCGACTGCAACGAAATACTAACATTAATTTGGACATTAATTTGACCGAATTAACATAGGGTGCGGGACGGTTATCACTAATCAAGGTCTATACACCGTCGCGCTGGTGTGCATATAAGGGCATATGAGTAATACGATCTCTCAAAGGAATCATATAGGTTCATTACTTAACCGGAAGACATGAGCTCACTCATGAGATATTGGGAAGATCAAATTCCGTACACGGTCGTCTCGCTTTGGAAGCTTGACTGAATTTGTAGGATTGATATATACTTTTGGAAAGTATATGATCAACACCTGGGTATGATACATGCTTTTGGAAAGTATATGATCGATACCAACTCCCAATGATTGAATGAGAAACTTAATGATAAAAACCCTGAAGTAGACAGTATAAAAATGATCTTATAGTTCTGGTTTATTCTGAGTCTTCTAGTGTGCAGGATGTACATGTATTGGGAATACCTGAGGCTAATGTGATCATAAACGATTGTATAACCATGACACTTCCATTCCTAGGGAGTGATGAAACGGGATTGGATTTTAGTGACTCCTCTCAGTAGAGAAGTAATCTGATCTTAGTCCAAATATTGTACATTGATCTGAATGTGATTCAGATTCAAGCGGTCTTGATTTAATCAAGCATCTATGGGAGGCCCGGGATTTGGATTTGAGATGTGATCTCAATATCCTAGTCACTATACGTGGAACAATACAATCGCATTGTCCTTATCTCCAAGTATTCGCGGAGAAAGCACATTATCCTTGAAAGAGTTCATGGATAATTCTATCGTTGATATATGTATCCGAGCATTGAGAAAATGGATAATTAAATGTGATTTAATTGTCATGATTAATATGAATTCGATTCATATTAAAAATAGAGTTATCTAAGATAATTAATTGTGAATTAATTATAAACATGTAAATAATGTGAATGTGATTCATATTATTTGAGCACATGAGAATAAGTTATCCAATATAATTAAATGTGATTTAATTATTGTGGATAAGAAGAATGTTGATAGTAATATCCATTTATTCATAATATATGATAAATATGATTTATAATGTATTAGAGAGAGCTAATTATAATTTATATTTGTTGACTAATTATTAATGTGTATCGAATACACATTGTGTAATTAATTGAAATGTAAATTATATTTTATTTTGGATTGTGAACGTGATTCACAAATTTCCAATGGCAAGATTGCAATATTCTCAAAATTAATTATGAATTATTTTTTGAAGAATAAATCTCAAAAAAAGTTGTTGGAATAAATAATGGAGATTTTCAAGGAGATATGCAATTTCATGAGATCTCATGAGATTGCCTCCAATTGAAACAAGTGGTCGTCCACCTTGTTCCAATAGGAGATGCAATCTCCGTGATGATTGTCTCCCTTAATTTATTGATTTAATTTAGGATTGATTTGTATTTGATTTATCAAATATATTTGGTCTAAATTAAATCACAAGTTGTTTGCTTTTTCCAACAACAATCTTGACCATTGGATTAGACATAAATCAATCTCATCCATTGATTTTATATGTCCCATGGATTGAGATCCATGGATCCCAAAACCCTATAAATAGAGAGGCATACCATGCTCTCTTGGTACATGATTTTGAAGCATACATCTCTCTTTCTTTCTCTCTACACGCCTACTCTCTCTTCTTCTCTCATGGCCGTCCACCATGGATGCCCTAGAGAGGATCTCCATCGCCGCAGAGTCGTCGTTATGCTGCCCGATCGTTTGCTCGTGGATCTACGTATCCTTCGATGTGCCTCGCTCGTGAAGAAGACTTCGGATCTCGTGTGCCGAGATCAGGAGATCCTCTTCTTGGATTATCAACATGGATTGCGAGAAGCACGCGATTCATCCTCGCGCTTGCAAGCGTCTCCTCCGTCGGATCGGACATGAGACGGGAGGTCTCTTCGTTTAGAGACTCGATCGCAACCACACTTCAAGAGGTAATCCTATTACTTGTTTGTGGTTTTAGACGAAACGATCCGAGAAGTGTTCTTGGATCATGTGGTTTTGTCGCATGAATTTTTTTTAAATCCCGCTGCATCGAGCAACTAGTGCGACTAGTCACTCCTCGTCGTATTCGATACGACGCTCATGCTTTCGTGATGCGCTTGAGGATATAACTATATCCATCAAGTGGTATCAGAGCCTTAGGTTGATGGTTTTGTATACGATCCATAAAACCGAAGGCGACTTGGGATCGTTAGTGTTGCGAAAGTTTTATCGCATTTCATTTTCGCATCTCTATTTAGTGATTATTTTCGTCCATGTTTAAATTGTTTAAGCATGAAAATAAAACTTATATTTTGTTCCCAATTAAATAAGGAAACCATAGGATCTGAGGTTACGTAATTTGGATTCCGTTTGCTCGAGATATGGTTGTTTTAATGAACATGTATTCACTGTTGCGGGAACTGTGAATCTTAACATGATTAATGAGTTAATTATTGTTTTGATCTGCCTCTAAATGAGTGAAATATCAATTAGGTTCTGTCCTAAATAAAATTATCAATCTTTGAAAATTGATTTTGTCTAATTTTGATTTAAATTGATTGAGATATGTTAATTTTAGTAAGTAGGGGTCACTGCTGAAATTACAGTCCTAATCAAGAATCATGTGATTGTCAATTAGTGAAATTAATTGTTAATTTCATGAAATAATTATGAAAAATATTTGAGAATATTGAATGATAATTATTTCCTTAATTGGCATGGCCTCAACCAATAAATTGATTAGATTTGATCTAGATCATAATTGGAAACACAGTCATCAAACTCCTTGCTTGAATAGGATTGGGAATTTGTCTAGCAAATTTCCTTATAATAAAAAATGTTTTGATTATTACTATATGGTATAATTTCGGTTAAAGAACCGATGATCATCTCAAGTACAAAGTGATTAACTTGGCATTATTTTTTCCCGAGGCGGATATGGTGGTGTCTAGTCGGGGATCGCTGGGGTAGCAGGTTGCACCGGATGCGGTCCGTCCCACTCCTGTCGGTACTGGCCATGACAGTAGGTAGGGAACGAATGATGCCTGAGAGATCATGATGTATTTTTCTAATTATTAAAATTAGAATTAATAAGTATTTTGAGATAATACCATATATTCAAGTAAAATCAAGTTTGTTGATTGAATTGGATTGAAAATTAATATAATATGATTAAGTTAATTATATCTAATTAAAAACACTCTATTGTGTATTTCACTAGGAAGAATTAATTATATGAATATGATTCATGATAATTAATTAGAATTTGAATATGATATGGAGGATCACATAAGTGACATCCAAGGTCTCCCGTCAAGGCGAAGGGTTCTGTCGCCAAATATTATATGTAGGAGACGCCTGTCCAAAGTAACAGCTCCTGCATATGATCCATTTGGATCGGGCTCATCGCTTCTCGAAAGAGTAAGGACGTATGCGTAATGACCCCAATATCAGGTCCTCATATTATTGGGTCGATATTGGATTGCGCATAGCGAGTTGTATTCCTGTTGACAGTTGGTTCAGTTAATGACGGATCAATATCACCTTAGGGGTGGTGGGCCCGGGTGTTAAAGACCGAATTGGGAGATGCAAGTTGGACTTGCAAGGTGGAATGTGTTCCCGCTTCTTATTATCCGAGTTACAGGTTCTCATATTATTGGGATGTAACAAAGATAAGGATGGAGATCCTAGATCTTACTTGAGATATAATGGTAAGTATATCTCTTACATTGAAAGTGATTAAGGGAATGAACTTTCATTGCTGACATGGCAAGACAACTTTGATATAAAATTCCTAAATCAAAGTAAATTATATATTTATATATGTTTATGCATATTTCTTATTTCAGATAATCCTTCTTTAATCCCAATCAATGTTGAACTCAATAATAACTAGTAGAATATCATGGATTGGACCTATGATCTAGATATTGTACTTGCAATTGGACACATAATGTATGTGGTTGCAATGTGCAAGTTTCCTCACAATAATGAGGAATGATAATTAAATAGACAATAAGACTAAAACCCTAGGGTTTGTATGTCTCTATAAGTCTTGATCTCATCGAATGTACTTTTGAAGTGACATGTCGATAATGATCGAAATTATCAAATAATCCTTATAAAATCTAAGAAGATGTTTTGGCATATATATGTGCTCTCGACATTTAATCATGAATGAAATGGTTCTCTGCATTATGCAGAATGGTGGCTCTATAGGAGATGATGTATTCAAATTGTTTGAGTACCTACCTGAACCTATGTTTTAAGAGTTTAAATTCTACTATCTATACTCTAGTCATTCATGAAGCTTCATAAAATTCATATTGTATGAACTGAATGAGGCATGTATAAATCTTAAAATACTCTTATATTGCAATTTTTTATTTTAACATAAGATATCCTTTGTCTTGAGCAATGGTTGCTTCTAGATAAAGGGAGCACAATGGAAGCATGGGTTGGACCCAAGTAAGAAGGAAAGTCAAAGAGTTGACTGTACTTTTATGACTTCCATATGACATCCAAAGAGTTGGATGAATGCCAATACTGCAATAAGTTGATGTCTTGATAGTATGACTATCAAATCTATCGGGAATCCTTAAAGAAGGAATCAGATAGTACATCAGAATAATCTACATATAATCATTGAAATTGACTTACTTATTTGTTAAGATAAAGTCTAATAATTGTATCTCAATCTTCTAATGACACTTGCAATTGGTTGCATCTGTATTAGAATATTAGAAATTTAATCTTAAGGTTTAATGGTCATCCATGTTGGAAGTGATGCAATTGTTGCATGAATTTCCATGGGATCAATAGACTTCATATTTTCAGTGGGAGCCCTAGAGAATGTCTCTGTGACCTGGATATTAGAATACACTCATAATTTATTTCTAAATGTTGGAAATAAACATGAATTCTGTAATAGAACTATCATAAAGAGTTATGATGGAGATATTTCAGATAGTAATCTAAAATCTTGTGTACTCCACTAAATTAGAAAATTAATGAATGGTTCATTAAGATTTCAAATACTGAAAATTAAACCTTTAAAGATCAATAGGAGGATAAAGATCATTTGACAATGATCTGGCATCATGTTTTGGACATATGTCTATTGATGAGATCAATGGACAAGTAAGAGATGGAACTTTAGAATGTCTAAAATTTCAAAACTTGCATACTTATGAATATTGTATTCAAAGTAAAATGTCCAATACACCGTTCTTTGGGAAAGGTGTAAGATGTCATGGTATTCAGGATCTCATACATATTGATGTATGTGAATCATCTATATGATAGTAAACATTATGTATATGTGATATCTATTGATGATTATTTGTGATATGAGATTTCTTCTCTTCACTTAGAAACCTTTTAAATGTTCAAAGATTTCACAATTTTGGTTTAGAATCAAATTTTGAAGGAATATTAAATGAATTTGATCTAATCTAGGTAGTCAGTACCTATTAGATCAATTCATAGAATACCTTGTAGAGATATGAATATCATTTCTATCTCACCCCTTCTAATGAACGCTAACTCAATAGAGTTGTAGGGAGATACAATTGATCATGTGTGACATGATTTGATCAATGATTAATCTTAGCATAATTATCTCTTAGTTTCCAGGTATATGTATATGTGGTAGAGACTACATTATATATCCTTAATAAGGTTCCATGTAATTAAGTTGGAATCTGGCACTGGAGAGTGCTACTTCATTAGGAAAACAAAGGATGGTAATGGATACCTACTTTATGACCTTGAGATTCTTAAAAGATCTCATCTTTGAGAATATGATTCTTATAGGATGACTCTCTTGAGAATCAAGATGAAACGAAGTAAAGGAACTCATTTAATCTTAAATGATAATGAGTCTCCTGAAATCAGAAACTAAAAGGACAATTAATGATGAAACATTAATACCTCTTCAAATAAGTTTGAGGATGGATTCCATGTGTCAGTTGAATCTAACAATGATCTGACTTCATGTGATGATGCTTCTGAAGATCATATCATGGAAAGATGGATGTTAGTAATAAAGTCTAAAGTAGACTTCATATACAAATGTTATATGTAGACCCTCGAGGATCCAACTATATGGGTAAGACCCATTATGGTGTAAATGGATCTTCAAGAGGAAGAGGGAAGGTAGAGACCTTCAAAGCACGGTTCGTAGCCATGAGCTACACACCGAAGAGAAGACATCGCTTGCTATGAGACTTGCTCTCCAGTGACCTTTCTTTAACCCATCACAATATTACTAACTATAGCTACATAACTTGACTATGACATCTTCAAGATGTGAGTCAAGATTGCATTCCTCTATGAATACCTCTCTGAGGATATTCATATAAAGTAGCCCCTAGGCTTCATGGTTGAGGAAAGTAAGGTGTGCAAGCTAAAGAACTCCATCTTTGGACTCAGATAAGCTTCTTGTAGTTGGAAAATAAGATTTGATGAAATTATAAATGTTATGGTTTCAGATAAAATCTTGAAGAACCATGTGAAGCTTAGTAGGAGTGCCATTGTGTTCATCGTGCTAAATGTAGATATTATTTTAATCATTTAGAATGATATAAGAATAATAATAATAAGTATTTTATAATTTGGTTGTTCCATACCTTGAGATATGATCTCAAGGATACCTCTTAGATCTTAATTCTGAAGTCATTCAAAGGCAAAGAGAAGAGGGTATTGGGACCGTCACATTAGTAGTACACATTGGACTTATTCCATTTTCTGGAAAATTCCAAGAAAGGCTTTTTTCCCTTAAGATATGGTATAGACTTATATAAAGGGATAGCACCTCAAATACTTGAGGAAGTGAATGCTAGGACTGCTTGCACTTGTGCATCAGTTATGAGAAGCTGAATGTATGCTAGATGTGTACAAGAACCAGATTTCTACCATGCAGTGGGAGTAGTAAACTGTTACTAATCCTACTGTGGAGATAAAACACTTGATTGCAGTAATAATAATAACAATATCTTCAAAGATGATGAAACTTAGAGATAGTGATCTCAAAGTCTTATCTTCAAAAGTTTAAGACTTGTAGATAGTGATCTATAAGGGTCTTAACTGTAGATACCTTAGGAGATAGAGATATCTAGGAATAAAGGTATTCTGATAAGGATTATGGGCATACTGGTTATAATAATTATCGAGCCATAGTGTCAAGGACACTATAACAAAATTGAGTTTTGGTTGCATAAGATGCAACATTCGCATTGGATGCGAGCACTGTTACTAGGGGAAATGCAAGTGCCGTAAAAGGACTTGGCATAGTCTCTTGGGAACAGAGTGACTGATCATCTTACCTAGCAATTTTCTAAATAGACTATGATTGTCACATTAGTGTGGGTTTAAATGATTAACCCATTAGTGGCTCTTTGTTCTAGTGGGAGATTGTTGGACATGCGAGCCCACGACGAGCCATTAAGCAATAAATGTTATTGCGAATATCGATCCCTGATCTGAAATGAAGAATAAATAATTTGCATAATAGGTCCCTTAGTACAATTAGGGTTATGTACCATGGCCATCTTGATGATTATACAGCTATTGATTCAAGTATTGAATCATAGAGGCTGGTGCTTGGATGAATATCTAAAGAGTTAGATTGAGGACTCATCGAGCACCATCAAATGATTATTAAGAGATGATCTCCAGCCTGAGAAGGAGATGGCAATCCTTTTCTCTAAAGGATGATATCTAACTGACCTCTTGATGTAGGACCTCTGCATAGGAATAGAGATTCGGAGGTGTTAGATAAGTTAGGTCAAAGAGTTTACTTAACGAGATCGAGATAACCAAAGTCCTATGTTGTATGCTGCCAGGATATAGGCATGCATCCTCTGACCGAAGACAGATGTGTTACTATATGTCTGAGTATGTACATTTGGCAGACCAATAGGTTGATGACCTAATCAAGGTCTATACACTGACGTGCTGGTGTGCATATAAGGGCATATGAGTAATACGATCTCTCAATGGGATCATACATGTTCATTACTGAACCGGAAGACATGAGCTCACTCATCAGTAATTGGGAAGATCAAATTCCGTGCACGGTCATCTTGCTTTGGAAGCTTGACTGAATTTGTAGGTTTGATATATACTTATGGAAAGTATATGATCAACACCTGGGTATGATATATGCTTTTGGAAAGTATATGATCTATACCAACTCCCAATAATAAATTGAGAAACTTAATGATAAAAACCCTGAAGTAGACAGTGTAAAAATGATCTTATACTTCTGGTTTATTCTGAGTCTTCCAGTGTGCAATATGTACAGGTCTTGGGAATACCTGAGGGTCATGTGATCATAAATGATTATAACCATGACACTTCCATTCCTAAGGAGTGATGAAACGGGTTTGGATTTTAGTGACTCCTCTCAGTAGAGAAGTAATCTGATCTTAGTCCAAATATCGGACATTGATCTTTGTGTGATTCAGATTCAATGAGAAGATTAGATTTGCGGTCTTGATTTAATCAAGCATCTATGGGAGGCCCGAGATCTGGATTTGAGATGTGATCTCAATATCCAAGTCACTATACGTGGAACAATACAATCACCCTATCCTTATCTCCAAGTATTCGCGGAGAAAGCATATTATCTTTCAAAGAGTTCATGGATAATTCTATCCTTGATATATGTATCCGAGCATTGAGAAAATTGATAATTAAATGTGATTTAATTGTCATGATTAATATGAATCCGATTCATATTATAAATAGAGTTATCTAAGATAATTAATTGTGATTTAATTATCAAAATATGTAAATAATGTGAATATGATTCATATTATTTGAGCACATGAGAATAAGTTATCCAATATAATTAAAGGTGATTTAATTATTGTGGATAAGTATAATGTGGATTGCTATATCCAATTATTCATAATATATTATAAATATGATTTATAATGTATTAGAGAGAGTTAATTATAATTTATATTTGTTGATTAATTATTAATGTGTATTGGATACACATTGTGTAATTAATTGAAAATATAAATTATATTTGGTTTTGGGTTGTGAATGTGATTCACAAATTTCCAATGGCAAGATTGCAATATTCTCAAAATTAATTATGAATTATTTTTTGAAGAATAAATCTCAACAAAAGTTGTTGGAATAAATAATGGAGATTTTCATGGAGATATGCAATCTCATGAGATCTCATGAGATTGCCTCCAATTGGAAACAAGTGGACATCCACCTTGTTCCAATAGGAGATGCAATCTCCATGATGATTGTCTCCCTTATAATATTGGTTTAATTTAGGATTGATTTGTATTTGATTTATCAAATATATTTGATCTAAATTAAATCACAATTTGTTAGCTTTTTCAAACTACAATCTTGACCATTTGATTAGACATAAATCAATCTCATCCATTGATTTTATATGTCCCATGGATTGAGATCCATGGATCCCAAAACTATATAAATAGAGAGGCATGCCATGCTCTCTTGGTACATGCTTTTAAAGCACATCTCTCTCTTTCTCTTTCTCTCTACATGCCTACTATCTCTTCCTCTCTCGTGGTCGTCCACCATGGATGCCCTAGAGAGGTTCTCCATCGCCGTAGCGTCGTCATTATGTTGCCCGATCGTCTGCTCGTGGATCTCCATCTCCTTTGGTGCACCTCGCTCGTGAAGAAGACATCGGATCTCGTGTGTCGAGATCAGGAGATCCGTTGCTTGGATTATGAACATGGATTGCGAGAAGCATGCGATTCATCCCCACGCTCGCAAGCGTCTCCTCCGTCGGATCGGACATGAGACAGGAGGTCTCTTCGTTTAGAGACTCGGTCGCAACCACGCTTCAAGAGGTGATCCTATTACTTGTTTGTAGTTTTAGACAAAACGATTCGAGAACTGTTCTTGGATCATGTGGTTTCGTCGCATAAAAAAATTAAATTCTGTTGCATCGAGCAACTAGTACGACTAGTCACTCCTCGTCGTATTCGATACGACGCTCACACTTCCGTGATGCGCTTGAGGATCTAACCATATCCTTCAGCCGTAACTTGGGCTCATCATGCCCTCCTTGCGGGGAAGGAAAAAGGGGCAGTTTACGCTTTAGTAGCTACCATTTTACTGGCTCTAGTATTCACAGGCTTTCAATGAATGGAATATTACCAAGCACCCTCCACGATTTCTGATAATATTTATGGTTCAACCTTTTTCTCAGCAACAAGCTTTCATGGTTTTCATTTGATTATAGGTACTCTTTTCTTGATCATATGTGGTATTCGCCAATATCTTGGTCATCTGACCAAGGAGCATCGTGTTGGCTTTGAAGCAGTTGCATGGTACTGGCATTTTGTAGACGTGGTTCGGTTATTCCCATTTGTCTCGATATATTGGTAGGGAGGTATATGAAAGAAGGAAGAATAAGTGGATTGAGGTTATATTCTCTTGAAAAGATAGGCTTTTCCAAAGATTACTGCCCCCCATCCTTCCCCCCTTTCCCCCAAAATCCTTCACATCCCTCCCTGGTAGATCATGTTCACCAATCAATGCCTTTGGCTTGGTTCTTTTTTAGTAGCTCTTTTTCTTCAGTTATTCTGAGGATCGAGAAATTTCCTTGGCTCCTACGACGGAAGGAACCTTTTTTGTCAGGGGCTGAGCTCCTATTTGAGTAAGGAGCAAGCAACCTCTTTTGCCCTTTCCGACAGGGCCCTGATCAGATTGCCAGGAGGAATCTTTGATTCATGGCCAGAGATCATGGCATAGATCGGTCCGATCTGCCAAGGGAACTATCCTCCAGACATATTACCTAACCTACTATGATTCGCACCACGCCGACATATTATTCAATAGTCACTCGGATCTTGCTTTCGTTTCTGGTACTAGTATCTTCAACTCCACTCTTCGAGGGGGACTCACAACGACTTTCGGGCTGCCCCCCAACCTTTGCCCCAAGGAAAGGGGTGTCGATCTGTTAGACTGAAACTTCATGTCTGGTCTTTCAGCAATGTCTTTCTCTGGTCAATGTCATGATTTTAAAAACTCTATAAGCGGCTGGTCATAGCGAGTGAGGGGTCGATAGATGGATCTGTTTCCAGGCAAAAAGAGGAAGCACTACAGGGTAGTAGGTCCAAGGATGTAGGTCCAGTATTCGCAAATGCCTGGTATTCCAGCAGCCAGACAGAATTCAATCCATCAACCCGAGGCACGTAGTGTTAAAGCAGTGTATCATTCTGAGCTATGAAGATAGGGAAGAAGCTCCTTATGGGCTCATCTCAAAGTTGATTTAATATAGTTCTGACGATCATTACTAGTTGGAAGGCCTAGTATGGATGGGAAGGATGGCAAGGAGGTATACTGGCGGGGCAGGAAGATGGGCAAAGGGGGAAGCGGCTAGAACTTCTCCTCCATCTTCGCGTAGCGCTATTGAGAAGGCCAGTGTCATACCGCACATCAAGCGATTAGAAACTCATGTCAGGAGTTGGTTAGCTTATGTCTACGACCGCTATTCCTTATCAACAGAAGCGTGCTTTAGGATCGAAAGATGACCTCAACACAAGTCCTCTTCTTCCTCCTCTACGCTCCGTTTCTAGTCGTTGGATGAGGATTCGAACAAGAAACAGAGGGTGGAGAAAATTGTACTCAAGCAAGCATTTAGTCTCTGTGGGCCGAGGAGAAAGAAGATAGCCCAAGAAAGGCCTCCAACCAGAGCCAAGTAGACAGATAGCCTTGCAGGGACCAGAGGGGAACCAATTACCAAGCCGGTCCAAGCTCCGCTCGGTGATTAGATGTAGGGATTGCTCCTTGTACAGTCCAGTGAGTTAGACTCGTGCCTCACCATAAGGTGCTGCTGGAGGAGTGCACTAGACCCAGGGTCGTAGGCAGGACGTCGGCATTCGCTGCATATCTGTTTGAGGGCAAGACAACTTTCTCAATCGTGCCCAAAAGTGCTGATCACGAGCTAAACTCGAGAAGATATATAATAGCCCCTAAATTCTATCTAAAAGTGCATCCTTTCATTCATAACGTTATGTTGTTTTAATTCGGTTCAGTGACGCGAAGCAATAGCAAGAAAAAGGCAAGCAAGCAAAGGAGTCAAAGCCCCAGTCTGTTGTGAATGCGTGAGTGCGTAGAGACTACAGTATGTACAGCTTCGGTCACGGCCTTTGCATTTAAGCATAGTAAGAGAGATTTCTTTATGAAAGATTTCGAGCTATAAATATATAATAAACTAACTAAAAGTGAAAAGAAGGTCAAGATGCTGACGAATAGGACTAGTTTCAAGATTATGACTATATATTAAGTCTGTCGACCCCTCTACAGGTCAACCTAGGCCTTCTCTCTTCTTTTTGAATAGCATACTTTTTCGAGCTAAGCAAGGAAGCAAAGATCAAGGAGCCGGCCTATTTCGAGGTTGTCTAGACGAGATTCTCTTCCCTTCCTTATATAGTGTTGATCCGATTGACGATTAGAGGGGCAAAGCTGCTGTTCTCTGAATTTTGACCTCATCTTAAGCTATCGTAAGAAAAATTTGAGTCGTCTGGTCTCCGGATGCCTATACAATTCTGTAGGATGCTACTTGACCAATCAGTAGTGGAGTGGTGTAATCCAGAGTGTAGCGATAACCATACGTTCAACTCGAGGATGCTGTATAGGCAACTATAAAGACTAGTGTATCAAATACAAAGAAAGGTACACAATCATTGACGAAGAGAAAGGCGTAGGACTCGTCTTGCAGCAAATTTCTCAATGCACCTTAGAGATGTCAGCTTTCAGAGATAAACCAAGCCCCCAAAAAAGCCAAAAAAGAACATTTCTCTGATACCTCTGAGAAACTATATATTATTTATAGAAGGCGATCTATCCATGTGAATATCTATGCCTAGGACATCAGAGGCTTCACCCTCATCTTAAAATTGAGCTTTCGAAAATACTTAGTGTCATGCAGTAACCCAAGATCACTACTTACAAGCAAGATGTCATCCTGAATCCTAAATCTGAACTGACTGCCACTGACCTGAAGATATATACACTGATCAACAGTGTTTTCCTTAATGAAATTTTCTTCTTTTTGGTGCTAAGATCAAAAGTCGAGAGGGATGGATTTTTTGAGAAGGGTCGTAGATTGATTTCTTGAACTTGCAAACGAGGTCTTCTGCCTTTGAGAAACCTTCAGGTATCACAAACATCAAGATCCCCTGATCTAGAATGCTAGGAATGAAAAGATCTGAAATGAAGCTCTAAGTCAAAATGAGCCACCAATGCCCTATAATGACGTCCTCTAAAAGAGTCCTTCTGAGACACAAGAGAGAAGGTCGAAGTCTAATCACGTTTTGACCCTCAACCTGATATCTCTCAATGTTGCCTTTGAAGTCTGTCTTGGTCTTCCCACTTGCACCCACCATCTGGCAACTCTACTACCTGAGGTTGGGGAGGCATTGCTTTCCTGATGAGGACGCTCATCAGCTACCTCATGACATACCTGATGAGGTGGCTCTTGATGTATGTTTGTGATACCCGTTGGTATTCATGGGAGAACTCTTTGGTCATTTGACGAAGGCTTCTGTCATTTGATCAAAAATTGCTCAGAACTCCCACGGATTAAGTCATCCTCAAGAAACTTGGCAATGTCGGTCTTATTGATACAAGCAGGAAGTGAAGGACAGTCAAATCTATAACCCTCGTCGAAGGTCAAATACGCACTCACTGTCCTTGGATCTCACTTCTTCTCTTTTGGGTTGTACAATGACGCGGACATCACCAAGGGTCAAATTAGGTTTCCTTCCTGTCCACAACTTGGAGTCTTTTGAACAGCCTTAGCTTACTTATCTATCTCCCTATGATCTTTGAATGGCTCTTAGTCTATGGTTAGAACCCTCTATAATAGGCTTCAGCCCACAAAAACAAAGGGAGAGAAGTGTTACTGATCATACTTCCGACCAAGGGTCCGATTTCCCCTTTCGGCTACTCTAACTAGACTATAGGGTTGGGTCGACCAGGCATGGAATATTGTGCGACAATGACCTCAAGGTCAAAAAAACCTGCCATCCTTCCAGTTTTAGTGTACCTACCTTCGTACTCACCACCTCGATCTGATCTAACCACTTTAATAACCCGCCTTAAAGACCTTATTGAAAAGGCATCAAGTGCTTCTTCTTTCTCAGATAGCAAGTAGATGTAGCCATATCTGGAGTGGTCATCAGTAAATGTGATGATCTCACCACGGTGGACCACAAATATCTGTATGAATTCATTCCAAAGTTCCATTATCGTTTTGCACTTTTCTCGAAGGACTTGGTCAATTTTCCCTTTATGCAGTCCACGCGGATTTGGAGATCAGTGAAATCTCAATTGGTAAGATGAAAATTATTTAGTAGCCTTCGAATCTTCTCTTCTGAAATGTTCCCCAACCTAGCTAAAAGGGAGAAAGACGTCCTAACTATCTGATTTTTCATTGACCCTCTTTTATCCCTCAGTTAAGAATTCCTTATATAATGTATTATCTAAATGAACCTTATATATTATCAACCACCATTCTGGATCCGCGAGAACGTCCCACCAATTATTATATAGTGATTATGGAAACCTCATAGTCATTCAAATTCAAACGTCAACCTCCTGTCTTGAAACAGAAATGCAGTTTATAGAGGGAATCAAAAATACGTTCTCAAGCTCTATAGTCAATCCGGAATCGAGTTGAAGACTGCATCTTCCTACTGCCTCCACGCGTGAACGTAATCCATTGCCTGAGTAGACAAAGCGTTCACTCTCACTTGGAGTCATGTGGCTTTTGAAGCCCTGCAAGGTGCACGTGACAAGTGGAACCTGAGTTAATCCACCAGGTATATGTAGGAAGAGTACAATTCAGCTTATCGTAAACAGAGACAAAGTTTTGACCTTTCTTTGCCTTCTCGTACTTAAGACCATTTTTCGCCTGACTCCCACCTTTTTTGAGCTTCTTGATAGCTGGGTTTTTCTTGACTTTCTTCTTAAATGAATGGTCTTTCGTCTCGGTTCGAAAGCCTTGACTCGATCAATGACCTCAGGCATGATTTGAAAGCAAGAACCATCGAACATCTCGAACTCTCCACCGCAACATTTTCTTCTTTTGAAAAACCCGCAAAAAATAGTACATCATCTTAGTTTGCTTAATGCTGCTCTTACAGTCTTGCATATGTTCTTAGTTTTGCCTGATCTCGAGAGTTGAACTATGGTACTATCTCTTCTCAATCTCGATCTCACACACCTTAGTTCACAAAAGAATGCACTTGCTAAGCCTACTACTCAACTCAGTCAATCTCTTGTGATCTTAAACATGTGAAGATGCGATGTCTAATTGTTGATTTTTTTCTCTTTTGCAGGGACTCGTCCCTGAGCTTCACCCTCAGATCCACATTTTAGCAACTAACTAGATATAAGCTTCTGAAGAAGAAGGATAAGCTTATATGACGGTTGCTTCAGTTGGAGCG
The DNA here is from genome assembly GCA_037367405.1 of Ottelia alismoides. Lineage (NCBI taxonomy): Eukaryota > Viridiplantae > Streptophyta > Magnoliopsida > Alismatales > Hydrocharitaceae > Ottelia > Ottelia alismoides. The sequence goes on along the minus strand of JAZKJV010010499.1, from coordinate 264,720 downwards.
AAGACTTTCATCCCCATCCTTTCCTGCTCTGAACTCCTTTCTCATGTCAAGGACTCAGACGCTCAGGTGCTGGAGAATCCTCACACCCACGGGACCACACAAAAATGTGTGTACCATGCAATGTTTTGGCTCTTTTCATCAGGTCATCATATCCTGCAAGAACTTGCATGAGGGTGGTCTCGATGGTCAAGTCTTCCATCCCTAACCATTTTTCTGAATATATAAGCACCAATATATACAAGCTCGACGAACCTATGTTGAGTTGCTGGACATTTCCTAGCCAGGTTATGTGCAGTTAATACCGGAAGTTTGCACATTGGTCTGGAAGGCTTTTCTAGTATCACTCCCCTGCCTCCTTTCTTGCTTGAACCTTCCCCGGTCGCCTGTGACTAATTTTCTCTCTCTCTCTCTACTTTATTAAATATCAAGATGAAATATAAAGAAAGAGGATATCACTTTGATCTAAGTTATAAAAGAAACACTACTGAGTTCTCTCGACAACTAGAATATATAATTGTGAATATAAAGCTAATTCTATTTTCATCCCCATAAATATGTCCTTTTCATTCCTACATTTCCTTATTTGAAAAATGATATAAAACAACTCATCTAGATAATATAAGAAACCATTATCTTCAATTAGATTATAGCTTGAACTGAAATTATAGCTTCAAGTTCGGGGGTTATCTTGCCCCCCTATAATGACGTCTTTCTCTTTGATTTGAATTCGGGGGATAGGGATTTTTGCTTTGTATAAGGTCATGGGGAAAGTTTGTTTCATAATTGCATAAAAGTCTTCGTACCTCCTTCTCCCTCCCTTCGTCTTGGACTACAGCTCCCAACTATATATTGGGGCTCCATCCTTGCTTCGTCAACCTATTTGAAATACTATATAAAAGGGGTGGAGCATGGTTTAGGATGTGCGGAAGCTTTCTGAGGACACGAGGACTGAGATCGAAGCCTATTATAGAGGGCTCCTCTTTCCGTGCATTTGTAAATACACAGCTGACTGAGCGGTCTAACTTGTATAAGGGAGCTAGGTATGCCGGGTCAACGTGAGCGGGAAGGGTGGTAGGAGTGGCATCTGAGGATGACTTCAGGATCAAATATCTAAGCCCGAAGAGTGCGTGGCCAAATAGTCAACGCTGACCTGTGAAGCCTTGGTTCTTGCCAAGACCGCTCTCCTTCGTCAACTCCTAGCTTGCTGCCCGGATATATAGTGCGAGTTGGCGACTCTCGGAGAGGTTCAAGAGACAAGACCTTGTCGCGTCGTTATCTGGTTGATTGAGATGTTTCAATGAGTAGAGTGAAGGACTTCCTCACGAGAAAATGAGAAGACAAAGCCATTGATTGATGGAGTTGAAGAGTCGTTGAGGTAGTTTCAGTAGTAGAAGGCAAGAAGTCAATTCCTATCCCTATTCTCGGTCTCTCCTTCCTTGTCGTAGGCACCAATAGCAAGAAGGTCTGACTCCTAACTACTAATAGGTAAGGATGGAGATATAGATTCCTGAACAACCTATTAGTAGGAACATTAGCTACGAGGTATGATAAAAGGCTTAGTTCCTTCCTCCGGATAGCCGCTTCGCTCTCTCTTTTCTTCGTCACTCCACTCACTTGGAACTGCTGACTAGAAAAGAGGATGTACCCCCTCCTTATTGATTGATAGTAGGACCCCCCGAAGCCCTGACACCCTTTCCCCCATGGGCCCCCGATGTTCGAGGACCCTTGCAAGCTCCCCTTCTGTAGTCCTCTCTAATTGACAGCGTACGAATCGCTAGCCCTACCCGGACATAGATCAAACTAGTTGGTTAATGAGACATGTGAAGTCAAGTGGAGGCCGCGAGTTCTTTCGTTCAGCCCCCCGTCTAGGCATATGCCTTTTTTCTCGGCCTCTTTTCTCGTTCTTCTGGCTCGAGTGGGCTAGCAGCCTCCTCTCGTTGGGATTGGGTGCTTTAACCAAACAGCCATGGATGTGCGGGAGAGTAAACTAGGTCTTTTTTGCCGCAGAGAAAGGGTCTTCTCCAAATACTGGTGTCTAGTATTCCAACAAGGAGACATTGCGAACATCAATCCATTTGGACTTCGGGCCGGCCCCCTTTCCCAGGTCCTGATCGTCGCAGGGGACTATCTATCTATTTCTTCAAACACAATATCTTGAGTACCTATGATGGTGAATACATCCGCTGGCATGTGATGTTTGGACATAGAATCGAGTCCTTGTGAATGGGCAGAGCCAGGTGCTCTTATTTGATGATGGTAGAGATGATTTCTTCCATTACTGACCAGAAAGACACCAAATTTTCCTTTAGGAGCTTCCACTGCGGTATAGGTAGAAGAAGCTGGTACGGAAAAACCCTATGTATAAGGTTCGAAATGGTGAATTGAGGTAGAGTAGACTGAGGCTGGCGATGGAAAGAAAAAGCCACGGTGCTGGTCCCATCTCTCTCCAGACCTAACATGGTAGTTTCACATCATGGGGCTTTTGGTATATAGATTGAGCCATTGCCAAGGATCCCAGTCTTGTCGAAGGTGAAGGTGAAGTCCCTGATATTGCTCAGTTGATCGATTAGGCTCCGCGTCCTTGGGTCATCCTTCCTCAGCTCCCCTAAAGCGCTTTGCGGAATCGAAGTCCATCGTGTTAGCAAAGCTTTGTCTTGCCCTGGAAGCTCGCTTCCAGTGCTCAGCTTAGCAGGAAAGTGAGTGCTCTGCACCGATTTCTTTTCTTCTCCCCCGAGCTGCCATATTGTTTGTGCTTCTCCCACGCTCGACTAAGTCGTTGAACCTTCGCGCCAAATATATAAATAAGCAAGCTTTCTCAGTAGCAAAAGCACTTCGCCCCTCCCATCAAAGGACAAGAAAAAGCACCCTCCCCGCAAACATCACTTTCTATTAGTCGACGCCCCCCCGGCAATTGCGGGCATTTCAAAATGCAATAAAATACTGAAAGTGGTCCTTCCATCTTTCTCTTAATATAACTGCGTTCCGTAAAAACTAGCCCACTGGAAAGAAAGGTCGTGTTTCAATCGGGGGTGGGTGTGTACTTACAGACTCTACGAGTTGCAAGTGAATGGGAGCGTGGTGAACGGAACAAGACATTTTCTTCTTCCCTCCCTCGGGGGCAATTGCTTCGCACCTGACTACCCCTTATCTGATGTTTACTTCATCAAGCATGGCCACGATCTCGCCGTCGCAGAAGCCTTTTCCCGATGCGCAGATCCCCACCCCAATGAGGAAGGTGTTAGTGCTGGCTTTCTCATGGAGTGTAGGCAGAGACCTCTTTTTGTGCTACTCCTATGAGAAGAATCAAAGGTCTTGGTTTCACCTTCTAAAGGCTACCCTCTCTCGGTTGGATGTTGGTCCAGCCTACTACGAGGATCCTGTATCCCGTACTAAGTGCTTTCTCCCTCCTGGGTCCTGTGGTTCCTATGCCGCCTTCTTTCCCATTCATTTTCATTTAGTGCTTTGACCCTCAAAAAGTGGATAAGATGGCCGCGCTCCTGCTCACTCGACGAATGGGACAGCAGTGGTCCGTCGGCAAGCTCATTCTGATTGTCGGGCGCAACACATTGGAATCCTGAAGCACCACCACGAACGCTACCACGCGTGCGCCTACGACGCTGTAAGGCACCATCCAGTTCTGCCAGCAGCCAACTCCGGCATGTCAGCTTAGTGGTACTCATCAAGCCACAACCATGTCTAGCTTCCCAACAGGGGTTCCTTTTCCCCCATAAGCCCCCTATGACCCCCTTCAGGGAGAAATCCTTAACCTTTTTCAGATCAGAATCGTCTAATATACTAGTTGCGAAGGGCAGAAAAGAAACAACCCCGAATCAATTGGGGTTCCCAATGCTTCTCCACTCCCAACGAGATGCGTCAACCTCGGGATGCTTGACTCCTAACCCCTGGTTTCGAGATGGATCTTAACCCTAGTCTCGGTTAAGAATGGCGATGACCTATGTTTTACACGGCGCACGATTCCATGGATAGCTGAATTTGGGATCGTGATGGAGGGCATAGCTTACGATCATCGGCTTTGATAATGCCCCCCGACATTTGCTCTAGACATTGCACAATGATCCGAATACTTTGTCGCATCTCTTCGATACGGATACAGTAACGATCATAGAGATCTCCATTGGTACCTACCGATACGTAAAAATCCAATTAGTCATAAACATCGTAAGGTGCGGCTCTTCGCAAATCCCAGCATACCCCAGAACCTCTTAACATTACACCACTGAATCACCAATCCTTTGCTTGTTTTGCAGTGACAGTACCAATATCCACTAATCGTTGTTTCCAGATACGATCGTCGGTTAACATCTCTTCTAATTCATCGATACGAGTAGCAAATTGTTGTGTGAAGGATTCAATATCTCGACATAAGCAAAGAGGAAAATCTTGTGCCACTCCACCAGGTCGTATGAAACTAGCATGCATCCTACCTCTCGAGACTCTTTCATAGAATTCCAACAATTTCTCCCGCTCCTCAAAAGCCTAAAGGAAGGGAGCAGAGTTAATCCTCCCACATCCATAGCATGAGTAGTTAAAGCAAGTAAATGATCTAAATTCAAGTGATTTCACAGAATACGACTCGTATATATTGAGCTCGTAATGGTACCTTGCAATTCAAAAGTCTCTCTACGGCTAAAGAATAAGCGTGTTCTTGGGTCATCATAGAAACATAGATAGGGTCAACGACGGAACGAACAACGAAACTTGACGACAGCTTTTTCGTACACATTCACTTTCATCACTTAGACAAGTGCTCTCCGAACCGTGCAATAAGGTCACCCATAACACGGCTCTCCCACTTGAGTGACCTGGGACCTAAGCCGGAAAATGGCAGCCTTTTTTTGAGGCCCCGCCGGAAAAGGGAGAAGTCTGGAACCCTACTATATATTTCCCTTAGACCGGGGGCAGGGCAACTGGAGTTCGAAAGTAGGGCCGGGCGGGAGGTTCAGGCAAGAAGAAGAAGAGAGGCCTCTCCTGTGGGGGAGAAAAAGGTGCTGTCATCTACCCTCCCATCTATAAGTCATTAGCATGCCAAAGTATTTTCACGATTCGAAAAAAGACTCCTGACCGGCCGTCCCCCTTGTGCCTTATGGGGGGACCAGGCGCCCTCCTTTCCAATCTTTCTTGTAACCCCCCAAAAAAGTTCCCAATCATCTATCGCGATATATAATAGGCGGTCGACTTCTAACTTATCTTTCTCTTTGTTGCTGACCCTAACTTGTCCTCTCCACATTCTCCAGTTTCCCGCACCGCTCGACGTGTGCGACTCCGTATGAGGACCTCCTTCCCATTCATTCTTTGAGAATCTGCCCACTCTCCATTCACACGGTTATAAAAGTGGAGGAAGGGTGGGTAGCAGGTACCAAAAGCCCTCTGTCCCACACATCCTTACAGAAGCGACGTGTGGTTCACTGGTTCCACCGAATGCTCCGGTCTCTCGGCAAAGATAGAAAGAGTGTGCAGTCTTGCTTCGGATGCTTCACCATAGTCTACCTAGTTCCCATTATTTTCCGGTGCACTCGTTTTATATCTCCGACGCAGAAGTCAGGACGCGGTGGGAAGGAAGCAGCCCTCGCCTTTGTCCGGCCGATCATTCCGCTGGCATCTCGCATTCACGCCCCCGCTTGACTGCTGCTCTGGGATGTAGTTGTAGATATGTTCGTCTCCGTGGGTCATTGGCTCCACCTCAGGTATCCTTCTACGACATGATGTTGTCGTCGCCATATATAATATATCAGTTAGTCATATCTGCTTCACAACAGGTCAGCGCCTCCGAAAGAAAGGGAGGACTTCATCTAGTGACTCCACTATCGCCCTCTAAACGATCAAAATAAGGTAAAGCTTGAAGATAAGTTTTGTACTCTATTAATTTCTCAGTCCCTCTAGTCGGGTGGGTGCCGGCCGGCCAGATCCCCCTCCAAACTGTACGTGCAGGTCTCCCCGCATACGGCTCATGCCATTCGAGGTGGTCCAGAGCAGGGAAAGGGGGGTTCCACTTCTCGATACAGGAATGATGGTAGGCAAGGCTGCCAGACTCCTCCCTCGTTGACTCATTCAAGAAAAGCCGCCCCAAACCAAACCCCCTCTAACTTGGAATTTCTGTTAAATGACTCGGCCTCCCCTGGCTCTTCCACCATCTAGGCTCCCTTTCCTCCCCCTTTTCCCTGCTCCCCCCAGCGTAGGCCTACCATGCTTCGTGCATGCAGCCTTTTCACAAGACGGTCTTTTCCAGTAGTGTCGTCCTACCCGCCGGCTGCTGCTAATAAATTGGTGGGGTTGTCCCACCGTCGCAACTATCGCTTAAAGGCTCCCTGTCTCCCAGGAAATTCAGTGGTTGACTTGGACAGCAGGTGGGTTACACGTTCCACTGTGTCGAGATGTGAGGTGCAGTTGGTGATAATCACCCGGGGTATGCGTTAAGTCGACATGCACTCCTGGACCCACTAACGCTCGTGAAAACCAGTCGGTCCTCCCTGACCTGATGTGTGGATAATGTGGCCACCTTGACAACCTTCTCCCTCACTTAATATTCTGCTCCGTGGGCTAAAGTGAGGCCAACCCTGTTTGCTTGAGTTGCTCAACCGCCCCGCCTCTTGCCCGTCATGACGCTCAAGTCAAAACGGGAGGGGGTTTCTAAGGGGGACCTTTCTGGGGGGTAGGGATTTAGGCCGGGTATCCCCCTCGGCATCAGCATCTTCGTGCCGCACTGGAGTGATCCAATATGTAGTTCCACACATTCCACCATTTCTCCGTTCATTTCCAATACTGATCGTGAAACACCATGAGCAGCAGGATGTTGAGGTCCGGAATTCAAAGTGAAATTTTTGATTTGCCCACTCCTAGTCATCATGGGAAAGAAAGGAAGAAGGAAGAAAGAGATTATTCCCCCCGACGCTTGTCCAGTACCCCTCGGGAAGGGCCTTCGCCCACGCACGAGGGATCAAACCTGCCATCTTGCATGCAAGCGAAGCTTCTTTGATGGCAGAAAGACTGAGCAATGATTGATGCGACTCGATTGATTATTTCAGAGAAAAGAGAAGGATCATGGTGCCACAGAACCATGACATCCAGCGACAAACATCATCCCCTTGCTGCGTGCAAGATACATCTATGTCGACCTTCCCGGCTTATCGCATTTATCACGATAGAAAAAAGCGGCAGCTGATCGACCTTTTCTCTTTGGCTTTATTTGCAACTATTATTCTTTTTCCACTTGTATTTAATGGGCTTTATTTGTCAACAACTATTTCATTATTTGTTCTGATCTTTTCCACTTGCAAGCAAGCGGTGGGATGTTGCGCAAAGTCGAGGTCTCAGAAGCCTCCTCATGAAAGAAAGTGGGGAAGCAGAGAATGGCAGAAGCCCATCAAATGACGTATGGTCTTACTGGGATTGCAAAGAGAGAGGAAGCAACCTTTTCCAACAGTCGAAATGAAAGCGAGCGATTACTCAACAAGTTAATAATCGTGATATTATTTTCCTCAATTCCAGTACCTATCCTTGGAGGGAATCTTACCCATGTCTTCGACATGAAAAGACGATGTCCTAACCACTGGATGAAAGGGACATAATGGGGTGAAGTTCTACTACTCAATAATTTGACATTGCATTTCTCATCTTATCATTGACTTTCTTTCTCCGAACTATATATATGGACATGATTCCCTGCCTAAGCCCCACGCAATATGTCTCCTGTAGTTGATTTCCTATCCTTGATAGAAGCAGAAGAGGCAGATAATAGGTCGTAAGTGGGTAAGAGGTCAAGAGGACTACTAGTCCTGAAGGACTGCATGCGCTGATTCTAGGACTACCCACGTAATTACCTCAATATGCAAGAAGTCACTCAGATCATACATACTACCTGAAAAGTCCGGTCAGGCAAAAAAGGCATTGATCCATTCACGCTTTCAAGTATCATCCTAGGATGAGACCTATGAAAAGCTTCTACTATATATCATAGGCCTCTTTTTTCCAGGGAACTGAACGTTGTGGTAACGAACACTGAGCGGTACCGGAGCTTTGTAGAGTCGAGGGCACTCAAAGAGGTTGATAGAGGGGCTAGGTTGTAGATTCAATGTGATCAATTACTTACATAGAGAAAGGAAGCGAAGAGCTTGAATTTACACAGAGAAGACTAAGAAACTTCCCTTTTTAATAAAGGCCTAACTCAGAAAGCGCTCCGCTAGGCTACTATATATTTAGTATATATTGACTATATTAAGGGTCTCGATGACCCAAGGAGCTATTTCCCGCCTGCCTTAGTTGAAAGTCTTTCCTTCATCTCTGTTTATATATTAGCAGGTTGAAAGGAGTGAGACCTTTGACGAGTCGTGGGAAGCGAGCCCTAGAGCGAAGCCCCACAAAGTTGGAGCGAGCTCGAATGACGTCCTATATATTAGCCTTTGAGGGGAAATAGCTCAGTTGGTTAGAGTGCTGGTCTGTCACGCCAGAAGTCGCGAGTTCGATCCCCGTTTTCCCTGCGTTTCACATTCAGAAAGCTGATTTGAGAATGCCTCGACCCACCCTCTTGTAAGCCCCCTCCATGCCATTAAAAGCGATGATTCCACTATCCTAATAGTCTTTGAGACCAACGTCACTATAGGAGGTGAGAAATGGACTAAGTGTCCACCCCGAATCCTCATTATATAGATTTATATAGTGACGGTTCAATGAGTTCTACATTAAGAAATAATAAATGACCAAGCCTAAATGCTAACTATTGACTTAGAAGGCTGCTCGATCGAGGGCTAGGATGATGTTGACATGGCAAGTGGTGGTTGATTGGTTTTCCCGTGATTGTCGGCTTGCAAATGGCATTTGCATGATTCTTCTAACAACCTATGTAGGGAAAGGCCTATCCTGCCTCTACATCTCCTTGCCCAGGAAAGATCTTAATGGATCAAGGAGTCCCCTCTTGATGACTTTGCTAGGACCTTTCACCTCTCTCTCTACGCCAAGAAGAAAGCTCATAGCGCAATTGACTCTTTCATTTACGGCTTCCCTTGACAAGTCAAAGTCCCAAGAATTCCGCTAGGGCTGGCTTAGTTTCCCTCGGAGTGGAAGCAAGCTAATGTGCCTACAACTGCATTCATTATGCCAATTCCTTAGCTCTACTAGCTAATAATCCACCAATCCAGCTCAATTCAGGTATATAATCATATCCAAGTCTCATGAACTGCTTTTGTTTTGAATGCTTACCTCTTGCCACTCTTCTTTTGAACTAGTCCGATCCCCCCTAATTAATGCGGCAGGGTTGACTCACTTTTCCCAGGCAGGAATCATAACATAGTCGACGATTCAGGATTTGACTTTCGGATGAGGAGAAGGCCTGGTCTTTCTTTTATCCTAGTCCTGTGATGCAACTATTGATAAGGTGGTAGGGGCCCGGGGGGAAAGGAAAGGCTGACGAAAGGATTTGCTTGCCCATATTACCTAGAGCTAATGTGATCTCTTTCTCGTAAACTGATGAATTGGAAGGCTGACGCATACTACAAACCATGATTTGTCCTCTTACCCTTGCCCCTGCCCGGGAGAACAGTCTAGCTAGTGTCGCTGCTCTATTCTCCACTGCTTTTAGCTCTTTTCGTACTCTTTTCAAAGTGGCCCATATATAGAGCTGCTCTTGGTGCTAGGAGTAAAGGCAATAGGATCAGTATTAGGAAATGTCCTAAGCCCTAATATATAATCTCAGCAGACTAGCGATTATATTATATATTATGGGCTAGAAAGCGAAGAAATGCCTACCCACAAGCACATTTAGAGCTATTACAATTCTTTCCATTAGCTTCTTCCTTTTAGCGAAAAAGGAAAGCGAAGGCCCTTTGCTGTACATTGTCATGCTTTCAAGAGAGGCCCGAAGCTATACTAGAGAAATTCCAGGGGTCTACTGAAGCGCTACGCTTGCTTTCTACTTCACTGGCAACTATCCTTAATCCAACTTTCCCTGCCGGTGAAAGAGATAGGATTCGCTTCTCTCTCTGGTCTGGGTCAACTGGGTAGGGTGAACTCGCATGACCGGCCCGTCAACTCCCTTGCATCCTTCTATGACTTGGAAGATCTCTCTCGAAACTAGCTTGAAAGATTCCTCGGGGGGCTGTTCAAGTGGCTGCAATCTCCGTTTCCAGAGTTGTTTCGTCGAGCCCTCATCCAGTGAAGCTATTTGATCTGAAGGCTATGGCTCCTCATTCTTGCTGAAGAGAGAGTTCTTTCTCTTGGCCCTCAAAGCATCTTTCCACAAGTCATGCATAATATAGATCTGATGCGCGGCTTTCCAGTAACTAAGATTGCTCGGGGCAGAAGACTATGTATGTCTTTTTCCTTGTCCTTTCCTGATGAGCCAGTCGTTAGCTATATATGTAGTTCAGGACGTTCGGAAGGCTCGTCGATTCTCATCCTCTTTTCTGTATCTGAGGCCAGGGACTTCACTCGTGTACTGATGAGACCACGAGAAAGAAGAAAGAGCTGCAGAAGACTGTCCAAAGAGTATAGATTCAGTCTTTCGATTTCTTATCAGAGTAGTGCACCAATTGAGGATGAGCTTGGCTTTGGCCGTTGAATTGCTTCCGTTCTATCCCGCTTGACGCACCCCTGAGATTATGGGAAAAGAGCGTTCGCATCAGCCTCAAATCAAGTTCCAACATAGCCCTGGCCCTCGCTGCTATCCCTTTCCTATGCTAGGTAGGACTCAAGCCTTAGATGCATTCCCTGACTTTCAGAGAGAGTTGAAAGATGCCAGCTCTCTAGAGGTGCGAGCCCCGCTCTCAAGAGGCTAAGAGTCATATCTATTTGACTATCTATGAAGGGCCTTTTTGTGAGGGCCAATTATATATATATATATATATATATATATATATATATATATATATATATATTGAGGCAAGCCTCCTTCGTGAGCCTTCGCTTAGACATCAACTGAGGAGGACTCGCTCTATATATCGCAATTTCATTACGGGTGGTTGACTATCGTTTGTGGCCTTTGCATTCGCCTTTAGGCTTCCTTTGTGCTTGATTGATGGGTTCTACCTAGACTAGTTTAGCATTCACCGGAGGAAAACTATTATAGTTAAGGGATTGGGCTTTACCATCGCGATTCTATGGGATGGATCGAGAGGCTTAGGCCCTAGGTTTAAGCTCGGCCAGAAAGAGAAAATCTTTCAAAGTCGACGAGCTTATATATCTATTAAAAGCTCCCTCTTTACAACTAGTATATAATCAGTCAATGAAATTTGGAATTAGTTGGAACCTCATTGATTCGCGAAAACAAGTCAATGCTCTTTCAACAGCGCGAAGCCTTGCCCATGAACTCTACGAGTAAGAACGTACGACTGCCCCCTTATCAATAGTCATAATCTGGATAGAAACGGGGGAAGCCCTTGATGATACTGGAAGTGAAGAGACATCAATTCTCCCGGGAATAGAAACCTATTGAGATTTCACACATCCTGACCATTCGATGCCGATATCTGAGTCGCAATCTCTCAATATAGAGCTCTTCCTCCTTCTAGTCTAGCATGGAAGAACCATCTTGATGTTGTTAAGGCTGGAGCCACTAGGTCTTAAGGGTAGGGCACAAGAGTGGAAGAGGTGTGTGTGTTCAGATATGTATATGTATAAGTAGGCTTGTGCGGGTATGAGCGGCGGATAAAGGCGGAATGCTTTTGTAATCTTTTCTTCCTCTATCTACCCCAGCCTCGGAATATATAGTTGTGGAGGAGACAATGGTTGCTCATACCCACTCTGGCTCCCCGCTACTATCGCGTTGCTAGTTGCGGGCTGACTCTTCTTCGCCGCTTCCAGACCTATTTCATCTCTCTCTTAATGTATGCTCCTTTCCTTTCTTAGCTCTTTTTTCGCCATAACTAGAATATAACCGTTAGGGAATGCCAGATACTAGTTGTCTTCCCGTATCATGCAAAACAATGACAGAAAGACTGATGGTTTCCTTGATTCCACTAAGACCGCAGAAAGAAAGTACAAAATGACATAGTTAGGCTGGCCAGTTTAGGATGATTTAGTTAACCATTGATGAAAGCTCCGTGTGCCCAGTAGTAGTCCCTTAGTTACGAGACCGACGTAAACAAGGGAGGAGGAAGGTTTGTCTATCCTGCATGAGGTGCAGGAGCTAGATTTTATAGATATGTGATTCAACGACGGAAGGAGAAATGTCCGACCATCTCTTTTCTTAGGTTGAATTCATTATACTAGTGGGACCTGGGAAAGTTGCCATTCTTTGCTCTTGATTTAGCCCCTTCCTTTGTACCGACAGCCAAGTGCGTGCCTTCGGCTCTCCTTGTAGCAAGATAGAAGAACTCAGGTATGTGGTGAGCAATTCCGATTATATATCAGGGAGACTATCGAGAAGGGGGTGGCAATCTACTATCAATCATCAACGGAAAGGGAGAAGTCTACTATATATTAGCCTGTTAAAGGAGAAGGGTCCGCACGCAGGGGGTGACTGCAGGTTAATAGGGCAAGCAAGTTAGAGGTTATACGAAGAGCAAACGACGGACGTCCCACCTTTCCTTGTTATTCTGGAAAGAAAGACTAGACCCACAAGCCGTAGATAGACTTTATATACAGGCTCCCATTGCTAATAATTTAGAATACTATCTTACTCTTTGCTAGCTAGAATAGAAATCGAACTTCCTCTACTTGATATTGGCCACTCATTGACTTCACGGTGCTGAAGATGACTAGATGGACACCGGAGCCTCGTCCCAACTCTTTTCTTGCGGATAGGCAGAGATGACTTCTTGAGGGGACCAACATGCAAAGAGGGAGATGACTAACGACAGGAGGATGTAGCACAGGGAGGAAAGGGAAGGTCGGACTCATTTTAGAGGTCTGTTAGAGAAAGAGATCCTTGAACCAGAAAATATTCGACAGAGACCTAGGAGTCATGCGTGCAAGCCAGCGAGTCAGTGATTTTAAGGCTAACTAAACTGGGATTGACCTCTTTATCACTCGCACCTCACAAGGGGTAGGATGATTTATAAGCAGCTTGACTTTCATGCCACAGACGAGTAGGGTGGTGAACCCTCCGACTTGTGTTAAGCCTGCTTTAGCCTAATATAACTGCTTAATAAACAGACCTCGACCATATATATCTTCAGAAGACAAATGTGGGTGAAGAACTGACTTGTCATATAGGCCAATCCTAAATATCTCGACAAAGATTTATATAGCCATTACGCTCGACCAGAAGCTCCGTGGAAAGCTACTAGCTCTGATTAACCCCTTAGGCTCTTTCTGCTTTTGTTATGGGAGGATCGAGAGGTCGGGGAAAGGGGTTCAAGGAGAAAGATGTTTGTCTGAGCTTATAATAGTGTAGGGCCTCCACTCGTCACCTCTCTTCGTTGGTTCCGTGCTTTCTTCGTATCGAAGTCTTAGCTGGGTCGGTCTTTAACAAATAAGATAGTCTGGGTCTGTTCACGCGGCTGCAATCTCAGGTTCGGGCAGACTTTGTTGAAAGTCCCGGGATCGGGAATGACCCAAATTGCTATGACCCTCGAGATGGCTACCAATCTGACCCGTACTCTATCCATGACGCACCGTGTTCAGTCACTAGGCATGCTTTTATAATCACGTAGAAAACGCAATAAAGAAAGAAAATGTCAATTATGGCCCGTTAGGTCAGTGTCAGTTAGTGAGTTTTATATTATATTAATAGCTGTGAGTACACGTTAGAGATTCCCCTTCCTGGTGAGTGATGTGCCACATATGTATGTTATTCTTGTCACGTATTCTTCTTTCATTCTTTGGTGGGTAGAAGGGCACAGAACCCAGGAAGTAGATTTCTTTGTGGCTGTATTCGAGCGAGGTCGGAAAGAGTATATAGAAGGATGAATGAGGAAGAAAGAACCAGACCAGGGACGCCAAGCAAGAAGAAGCTGGGATGACGACGAAAGAACCAGACCAGCAGGGACGCCAAGAAAGGATGCGGGATGAGATTTTTCAGGATTTCCATATCAGATCAATAGTGGAAAAAAAGAGTCTGATACTAGAGGGTGTGCAATTAGTCGACACAGGACGGGCTGAGACACGATGAAAAGGGGATCAAACTGTGATCAGGGAGCTTTCCAGGTGGTGCGGACCCCTTATCAATAGTCAACCCTATAGCCTTTGATTTGCTAAGTAAGTAAGCTGTTATTGACGAACTGGTAGCTGCTCCCCCTATTGAACTAGCTGGTCTGGTACTGACAGGGGACGAAAGGAAGGGAAAGTAGCTTACCACTTCACAATGGGGACCTCATGGGTAAACGTCGGATGAGCCGTCGGACTCCTTCCCCATCCCCTGAGGGGGGTGCACACTTTCTCTTTCGACGATCCGTCAGGAACTCCGTAGTCAAGTAAGGTCGACATCACTAATGATGTTTCAAGGGAATGTTGAGAGATAGATAGATGCAGCATTTTTGAGAGATTTCACAGCTATTTGATTGACCAGTTCTTTCTCTTTCTCCTTCATTCCAAGACCGGCACAGTTCATATTCCTTCCTCATTCCTATCAGGCTAAGCATTTGACGTCACCCTCAGGTTTCATGTCATCTCCCACCTGCCTCACTCCTCCCTTATGAACACTCGCTTGACCTTTGTATTAGACGGATCAAGCATGCTCTCGTAGCACTAGGTAAGCAGCCACTGAGATGGATCATTCCCCTCACTCATCCCCTCGTCTGACTTGTCCTCCCAACGTCATTATAGGCTTCCACTGCTCCTTCAAAATGTCAGCCGCCACTTGAGCTGAACTATATATGAGGGCTCAAAAGTCCTCGCTGCTTTCTAACTAGTTAATCATGAGACATGTTTCTCTTTGCCTTGATTTATGGGATTCACTAGTGGATACTGACGGTCAGCTCTCTTCTGCTTCAGCCGTTGGGGATGACATTTCCCAGGGAAAGAAAGTCAGAGGTAGACTTCCCGTCCCGTATACTTGACCTAGAATTGTCTAGATTCATGCGTCGCTCTCTTCCCCCCATCCCTTCTATTGTATAGTTACATGCGCTCCAACTATCAACTATATAATCAAAGCCCTCTTTTCATTCATGACTCCTTCCTCCGTCCCTTGTCTACAGATAATAGTTAGGTGATTGATTGTGGCCTTCATGCACAGAATGACGTGATGCATTCCAAATGGTGTACATTAGAACAGAAGAAGCGCATGATCTTCTCACTCACCGAGCAGCCAACTCTCGTACCCTCGAAAAGAGGCATCATCCTTTCATTCACAGATACAACGTGCACTCGTCTACTTGACCACACTCTACTCGCACTCTTCCCCTCGAAGGCACTCCTTCCTCTCTTGGGACGCAGTCCTCCTCCCTTGGGAAGACTTGTGATGGGTGTTAGAGTAGAAACTTTACCATGAGATAGCTTCTTTCTCAGACCAAGTCTTGGATTTTGCACTAGACCACTGCAGCCTCCGGAGAAATCCACACGAAGAGGGCATTTGGAACGTCATGTGGAACATTACTGAGAAAACTCCCCATGCCAGCCTACCACCAGATGCCTGTGGGTGGCATCGCAACACTCTCATCTCAGACAGGACTGCCAGTCGTGTTGTGCCCAGGCAGAGGCCAAGCAAGAAAGCTCTTCCCTCCTTTCAACTAGTATATCAAATGTCGGCTTGTCGGTTGTATGGAAATCATCACTCCGGAAGATGCAAGCTCAACATATAACAGCTCCACAGAGGAGAGATGTGATGAGTATACCTACAAGGAGCTGAGCGAAGGAGAGATTAAAGGAAAAGAGGAAGAAGAGACCAAGCATCTCAGCCAAAGGTAAAAAACATCCCGACAGCTTTTCTTGTTTCCTTCCAATATATCTAGACATTGATGCCATCCCAGCCTGTTGGGCTCGAGGAATTAGACGGCTATATAGAGAAGTAGTTGGAGCTGTGGAAGCTGTGAATCCTAAAATATCTATTTTTTGGCGGTTCTATAAGTCGTTGTAGCCTATTATCATGTGGTGGGATCGTCAATATATTCTTCTACTCCCCTGAAAAATCGCTTTGCTGCTTGCTTGTATTCTTCCTAGGATCCAAAATCGCGGTTCTACCTAGAATAGGCTCGGAAAGACACAATTAGTAAGGCATGATCCCTGCTTGAGCTTGACTGTGAGATTATCCAGTAGTCTGCTGACTTTGAGACCTTTTCCATCTGTCTCTTATATGCTGATGCCTTTTGACATGCGGGTGTTCAAGTTGAGCGCGCCTTGATTTGATGACCGATATTACCTAGTGTCTTTCTCTGTCCTAGTTACCAAGGATATCTTTAGTTCGTGCCTTTCTCGTTCTGGTCTTGATCTTCCTGGTCACACTGGTACGAAGTCTGCGAGGTACTCAAGGATTTCAGCGAAGTAGCCAATTTGGGAGAAGCAGAAGAGTAAAATCAGTGGAGTAGAGAAAGATGGAGCAAAAGGGGAGAAGGATTGGTAGCAATAATAAATCAGTTGATGGTGTCCTTGACTCTATGAGATACTACTTATGAACCACAAGCTACTCTATATCGTAATATGACGCACTCAACAGCTCCTAATGCTAGGGGGTGATTTCCTGTTAAATATTAATATGTAGACTTTAGACCTAGAAAAAAGGTGGGCAATGATGGATAACTGCTTTTCTACTCTTCCTGAGCAGAGCCTCTAAGGCGAAGTAGTCCAGTCTTGGACATAGTTCGTCGATACAACAACCTCATCAAGCAATTCTCAATCAATTCCTGAATCTACTGTCAGACAGACTGATATCATACCGCAGAAAGACTTCCAGCCATCTTCTAGAGTTCTGGTAGTCTCTTCCCTCCCCCGAAGATATAAATATATAGTAGAAAATAAGGAAATTTGCCGTTTGTTGAGAAGCTTAGAAAGACTCAGCGAACAACTGGCTAACCTGCGAACTACTAGGAAATCTCTTTCTTCAGTCTTTCCCTACCGGGAAACCCAGGGCAGTCTAATGGAGAAATCCTTTTCCCTAGTTCTGGAATGTACTTGAGCAGACTCGATGTCATTTCATAGCTAACTTGGTCCGGGCTTGCTTTGTATTTTATGGGCTTTCCTAACAGTCAAGAAAGTGATCACACACAACCCGAACTCATGTTACTACCCTCAGGGATCACGACTTTCAGGAAGATGCATCTGAAATCGAATCGAGAAGATTACCGTGGTGAGGGTATACGGAGCAGAGAGTTAGGTAGGGCATCACAGCGGACAACGTGAAAAATAAATGGAATTTCAGGCTAGGGGAGGCAGGGACTAGAAGAGGGAGGGAGTCTGGTTACACGCTTCCATAACCTAGGACAAGATAGGAAGCAAGGGTGCAAGGGGTGTGATCATGGTTCCAGGTGAGGAATGGAAGGGCCCCTAAATCCCCAGGGACTGAGATCGAGGTCTTTCTCTCGCTCCGTAAACAATGCTCACACCGTTATTTTATATAGTGAAAGCCTCTCATGCGTCAATTTCTACCTTCTCATCCCACGAACCCTCATTATATAGATTTATATAGTTTCGATTCAATTCTACATTAATAGTTGATTTAGCCAGCAGTAACTAGATAGAAAGGCTTTCTCTTGCCTATTCCCGCTCAGTTGGTGGATGTTTTCCAACGCATGGAGACTGCGAATCAACGTGATTGCATGTGTGATGTTTGTGCAGTGGTTTTCTGAGGAGATTTTGCCTATGAACTCTCAAGCATCTTCGCTAGTCCCAGCATTCTTTCTTTCTTTTATAAGCGTCGTATATCTAATGGTATCAATTATGCGCTCTCTTCTCGGGAGTAATATAGTTCGAATCAAAGAAAGAGAAGAGCGAGTCCTAATTTAAGGCAGAGTCTCAGGTAAGCATTAATTATACCTATTGTTCAAAGAATCAAGAATAAGCGCAGAGTAGAAGCAAGCGTAGTGGAGCGAGCAACTAGTATATAAGGGCCTTTCACTCGCTAGTTCTTTCCATGGGTCTTGTTTCATCCTTGGACTCAAACTGCGAGTGCTTCAGTGTAAAGGTGTCGATAGCTGATGTAACTAGACTCTCTGGCGTCGCATTATATACTATTAGGGAGTATGGCTCGATGCGATGGTAATTGAAAAAAAAAACCTTCCAATCAACCGACTCGACGCTGGAGCTAACGTGCCCAGCTTGTTGCATAAAAAGACAAGACGATCTCGCGGCATGGGCTCAGCAAGGTCTCTGTGAAGATGAGATTGGTGAAGTAGTGATCTTCCCTTCATTAATTAATCATGAAAAAAAGCGAAGAAAGTGGTTCCTTACTGGAACACTGGATTCAATGCAATATAGATAGTAGCTCTATTCTCGCAGTACATAGGTATAGGGAGTTTCAATCACACCAACGGAGTCAGCTCAGAAGCAGTATGAGCCATAGCTCTAGACTCTACTTCCGTACTTGAACGTGATTGAGTAGTTTTATTTAAAGCTGATGTTCATGTTAATAGTTAAGCATTTACCAGATTACATACGAGGAAAGTACTATAGCCTGTAGTAGATCTCCTATACTCTAGTGAAGTTGCATAATTTGCATCTTTTTATGCACACAAGTCATCATGGTCATGCCTTTTCTCCTCTGTCGAACCTTTTCCATATTTGAGAATAAGACAAACTGCATGCTACTGGCTATAACGTGGCTTCTCCTGAAATTAACTCACACGACCCTATAGTGACGTCTGGCCTACGTCAGATAAAGTATCTTGCCAACTAAACTCCAATATCGCCTAGGGTCATCAAAGTCTTCCTCATCTGCTGTCCGGAAATTGACTTTGGGATCCATAGGCAGACACAGAGGATGGCTTTGGACCTAGAAGACCTATCTCCCCGACTAATTTCCAACACAGGTTTCGGCATAACTAGTACTTATGAGAGATGAGAGAGAGGGGAAGAGACCAACTACAACAAGCCAGAGCGGCACGAGCGGAGTTCAAAGGTGAGCAGAGGGTTTACTATGCGAGTCGTGCAAGTCGAAGTCAGGAGAAGGGTAGCCAGCCGGTTTGCGATGCGTGTAGGAATGATGCGATGCGATAGCTGAGCTCGAGAGTGAAGCTGAGCTCCATTGCGCAGGGTGTGAGGCGGCGGGTGGACTTCTTAGACGGGGCCAGGTCTGGCACACAAGAGTGAAAGGAATCTAGGACTCTCAAGGAGTGTAGTTGAGCCTCAGGATATAACAGAGTCGAGATCCGAAGCGAAGCCGGTCAGTCCGTCTACCTTTGATGATCATAGAAGCAGGCCTTCGGGCATAGATATTGATATAATTAGCATTATCCTCTTTCGGAAGCTGGTATCCTATAAATGATCAAAGCTAATCTGGCGGATGTGATCACTTAGGGGCTAGAAAAGGACAAGTCACATCTCACCATATGTCAAACCAAACCTCATCAAAACCAACCGGGAATTCCAGTAGACTTTTTCTGCCCAAGAAAACCTCTCATTATTAGAGAGGAATCAAACTGCAACTATGTATTCACTGCTTTGCAACACAAGCCTCGCTCCCTCACTCATACTAGCTGCCGTGCAACCCGGTCTCTACTTAATTAATCTCAGTACTCCATGCTTCTGAGAAGAGAAATTCGGTGATTTTCTTTTCTTTTTCTTTGTAGTCTCATCGCTAACTCTGATCTTCATTAACGTGTAGAACTGTGGGGGATTGGACAAGTGGGGTGACATGTTCTTTACTGGCCGCTAATATTTATCTCTTTTTTTCAGGAATTCAAAAGAATGAGGCATAGTAATCAGAGAAATCCGGAAGAAGATGATTCCCTTAGACTTCCCAAGGTTGAATCTAGTCGGCCCCACCGCAACTCTTCCCAAAGATCTCTTCAACGCGCGGAAGTGAATGAACCATGCGTCGCGATATATAAAGCAGCGCGGGCACGTACTAAGCAGCTTTAAATCATCCTAGCCGCTGAGCTCCTCTCTGGCTACATCTTGGAAGAAAGTCGTCTATCCCTGGCTATATTGGTACTTTGTTCTTGTCTCCAACTCTCTTGCATTAGAAAGAAAGCCTACGGACCTCCTTCACTGACTGATTGGATTCTTTACATATGCGCATCAATCGTTTGAAGAAAAAACCGTTATATTCTCAAAATGCCTCTAACACTCCTACTAGAATATATTGGGGCATCCCTCCTTCGCCTTGAAATATCATACTGGATGGTCTATACTCTTCCCTACAAGCACTCAGTGTCGAGGTAGTTGGACAGAGAGAGTCAGTTCTCCCCCTCTATAGACCAGTAAGGGACAGGGAATACATGGATGCTCACTTGGGGCCCTAGGCCTTTCTTTTTTTCTGAAATCTCAAATGGTAGAGAAGGGTGTCCTCGTCGGAGAGAATTGCCTTCCCCTATCTCATTACCTGACGTCTTCTTCCTATCCCTTTCTGCTTTCATATGCTTTAGCCCTCTTCTTAGATAGTAGCATACGGCTTTCTCACCCCTTTCTTTCCCTGTAGTTCATCACTTCTTCCTTACCTTAGACCACCTCACGTGGTAAAGATAGAAATGGGGTCTTTGCATACTCGATAAAGAAGGAGTGGAATATATAATAGGCCCCTCAAAGACTAATTTCCAGTTATCATAGTAGTTTCAAATAGGCAGATCAAAGCATGACCACTTTTTCATTAACTTGAGATCGATTTTTGATTAGCTCATGGGATAGCTACCACTCACCCTAGCA
This sequence comes from Ottelia alismoides, assembly GCA_037367405.1. NCBI lineage: Eukaryota > Viridiplantae > Streptophyta > Magnoliopsida > Alismatales > Hydrocharitaceae > Ottelia > Ottelia alismoides. The sequence continues at coordinate 244,038 of JAZKJV010010499.1, read as the reverse complement.
GCTTCACACCCCCTTTCTATCTATTTCTAGGTTCTTCATTTGATCCAGCTAACTTTTCCTTTTTTTCAGTCGAAGTCCCACTATGGAATCCTAGGAAAAAGACCCTTCCACTTTGCCAAAAACCTACAGGCTGGCATGAGGTCAGTCTTAATATATAGGCAAATAAATGCTACTCAATAAGCTACTAAAGTTGACGAAGAGTCTCCAAGCTCGAGGGGTCGACGTACTCCGAAACTCAAAGACAATCTTTCCTCCCTCTTCGGTTTGGCCCTTTCAAAAAGCCTCCCCTGCCACTCTTTCCTTTTCTGAGACTGAGTCTAACTAGGCCAGTTCGGGCTAGAAAAAAGTCAGAAGAGAGAAGAGTGAAGCGCCAGCAGAGATAAGACAAGAGAGGGGGTGTCGGGATTGAGTCAAAAGAAGAAGTGAGCGAGCTTATTATGTAGAAATATATATATATATATATATATATATATAAATCAGGAAACCTCGACGCAAGTCTCAAGAGAGATGTTGCACTGCATTGAAGAAAAAAAAAGTACTACATCTAGGGGTCCTCTTTCACCTCTCGATCAGGTTGTGGAAAAGATGTCTCAAAAAGAGTTTGATAGAAATTCATATCTATATCTAGAGGAGGTTGAAGTGAGTTCTTCCTTTGAATCAGAGCCAATAGGTTAAAGGTCTTGATGAAATATAGGATAAAAGACTGAAGACTAGAAAGAGATTGGCCCTCGAGTTTGATATAGCTTTTTTGCTTTATATAGTGAGTTTTTTATTTGACCTGGAAAGAGACTACCTCTGACTCGCTCTATCTGTTCTCAGGCTGAGGAGTCCTACTAACTACTACCTTTTGCACTTTTTCCTGCCTCTCCCGCAGCTATTCAAGAGCCATCAGCAATAGTTCTCGCTGAATCCCTTTCCCATCAGAGAATTCAGGGATTGACATGTATATATTCACTTATATATATAGTGCCATTCGATCTTTTAGGTCCCTACTCCACTCACCTCGTTGGTTATACCGTGATGTTCCTTGAAGCATATATGCGAGAGATCCTTCTTTCTAATGGTAAGGTCATCCGGAAAGAGCAGGGCAAGAAAGAATTATTAGCGAGAGAAAGAAGAAAGTGGGGAAGGAGGGAATCAAATCTATGCTACATTTGCCTCTCTTCTCGGACAAATAAATAGATTTTCGCCTATTCACTCAGTCATCAGGTAGGTCCCTCTAGTAGAGTCATTCCCAGGGTAATCCTTCTGATATTCATTTCCGAGTTATTCCGGACTTTCTAGTAGTCATTTACGAGCAACGTTGATATTAATTTGCACTCAGGTATTTTCGAGTTCCCTCACAACTTCGTAATTGGGATACCTCATTCATTCTCACCACCTCTGAGGTATGAATTTCTCGCGGGATCCAGAACAGTTGTCTCCATGAGTCAGAGATGTAGTCAACGCAGCCACACTGTAGACTGAATCGATGAATCCATCCGGGAGACGATCTTTGTCTGTATATCCAGGAAGAGAAAAGGTTTGACTACTCCTCCCTCTTTCTGCAATTGTAACATGAATGTAGCTATGCGTTGGAACTCAGAGGCTTTTGAATGTGGATTAGCCTTTTGTCCTTCAAAGATCTTGCTATTTATAGAATTCCGCGAAGAAGGGGAATTGACCTACTCCTTATTGTATCTACCTTTATATACTCTATTTGTATCTGAAGCAGCTAAGCATCATTTACTGGGAGAGGGAAGATTTTGCGCAGAAGGTAATTTCCCTATTCATCACTGCATTCAAAGAGGGAAGATGAATGCTCGACCGTAGGGAGAGGGAAGGAGGATTTTCCTACTCCATATTTGCTCTCTTCCACCCTTTCATTTTTGAACCCCAAATTAGATCCTCAAAAAAGACCTAATAGTTCGAATCCTTGTTATGAAGTCTATAAATTAGACGTCCTCTGGTTGAATCATAACGACTTACTTCTATTTTGACTCTATACCCCGGTAGTATGCGTATAAAACAATGTCGGATCCTCCCCGAAACATAACCTAGATTTAGATGCTCATTATCTAAACAGACTCGAAACATACCATTGAGAAGTGATTCAGTAGTTCAACCTTCATGAATCAATTTATCTTCTTTCATTCCGGGTGACCCCCCTTTCAGTATCAACTAATGGAGGAGTAGTCATATAACTGACCTTTCCTTTCCGATAAGAAGTGACAGATCAAATTAGGATACGGGGGATCAACATATATATATATATATATATATATATAGGGAGCTGGGAGCCTAAGCCCAGGGTGTAGGTAAATACCTACACCTGGCCTTTTTTTGCGTGATTTTTGAGTTTTTTTGAATGAAATCTTAGGGGGATTTTCCTAATATATTGAGAGGAATATGTGTTTCAAGTTTCATGCAAAACAAACATTCCTAACACACTCATCTAGAAGGGGTCAATTTCAATAATTCTGAGACCGTTAAAATTTGATAGTCCTGATGAAGATGATAGGAGTCTCGAATTAAGTTGAATTTTGAGTGACACCATGGTGGTACATAGTGATCTAATTCCCCCAAGATTTCATTTCAAAAAAATAAAAAATCTATGAAAAAATGAGTCGGGTGTAGGTAATTACCTACACCCCTGGGTGTAGGCTCCCTTTTCTCATATATATATATATATATATATATATATATATAGGGAAAAGGGAAGCTACACCGGGTGGTGCAACCAACTAGCTACACTTGGTCATTTTTCTCATTAGTTTTTGATTTTTTTAAAAGAAAACCTATGGGTATTTACCTAGTTTATTGAGTGGAATATGTGTTTCAAATTTCATGCAAAACAAACATTCCTAACATGCCTACCTAGATAGGGTCATTTCAATAATTCTGAGACCGTTAAAATGTGATAGTCTTGATGAAAATGATAGAGGTGTTGAATTTAGTTGAAACTGGTATGATATCATGGTGATATGTGGTGATTTAAATACCCTAGGTTTCATTTCAAAAACACAAAAAACCAATGAAAAAAATGGCCGGGTACAGCTAGTTAGCTACACCCCCGGGTGCAGCTTCCCCAGCCATATATATATATATATATATATATATATATGCCCAAACATTTCTCCTCCAATTTCTTATAGTCGGGCTTCTCGATCTGTCATTATACCCTAAGAAGTGGAAAGAATAACAATTCAGATTCCACCTCAAATCTGAGGAATTCGTTGATAGTTAGAAGAAATTCGGTTGGCTGATACGTTTTCAAATAGTTTGATGTATACCTTTCCTTGTCCTTTTTATGTTGCAGGGTTGAAACCAAGAAAGATTTGTTATTTTCCCGATGTTTTCTAACGTTTTCAATAAAACCCTCTTGTAGAAGTATTTGAACAATGTTTTCAGTTATATTGGTAGATGTTATTCGAACCCTTTCCTTTTTCTCCATATCAGCATTGAAGATCGAGGTTATTATATCGACAATAGTGTCTCTACCCATGATGAACTAGAATTCTTGTTGTCCGGATATAATCAACATGTTTTTTAGGAATGAAGAAGAATATATACTTGAGATAGAATCTACTAATTGATCTATTTCATATTGATCTATATTCGATACGCTACTATATCATAATTTGATCTAATTTCTCAGACCTCAGGAATGAGACTATTTTAGTGAAATTCAACTGTCTCAATTCTCGAGCAATCGCACCAAAACCTTATGGGTTTCCTTCTTGATCGATGACAACAACTATTGCATTGTCATTATATCGTATTATTATACCGTTGTCATGTTTAAGTTCTTTACGTGTACGTACAATTACTGCTCTAATTACTTCTGATCATTCTTTAGGCATATTAGGCATTGCTTCCTTGATTACAGCAACAATAACATCACCAATATGAGCATATTGATGATTACTAGCCCCTCAGATTCGAATACACATCAATTCTCTAGCCCCGCAGTTATCCGTTACATTTAAAAGGGTCTGAGGTTGAATCATCTCATTATTTTTCTTGATCTGCTCTTTCAATGCAAAGAGTCAAGGAACAAAAGAATTCAGATGTGTCCAAAAAGCAAAAAATCCCCTTTTTTCATCCCTTCCTTTGGTTCTACATCTTGACTTATCGCGCAATAAGAAATTGAGTTCGTATAGGCATTTTGCACGCAGCTATTGACATAGCAGCTTCAGCTACGATTTCAGATACTCCAACCATTTCATCAAGTATTTGACCGGGTTTCACAATGGCTACCCAATATTTGGGGCATCCCTTACCGTAACTCATACGTCTTTCTGCTGGTCTTAGTGTAACAGGTTTGTCGGGAAATATGCGTACCCATCTTTTCTGCGCATATCGTGTCATTGCCCTTCACCCAGCTTCTATTTGTCTAGTTGTGATCCAAGCGGGTTCAAGTACCTGAAGAGCATATCTTTCGAAAGAAAGATGATTGCCTCGAGAAGATATTCCTTTCATTCATCTTCTATGTTGTTTACAAAATCTTGTTCTTTTGGGGTTATATTAGATGGTGATTTCTCAATTCAATATCTACTGCAGAACTGGACATGAGAGTTTCTTCTCATCCAGCTCCTCGCGAATCAAATAATGTCATAATCAAACTATATTCTTTCTCTATATTTGATGAGGATTCTTCCTTTACCTATGAATTCCATTGGACCCTGAGTCTGGAACTGTCGACAGCCTCTTCCAATATCAATAGGTTGATTGTCTTGCATCTTCCAAAGGGGTTCAGAGAGTGGTTTCATGGAGAGTACTTGGGTTCTCCCAAGAAAGAAAAGAAAGAATCAGTGTACCATGCCTAAATCTAATCGGGGTTCGTGGTGGTGGAGGAGGCAAAAGAAGGTTTCTGATATCTAATGAAATTCAAAGAGTATCTATGGACTGTCTTTTTGATCTTATACGGTTCTCTTGAAATCATTGTGAAAAAAGACCACCCCAAACAACAAGGCAACTATTCAATGGGGTCTTTCTTGTGCTCATGTGGCATGGGGGAAGAACCGGATTTTTTGAGGACATTTTTTAGTCTACCACAAGTCATTCAACCATTAGAAATGAGGATGATCGATCATCAACAGGATCGATTCTGAATCTGATAACTATAATGAAATATACGTGGTCCGAGGCTATCAACAATGTCTAATTAAGTATCCTGAATTGAAAGACCAGTGTTCATTTTAGGATGAGATGAGATCAGCATTGCAAACTACGGCGCTCTATACATATAACGTTCAGAAAATGAGTGAGATCGTACTAGCCTCCGAGGGCCTGGGACGTACATGGTAGTATAGGCAGACAGCAGACGGAGGCAGGCGCTGAGCTAGGAGAAGACCCGCTATTAACTATCTGTTAGTAGCCTCGACTGCTTTAATAGAGGTCACTATAGAAAGAAGGGTAGAAGCCTAGGACTAAGGTAACAACCTAAGGGAGAGGAAAAGCAGACGACAGAGGTCAGCGAGAAGCTTGTACGACAGGGCTGAGACCGCCTTTATATTAAGGAGAAAATGAGACGAGAAAGAAAGAGATTCACGCTCGCACCAGGGGACTAGGGAATGCTGTCATACCTTGCGCCTCGACGATAGGTCAACAGCTCACCACCCTCCCAACGCATGTGGACTCTGTTAATCCCCAGCCTCCAAAGAGCCACGTCGACTCTGTCCCCTGCTCCAAGGTCGAGTCAGTGCCCAGTTCTAAGGAGCATGGAAAAAGTCATCAAGGAAATATATGAAATGATATTCCACCCCTATAATCTAGTCCTATATATTAGGGCCTTACGTCTCACGGCTTTTCTCGAGAACAGTCCACCCTCTTATCTATGAGCCAAAGCTTAGGTCTTACGGTCAAGAATCATCTGTATGTCCCGAAGAGTGCAGTGAATAGTAGGGGTGCCAGTTTTCACTCTAGACTAGGTATGTGCATTCCTTAGCTATCCCTTCCATCTTATAAAGTATGTTTCAGATGTGGGTCAAGGGGCGGCAGTGATCAGAGAGGGGACACGGTGTACGCATTAGGTAGCATCCCTGTAGGTGGAATGAAAATCTTCCAAGGTTTAGGCTGCCTATGTCTCATCCGCCCCTCATCGCATCCTGGTTCTGATCGTCCTGCACTCTCTCTCATCTGTCGATGCCTATCCAATGTTCTCACATCCAGGTTCAGGCTTCACTATTACCTGAGTTTAGCCCTAGAGAAATTGGCGATCATGGAGGTGAAAGATCAGTCAGATGAATGACCTCGCCCGCCTCGCGCTGGAACTCCCACTCCATGTTCCATTGACTTCCTCATTCTCGTCCATTCGTCAGATCAATCCTAGGGTCAAGTCAGGGCTCCAGTGTAAGCTATGTATACGAGCATTCAGGGCCTCGACTCACTTAATTAATGACGGTTGGAAGCTCCCTAGGTAAGATTGTCGACATGTCACACCGGGCAGGACTTTCACAAAGTTGCCCATCACTTCAAACATGCAAGTCGAATCTCTTTCCATAATAGCAGAAGGCTTGACTTTCAGCTCCTGAGTAGGGACATTCCGTCATTCCCCCTATTGAGATGCTGATGCGAGTCTTTGTCCTTTTCCCAAGAAAGGAATCTATATGCGAGTAGTTCTAAAGACCGAGTCCTTGGCAGATGAAAAAGTTCGTACCCCAAAAGATAAACCCGGCACCGTAGGTGATGATGCAAGGGAATCGAAGTCGCCAATCGAAGCTCCTCCATTCGCCCCCTCTTCAGTATACGGGGAATCAACGTCCTAGGGTGCTCCCCGGATTACCATCCAGCTGCTCAAAGAACCAACATTAACCTCTCTCACTTACTATGGGAATTGTCTATATCTCGCATCCTTGCTACTCCCTTTCTTTCACCCTGCCCTCTACTTTCTTTCTTCCCAACGTGAATCGAAGAGGGGAAAGCGAGAAGGGGAAGGAGAGGGGTTTGGAAGTACAAAGCAGCGAGGGAAATCGTCTACTATAAACAATGTCGTCGACCATTGCGAGTCTTAGATGCGTCAGATGAAAGACTTCGGTGAAATCAAAGACTATCAAACTGAAACAGAGGAGCGAGGGGTGAAAGCCATCCTATGGTTCAGCTGGATGAGACATGAGACGGCTTCAAATCAATACTTGGGAGCATCGCAATGGAGCATCAACTTTCACAGGGCTCACATCCACTTTTGCATTGAAGATCGCAATTAGTAGTAGTTATGTGGTTTGCTGCCTCTCTCGGCTTCACAAAGCCACATCTCTGAGGTTCGGATCTATCTACCCTTTCAACTACTGCACTCACACCTACCGGCCCCGTTTGCGCTCTTTGGACTTTTCAAACGGATATATTGCTGAGATTTCTTCAAATGCCGGCGTGAAGGGTGAAGGCAGGTCGAAATAGCATACCATGATGCTTAGAATACATGGCAGCATACCAAGCCAACTAAGTAGGCGGGTTGATTTGATGACCAGTTATATTCTGCTATATATTTTAGTGCATTTCTCTTTCTATCTGACCTCTTTTGCTTGCCACTGAGAGTTCGATGTTCGATTTCACGCTCTCGAAACCTCCACCACCCTGACTTAAGGTTTAGCTGCTTTGGCTACAGGGTTGACAATGCCTGAGCTTTCATTACTAGTTGGAAGGCGAAAGCCTAGACTGACCTTTTCTATAGTTTCGTGGAAAGGTTCCAGCCAGCTTACCGGAGGAAAGAAATGGGCTTCAGTTATCGCTAACCCGACGTGGAAAGCGATAAGACAGACATGTGATTCCCATCTAAGTGAGGATCGACAGGAATTCAGGAGGGAAAAAGAGGTCAGGAGAAGGCACTAATATCAAAGCTAGAAGAGACCTCTGTGGAGCTTTGCCATCTTGCAAAAGAAACCACGGTTGAAAGCTAATACAAGATCTGACATCCTGCGTGCGAATAGGTTCAAGGAGGTGCGCGAGTTGGCGAGGTTCACGTCTTGTAGGGGTTTGCCTCCCTCAAAAGTGGGGGGCAGAGCGAGTCTCCCTCGAGACCTCTTTGACTCCCAGGACACCAGAGAGCAGTAGGCTTAGAAGCACCTTTCCTGGTCCCAAGAGTGAAGGAGAGGGATGAACAACTAGAATATAGCAACAACGGACGAACTACTCGAATCTAGTTGGTAGGGAGAACGACTGAAACTAGTAATTCAGACCGTCTTAGGAAGTGGAAGACCACCACTCGCCTACTATAAAGCAAGCAAAAAGAACAACCCTTCGGTTTGACGAACTGGGGAATTCTGTCTGGTTAGCCACTTGAACCTCGCTACCTAGATTAGATGGAGGAAGTGGATAAAGAAAGACTCTGGCTCAAAGGGACAAAGAAGGTAGATGGGAACTGGGAACAATCCAGGAGAAGCAAGTGGTTAGTCCTCGGTGACGAAGAGAAATGGTCAGTCCAGACTCCCCCTTCCTCCACTGCCGAGGGTTGGAGTCCTTTCTCTGAAATAGCAACTATATATCTGGGGTCCTATCAAAAGAGTACTGGAACCTCTCAGTCATCCAGACAGCAGTGCGTATGTTGTTCCTAAACCTGAGTATCCAGAAGCTAATAAGATAGGGCAGAGTAGATATATAGGAAGGCCTCCATCGGATGCGATGGACTATGTAGAATGTTTTATTTGTAATTGATTGGACTGTCAACCGAGTTTTTAGGGGCAAGTACCTATTCCCTTGCGGATAGAGATGTTGGGAGGACTGCGCGACTTCAAGATGAATAAAGGAGAAGACAACCTCAGTCTTGATCTCACTTTCTTCACTAGCTTCATAACGTGGCAGAAAAGAGAAGGCCAATTATTTGAGATGAGAGAGAAAGGGCGTTGAACTAGTAATTCTTGGAAAATCATGGGAGTCTCAACAGTTCGCAATATCAATCCCAACCTGCCACCATCTTGCCGTCAGCATAGGAAGCTCAGTCTCGAGCGTAAATAACATCAAGACCCCCGTGGAAATGTCACCAGAAAAAGCAAGCCTGGATTCTTAGCTAAGAGAGGGAGTAGATGTCAGGAATCACGTTAGCGGAACAGCTATCTCATCAAAGGCTTGAGCTAAACCGTGATGACCTTCAACTTCACATCACTGTCCTAGCTTTCATGCTAGGCCTCTACGAACCATGCTATCTCTCATGACTATGACTGCAATCCTACCTGACTACTTCAGATATCTGAAAATCTGACTTTAGTGAAATCCTCTCACCTCCCTCCGGAGACCTGCTGCATAATGGACATCGTTAATCAGTATAGTCTCGATATCGGCCGAGCTATGAAAGTTAGATAGGGTCTGAGCTTTCATTACTAGTTGCTCAACCATAGTCTCATACCCTCTAGACTATAAGCTCTTGAACCTAGCGACGAGCACTTTCTCTACATCCCTACGGCTCGCTCCTACCTCCCCCAGAGCGAGAGGCCACCTATTATATATTCGGCTCGCATCATCATCGCGGACTTCTACGCACGTCTCATGTACGCTCTATCCTTGAAGTCAGAATGACGAATTCACTTTATGCCGCTCTTGAGATTTTTGATTGGCCTTCCTTACCTCATGCTTTCCAAGGGGATAAGCCAAGGGCATCGATCCTCCCACCAGATACTGATCTCGTAGCATTTGACTGGCCTTCCTATGCAGTCGGGGAAGTGAGGCCCTTCCTCAGTCAATCTGCAGCTGCCTCATAACCTTCTTCTTCTTCACGTATATCAGTCCTATCCTTGGTCGAAATTCCCCTTCCTCAGTCTACTCTCTATTCTGATCATTCGTCGAGTCCCACCTTGCTTGACCGCTTGAACATACTAATTGCCATTAAGAATCTCGCTTTTTTGACCTGAGTATAGACTGACGTACCTATAGACTGACGTAGATTATCTATGAGCCTATTGACTATCTATGACTGACGTACCTAAGCCTTTTCCGTAGATTATCTATGAGCAATAGGGGGGTTTCCTCGGGGCTGACAGAGTCAAAGAATGAATACTTCTTTGGAATTAGGGAGTGCCATAGCCCCAAGGTCTAATATATAACAGGGAAAGATGGCGAAACCTCCACGCAAATGAAGAAGTTCTAAAAAAGGATTTGTCAACTTCATCTTGCTCCCTTGGAACTAGCCAAAACTCCAGACCAGACGATCTGGCAGTTATGGCTTTGATAGAAGTAGCACTTTTCTTTGCCGGCTGTTGTTACTTAATGACTGGTGATGGCTATTTCTTTATTGCCTCCCTCCATTACACCCCTGATCATTTGCTTCAGATCGATCCCCGAAACTATATAAAACAAGTTGGGCACTGGCATTCTCACAAGCCATTGTCAGAGGAGATAATCCTTTGAGAAATCAGTCTTTACCCATCACCACCCTCATCCAAAGGCCTCGACACTATATATCTCTGGGGCTTGACATTTTAGAAAGAAGCCCTACACAACAACTGGGACTGAGACTAGCGAACGAGCTTGTAACTATCACAAGCGTCGAGAACGGGTCAAAACTTCTATCGTGATAGATGGCGGGTTCCTGACTTTCTAACTGGACTTGAGATCCCTTTCTCCATGAGAGCATTATTAGTAAAATAGCTCAATCGCTTGTGTATTGTACGACTTCAATATTGAATAGAAGAAGTGAAGGCCAAAGGTCTCCTAACAAGGGAAAAAGCCTCCAAAGGGGGGGAGGGCCCGGGGAGGGGGCTCTTTGACTATCCTTTCTTCATTCTCTTCCATACTAGTAGAAGGATAATAAGTCAAGTAGTAGTGCGACTACTATATATATAATCTTATTTTTGACACCCAAGAAAAAGGAATATGCCTTTTGCTCCACCCATCTGGTAGACCTCTCTTCCGTCCTTATTGAAGTGAAGGCGCCGAGCGAGGAACCTAACCCTAAGCAGAGGAAGGCTATCTTCCCAATCGTGAGTTTCTCTCTTGCCTCGAACTCAATTAGCGCAACGGCTTCCCTGGCCTGATACTAGACCTGTCAGTGGGAGCTACAATCTTCTCATAGAAAACCTGCTATGTTATGATTTATGATTAGTCTGTATGAAAATAATAGTCAAAGAGGCAGCTAAGACTCGACGGAGCTCAACTTCTACAGTCTGACAGGTGTAATCATTCCAAAGTAGTTAAGAGCAGCAGCTTAATGGACAGCTCAGAAGTGGCACCTCCCCATAGGGGGTCAACCTGACGGTCGCAGTTGTTCGTCCCGCCTATATGGAAAAGAGAAAAGGGAAGAAGGGTTGCAAGCTGAGTTGATCTTTCCAAGCGATCCATGGGCTAGACCAAGGAACCCAACCATAGAGTTTAATATGCATCCAAGCCTTTGAGAGAATGAATAGGCAAGCTAGCTCTTCCTAGCTTTGCTCTACCAACTTATCTGCGCACCTGGATTTACTCTTTCATGTTCCTGGAGCTTCAACATGCAAGTCCAATAAAAGCTGAAGCACTCACTCTTGGCTTAGAAAAGGCGTGATAACGAATATTTTCTCTCTGAAGGTTAGGAAAGTAGGGTTTAGATTTTGTCATTGAGTCTTCTTCGCTTTTCATTACTTTGGCGCTGAGATGTCGAGCGAAGCTTGGCATGCTTTCATGAAAGTGTATAAATTTCAATAAGATTCTCAAAGCCTATTTTTTGAATTTATATAATCGAAGCCGGTCTAATCTCGGTTTTTGCGCTCTCTCGGAAGTCAGAAAGTCAAGAAATGGTAGAGCCAAAGCCAAGAAGAAAGCTATCAAAGGATAAAGTGGGAAAGCCTCTTCCCTCTCGTTGATTCTATTGTCTCCTCTTCTATCGCTTGATCTCCCCTCCGCAAAGTCTCGTACCGATCGCTGGCACACACCTAGGAAAAGACTACTATAGAGTGGAGTGGTGGAGAACAGATTAACACTATGAATCAGTCTCAATATATCGCGAGAGAAAACACCATATAATAGAAATAATAGCGGGTCACAAAAATCAACATAATCAAAGATATAATAGTTGTCCCAAATATATAGTTTATATTCGCTATTCTATATTTTTCATTCATATAAGCCCATCTCTAATAACTATTTGATAAATTATTTTCGAATCGCCCTCAGGCTAATATATAGTAGCGAGAGGTAGCAGCCTTTTTTTCAAGAAAGGCAGCCGCTAGGTCTTGTCCCTCTCAACCATGATGACTTTTGAGGAGCAAATACAGGGAAAGAATGAGTCCATGCCTCTGTCCCCTGTCTTCTGCATTCACTTTCTGCGTATGCCTCCGCTTTGACCTGGCCTTCCACGACAGAGCCGAGCTAGTGTCATTATAGGGCCTACTGGCTGTGCTTAGGGAATCGTATGCAACCGAGAGGAAGAGTGAAGGTACATTGCTTCTCGCTTGCCTATATTTGCTTATATTATAGTACTGCACTAGCGGTTTCTTAGGAATATATATCGCGTTGCGCATCTTTCTTCTCGCATTCTCTCGACCCTTCTTTAATATATAATTAGTGGGGTCCTATTCCATTCCACGATTCCCTCTCCCAAACCTGATCTCTACTTAATCCCTTTCCCATCTCAGTACTCCAGCCGGGGCATGTTGTCACTTTGGGGCTTTCTGACTCCCCTAGGGAAATCAGGACACCCTTAAGCATTATCGAGTCAAACTTTGAGGTTGAATTAAGTTCATTTTGTAAAGACAACAAATGATGAGACCTCGTAGATATTATAGGGCAGAGTCAGTCTCTTTCTTTCTCATTTTGCAGGCGTTCATTCTTTTAGTTTTTCTTCCAATGAGGAGTTTATAATACCTATTAAGATATTCGAAAATCAATCGAGGAATATGCCCTCTCATATACTTTGTTCTAATGAAGATAGTAATTCATCTCCTTATCATTCATATGTCTATTCATGATTGGAGGTCCCAACTAATGTGAAAAAGGGCAATCTAAGTGGTATTGAGTTGAGATATCACCTAAAACCATACTGAAATCTCAAATCAGATGATGATCTATGATGAGGAGTCCATTTGGAAAGGAGTCTCTGATTGAAGAGAATTATGAATTCGTGGGGATCATCCCTCTGCGAAGGAATCTCTCTTAACTGAGAATCTGACTGAAGAGGAGAAAATGGTGGTAAATAAGATGCCAACTTGAGATTGGAAGGTATTAGTACCCTGGCATTACTTTTCAATAAAACAGAAAAGTCCCTTGATACCTAGAACGTCTGACTTGCTACACTTATTGAGCCACTTAGTAATTTTATTTCATATCAGTTCTTTATGCAAGAATCGCGAAAAAAGAGTGAAGGGGGTCAGGAAAAGATGGGTCTTTTCCGTAATCTTGCAACTGACTTGGTAAGCGGAAAGAGAGATCATCTATCTAACTGATGAGATTAATTGGAACCTTAGTCGGTACATCAGATTCGTGGTTCATATGCTCTCTTCAAAAAGAAGTATGTGGGTCTTCTCACTGATCCTTCCTCTTTTCTTCGTCCCCCACCCTCGGACTGTTGTTGGCTTGACCGTGGACATGTATGCTTTCATCTCTTGAACTCCTTTTTTATAGAAGTGGAAGGTGCCTCACTTCTCGTCGGCTCTTCTTCGCATCTCGTGTCTGGCCTCTATGCTTTGCTTTGAGTTCAGTGTCCTCCCTCTCTTCTTGGGTTCTTGTCTGTCTATCACTCTTTCAACGACGGGAAAGACCCAACTTAATATATTCACAGCTTCCACTCTTCTATCGACGAATTAGAAGAGAAGTTAACCTGCAACCTCCTCTCCTAATTCATCTCTATTTGGCGTATGGTAGGTCTCACAAAGGTCGTGTCTTGTCAATGTTTAGTCAAGTCGAAAGATCTCCAGTTCTCACGTACGTCATGCTTGTGGTAGTGGTGAGTCCGAGTAAGAATCCCAGTTGCGCCTACCCATTTCAAATGGTCTTCCACTCTTGTTCGATGAGGCTGAAAGTACCTGACAAATCGGGAGTCAGCTATTAAGAAGACCCTCGTGAGGTACGAGAAGAGCGAGCAGCTCTGTAAGAGCAAGCAACTCTACAAGAGCAAGCAACTCCACAAGAGCAAGCAACTTTGCGTGCATCAGGTATAGTTGTATGGATGAGTATGTCTCGATCAGTCAGATCCACCACCTTCGATAGTTGGTGACGATCACGACAGTTGGTCACAATCGCGTAGGGGGCACCTTTTCTTATATATTCTCCTTTGATCGCGTCCACGGTCTAGTAATTAGGGGGCGGCCATAGGAAGACTGGCTTTGGCTTGTTGCATGCATATCTAGTTTAGGGGTGAAAGCACAACCACTCGACCGTCCACCCTTTCCCCCTTTCTTTGTGGCTGACTGAGTCTAACTAGGCTAGTTCGGTATCAAGGAGCACATTCCCCAGCTTATAATGCTTTCTGGACTACATTCGTTATCTCTTAGGGTAACATGAACCTTCGGTGACTTTCCCTATGTGAGCCCTGGACCGTGAAGGCTCTATCCCTCAGCCCACAAGTATAGAAAAGGGGTAGAGAAGAAAGATAGTGAATGAGGATGAGAGGCATGAGTCAAGTCCAAGGAGAGTCTCAGATTCCAGACATAGCCTACTTCGACTAGGGAAAGTAGTCTCCGGAGCGGGAGAGTAGTAAGAAGGTCTCACTCCCACTAGTAGAGAGAGGTTTTCTGAGTATATATGTCTAATAGTTAGTGTGAGTCCCCTGGGGTTCATGGATGGAAGGCCAAGATCTTTCACTTCAGTCCTTAACACATAAAAGGAGTGTGGGAGGGGTAGGATTATTAGGGCCCACCATCAACTAGATTGATTTTTTGCCTTTTTAGCTCACCTAAGAAGATCACCTTTCCGTTGACTATCTTCTAGCTCACCTTTTTTTTGACCTGTGCAAATATATTATGAAAAAAAAGCTAGCCCGCGACTAGACTTTCTACATAATAAGCTCACTCGCTTCTTCTTAACTCACCAAATATATAGTAGCCTTTTCACTCACCTATCGGCTGGTCCCACTTCCACCTTCCGAAGTCATGGAAAGAATAATGATCTATGAGAAGAAAGAAAGTCTCCCTTGCATGAAGAGAAGTGATCATTTTGAGCTCAATTCGAGCTGCTATTATTATTATTCGGATGTGAGCGGGGTCTGCTACCTTCCTCTTGACTATCAGCTTTCCACTTAGCATTAGACCTCTCTGTCAGTTGCTTCCTTCCATGCCCGATCCCTTCGACGCCTACCTAGTCGTCACTCTTTCCCTCTGCCACCTGGCATACTGAGACTCTACGTGCGGGAGAGAGTATGATGACTTACATACATGAGGTCTGCCTAACTACTAAGCTTGTTTGTTCTCTTTTTGGCTAGAGTGAAAAGAGAGATTAAGTGGAGGGCTTAGGACTCTGTTCGTGTTTGATTAGAATATTATAGGGGACGATGTCACTAATTGAGGAATTGATTGTGGTTAGGGGTAGGAAAAGCAGGTAAATAGTAAATAGCCATAGTACAGTTCAGTCTTATCAGAAAATCACCCATCACACGTACCTAGAAGAACTCAAGGAATTCTGGTGAGGATAAGCAAAGAAAGAGGTATGGAAGTAGAGACTAGCTGATGCTTGGAAAATCATCCGACGTCCCTACTTACTTCTTCTTCTTACTGGATAAGTGCTTATACTAGCCTTCGTCCCCTCTGCCCCCGTTATAAGCAAATGCGTCAGGCTTTCTTCGAGGGCTCATAAATCTCTATTATAACCCGTTGATAGTCTACTATATAATCTATTTGGGGCCTTTCAGATCACGGACTAGATGCAGCGAACGGAATCCACACTTCTTTACCGCTCTTCGACCCAGAAATAGCAGTCGATCTTTTTGCTATGCAAACTTCAACTTTTCCTAGCTCCACTATTCACCCACGAATGACGGGTTGACCACGACTCACTCGCCTTTGTATCTCTATGGCTCACTCCTAGCTCACCTTCACTCCGCACTATGTATTCAGGGGCTCGCACCCCCTTTTATATAGTAGTGAAATGGCTTTGAAAGTATGTGACTACTCATTCGGCTCATCATCATCGACTATCGGCTCAGCAATTACCAGACCTTCGACCCTGATCTTATTGGCGCCTCCGCTTTCTCTCTTCCCATGGTCTCAGACTCTCGAGCAAGGGTCGCAGTCTGTCAAAGATTGCCCTGCCCACTTCTTTGATTCGCTCTAGGCTTTTGGAAGTCTCACTAGACTACAGTTTTTCAGGGGCCTTAATCTCTTCCATAGCAGCTACCTTCCCCCAGATCCCAATTTCTCGTCTTCATCGGTCATTCCCCCCCCCCCCATATATAATCTAGGACTTCGCTCTATTCCAGGAGATAGTTGTCTTCATGAGAGGATCTAATAACTATAACGTGAAAAAGCTCCTATCTCCATCATCTTTCTCTTTGTTGCATCATCAAGCACTTCATCTCCTGAAGGGGAGCGGCAAGGTTGTATTTAAGTATGCCAGAAATGAACGAGGAGAGCGTGTTCCAGTGATCAAAAATGCAAAAGTTGTTGCTCGCCAGTGGCAAAACCTTGCAAAGCGATTTTCCCTTGGGAGCTGTGATCAGAAATGGAAAAGTTTCATCGGCAAAAAGCTTGCAAAGCGATTTTCTTGGATCTCCGAAATGGAAAAGTTTCATCATGATGAGAAATTACTGGTCTACATGTCTTCTTTCCACAATCACCTAAAGCAGACAGAAAGTGGAAGTGGCGGCTTACCATCTTAGCTGGTGAAGGTACGAGCCGGAGACTACTAGACCTTAAGATTATATATAGGGGAGAGGCCATTAGTCCTAATACCCTTAAGGCTCTCGACACCGGCTTTCGACATGTCCAATGGGCATTCGTACTACAAGGATAGCGTTGGGCGGAAGAAAGCGCATCTTCCACCCTAAAACTATTAACATTAACATCAGCTTGAACCCTAACATCGTGGCCTGCTCTGTCCTCATTCACCCTTTGATGTCTATGAGGGACTAGATACTCTCCCCTTGCTGAAGTTTTTTAATAATATATTGGGAAGATGCTACAAATCCCCTACTATATATGACGTTGGGTGTGGCCAAAGAGACGGAACCTTCCCCGACTATAGAAAAGGTCAAATGCGGCTCTGAACAAGACTTCCTCTTAGAGCCCTTAGTGCTTATTAGGGAGATGAGGGGATTACTTGTCCAAGAACAGCGGGATCAAGATGGAACCTTCCTCTTTGGAGTGCTATTAGACTTAGACAGAAAGAGAAAGACTCGACGACCTTACTCATCGAGGTCACAATCCCTCATCCACACATTCTTTCCAAAGAGCTGGCCGGCCCTTCAAGAAAATCTCGGGCAAAATATGTCATAAACTCAAGTCTGGTGAAAGCCGAGTCACTAATCTCCCTTTTCCCATAGCCTAATTTCCTCTACTCTTATGACGAATCTCGCATCGCCCTTCCTGCCTTGAAAGTGAACTTGAAAGATGGTTGCACTACTTCGATTTCAGGGGAGTCAGGAGAGTCCTTAAACTACTTCTGAATCCCCGTCAGAAGTCAAGGACCTCAAACAAGAACCTTTCTCTCAGGAAGAAGAAAAGAGAGATGGTTCAAAGCTGCTCTCTTTTACCTACTCATAATTGAGTCCGACCTCCGAATGAGACAGGGGCTCAGGGAAAACCTCTTGAAAAGAGAAAAGCCCTATTTTGATAGTGATATCTAATACTACAGCACTCAATTTCGAGTCAGGCCTCGACAGCCAAGGATTAGAGCCTAAATGGACCGCAAATAGCCTCAGGTTTCAGGCAGGTTCTGGTTCCGCTTCAGCTTCAGCCTTAGATGGCTATAGTTATCGGGCTTGCGTGATGGCTTAGTGACAGGACTGTCCTCGCTACCTGCTCCTCTGTCGCGCTATCAATCACTATTCTGATTCTCTTTACGGATGAGATCAAATCCTAAGTTCACATTCATACGCATATAATTCCCTCTTCAAATGGTCTCTGTCTGGCTTCGTGTGATGTCTCGGAGGCTTCAGGGTGCATGTAGGAGTCATCCCTTTCATTTTTGAGGTCGATCCCAGATAAGTTTCTAACGGCAAAAGTGAGTGAGCGCTAGACCGGGGGAAGATCTTAGATATTGGGGGGCAGGATGAGCTCATTATATATGAAAGATGGAATCTAGAATATGCTAGCCTCTAGTAGTGGGCCAGGAGTGGCATGGACTCCTGCTTCTGGGGCTGTAGAGGTCCGCTTTGAGAATACCTCCCACCTTTTCGCGCCTCTTTCCGACTCTGATCTGAGACTGGCCCCTCACCTCAGGGCTATGGTTTCTCTCTCGCTTTTCCTCGCGCTCGCGCGTCAATCAAGCCTCCCCAAGACTGACGAGACAGAGCGCGATTCTCCACACTTGGTCCTACCTGCCCCGCACCTTGAACCTCTCTGGTGGGTGAGAGTCAGACGAGGGAAGTCCCATTTCTCCTCTCCTTATTCACTTCTTTATACTTGAGGGAGCTTGCTCATTATATAGGGCATAAATGGCTTTCTCTATCTAAGTGGGAATTTCCTATCTGCGCTATGAGGATGAGATGCTCTTTGGTATTGCATCTGGTGAGCGGGCAAGGAACTGTAGGCTGGTTGCTTTAGCGGCCCACCTTCTTTCGGGCCCTTCGGGATCTCGGTCTGAGGGCTAGCTTTGTCCTCTGATCCGGTCTGTGGAAGTCAAATTAATAAATAGTCACGTCAGAACTATTATAAAGGCTTGGCCTATAGACTTGGCAGGAGGCTAAGGGGATGCTGGTCTCCTCCTGATTCTAGGCCCTGATATCTAAGGCTTCTGTGGATCTTCCAGTAACAATAACACGAAAAAGCTCCTTTCTTCAGCCATCTTTTTTCTATGCCCCCTTCACCCTTATGTGCGGTGGTTTTGGCCCCGCTTAATGGATTCGAGGGGGACGTAATGAACCCGCTGGGTACGCCTCAAACAGAGTTGGTGAAAATGATGGTGCGCAGTGATAACTGACATTTTGCGAGGGTCAAAATTATGCTGAGGCGACCACTCACAGAACATCGGTTAGTCAGCAATTAACCCACAATAAAAGAATAAAACAATTGCGTCCCAAAAATGTGAATTAATATTTATTACTCTACCACAAAATGCAAAGTAAACAAGCATGTAGAGGTCGAACCACAAAGAGCAATACAAAAGTGCAGTAGCCTAAGATGTGCATGCATCCTAGAGTCATCCTTGTGCCAAGTATATTTTTGTGGGGTTTTATCTTTTTATTTTTTTATATATTTTTTTATTATTTTTATTTTAATAATGTAGTAATGTAATATATATAGATATATAATTTATATAATATGAATATATAGATATATACCCATAGAGGGTATGTATAAATCATATAATACATACGTTATATATATATATATTTTTTTTCTCTTTTTTTAATTTTAGAATTTTATATATTAATAATTATGTATATATATATATAGATAGATAGATATTTTTTGATTTTCTTTTTTTTTTCAATAGGGGAATATATATATAGGGAAGAGAGGAGTGATACAATATTTATAAAAATATATAAAAACACTCAAAAATATATAAATAAAATCTTTTTGGTATTTTCATAATGTTTTACTGTTTTTGTGATTTTTGGGCATTTTTTAACAGATTTTTGGTATTTTTAAATAGCAAAATAAGGGAAAACAGGGACTAAGCTACTGGCAGGGGATAAAATGGAAATTAAAAATATAAAACTGCCACAAAATTTTTCCTAGCTATTTTAAAAGAAAGAGGATAAAATATAGAACCTACATGAGTTGAGTTTGCAATTTTTAGGGTTTTCTAGAATTTTTATATTTTTTAGAAGTTTTTGAGTATTTTTGAATTTTTAAGGTTTTTCTTTTGAGATTTTTAATGATTTTTAGACTGACACTTAATTAGGATAAAATAGACCATAGTTAATTTTTTTGGGAATTTTTCGAGGTGTTTTACTATTTTTTTGGTATTTTATAAATTAGACAGTTAATAAAATGCATGTTTTTGATTTTTAATAAATGCAAAAATGCAACAAAATTAAAAACTAAAAATATGGCGTGCAAGAGTAAGCTAACAGGAGCTTAAATCCATTTTTGCAAAATTTTTCAAGTAAATATGAGGCATGAAATAAATGGACAAAGCATACAAAAATATATAGCCTGGCAGGGGCATTTTTAAAAATTAAAATAAACTCAGGGACTTCTGTGCAAAACACCAAAAATATTACACATGAACTGCAATTTTAAGTGCTAAAATGAAATACAAAATCCGCCAGGGGTTTGACTGCAATTTTCACGCGCCTCACGTGGGACTGCACGTGAGGCGCGGAAGGACCTAATTGCAATTCGGGAAAATATAGTGGTCCTACTGCAAAATGTACAACTTATTTACAACGTGCGAATTTTTTTACAGTATTAAACATTAAATACAAAAAGTTCGAGGGGGCTCAGTGTAATTTACCGCCTAAGGCACGCAAATGGACGGTGATGGGCGCGCCACTTATCCACGTGTCGGGCTCTCGAAGCCCGATACCCCTTCGACGTTCTTCGGCTGAGATTGCTTCCGATGCCTGATCGAACGACAGAGGCAGCTGCTACATGGAAGGCTCTGATTAGATCTGGGGCCGCCTCCTTCATCCGAGGTGGCTGTTGATCACGAAGAACAGGGAAGAACAACTGGCTTCCCTGGCTTCGATCTTTGATTTCTCCGCCTCCAGACGCTCCTGGTTGATGGCGATGGGTTCCATACGTCCGGCGAGGTGGTGCGCACCATCCGAGGTACTCCAAAAGGTCCAGGACCCCCTAGATTGGTTCAACGAGCTCGGAGAAGAAAGAGGGGTCCTGGAACCTCGCAGGGGATCGAATCGAGCCCCAGGGGGCTCCGTTCAGCTTCTAACCTGCACCAAAAGCATGAGGGGCTCGAAGGGATCTTCCTCGACCAGGGGTTAAGGCTAAAAAGATAGGGAATGACTGGGGGTGGCGGGGTCCGGCGAGCGGAGGAGTTGGACCTCGATTCGCAGAGCTGGAGAAGCTCTGGTTGATCTGATGCGTGGGTTAAGCGTGGAACGCGTAGGGAAATGAAGTGAGGTGAAGCGAGGGGTCGGATCGTGCGTAGATCAGGGTAGAGAGGTTCGTCGGAGCTGAACTCCGGTGAACTTCGATCTGGGTCTAATCGAGCACCTACGGTCCTACTGATTACTCTAAAGATTGGATTAAATATTAAAAACTAAAACTAAGCTACAAAACGAGATAAATCAGCTCTTATACCTGGTGGTCGACCAGGGAGCAGGACCTCCGGCGAGCGGTGGCCGTGGGCACTTCCTTCGACTCCTCCGACCGACAGAGACTGCCAGGAGTACCCCCCTGTCACGAGGATCCTCCAAGGGTTGGAATTGAGGGTGGAAAGCGACTAAAGGGAGACCAAAATGGGGGAGGAGGTCTAAGGAGTTATTTATAGACATTATATGCACCCTTATTGACCGGGGCACCACGAAGAATCGACAGGTTAGATGGTCGATCTGGGTTGGTGGCGGTGATGTACAATGATCGGGGATCATTTTGTCAGGAGACATCGATGGCCAACGATGGACGAGTCGAGCGGGAAAAAAGGAGGAAAACGGGGGACTGGACAGGTCTGACGGGAGTCAGAGGCGTAGGGGGGAGTTGACCGGAGGTCAACATTCCCTTGCCTCTGATTGGTCCACATCAGCCCGAACTTGACCTCTTTATTACACGTAACAAATGAATTAATTAGATTTTGCTTAAAAAAATAAAAAATGCTTATTAATTAATGTAGTATTTATTTATGATTTTTATTTATTTTTTTGATGTATTTTAATATTGTTTTATTTTAATAATGTATTTATAAATATATTTATATGTATTTATTTTTATTTTGTTTATTTTTATTTTATTATTTTATTTTTCTTATTTTATAAATTTATAACTTATTTTTGTGAGTATAAATATATTTTTTTAATTTTTAAGAGTTTATTTACATTTTTAAATAAATAGGTATATGTATATGCAGTTATACTGATAGGTATTTTACCTATATATTATGTATACTTTATTTATTTTAATGTATTTTATTGGTTTTTATGTTGGATTTGTATTTTAATAAATTATATGTAATATTTACAACATTATAAAAATATGAGAAAAGAAAATAATTAAAGAATGTTTTCCCTTTTTCTTTATGTACATATTGGATCATAGGTATTTTGCCTACTCTCTTGCATAGACTTATTTTATTTTGTAAATCCCCTTTAGTTTTATTCTAATTTCAGTATGTTCATGTATTATATACATTATTTACAAAATTCTAAAAATATAATTTGCTAAAAATAATGGACAATGAATATATTGAATATTTTAATCAGGCAGGCTGCACAATGAAGGCCAAAAACCTAACTTTTGCATATGGAATCCAAAAATTATGAAACCAATTTTATTAAATAGCTCTTGGAAAGCTATATACAATTAAAGGTGAGTTTGGGTGATTTGGAGTTTTTATTTGTAAGATATGGGTATGTGAAGTTGAGATTTTGGCTTTTTATTCTGTGTATAAAATGTACACTGAGTATTATTTTTACACAAACTCAATTTTGTATTTTTATTTACATTATTATCTACAACTTTCATGAACAAAATTTCTTTATTTGATGAATAAATAATTATGTACAAAATAGGTGTAAAAAATGCATAAATAAATGCATGAATAAATGAGGTATTTATTATACACTGGCCCTTATCTCCCCCTACTTTATTCCTTGTCCACCAATTCCATGCTGGCCTTGTGATAAAGCTAAAAATCGGTTTTGCGGCTTTTCGTTTTTATAGAGAACAACACTGTCGATGTAGCCAAAAAGCCGCGAAACAAATCGATCTTCAACTTATATCAAACAATTTCGGTTTTCCTTTCGGAAAACCTACACTAATATTTAACCAGGCAAGTGTTCCTGGGTCGAACTCAAGGAGGCAGAATAAATTCCTTCGAGTTTTGTCTTTGTAATTTTATTTTTAATCTCTTCTCTAAGTGATCAAGTAAAGAAACCCCTTTTTATTGGTTTTTATTTTTTATTTGATTTTATTATTTTCCAATTTTTATTTAATTTTCAAAAAGGGAGATTTTTCAAAAAGATTTATTTATTGTATAATAGGTGGATATTATTTAGATGGTAAAATATAATAAAGTGATCGGGGTTCGAGCCGCGAGCTCTAACAACTCAAGAAAACACAACAAAACGAGACGAATTTCGAAGAATCAAACCCGTCGAAATCACGTCAAAATTCCACAAAAACTTTATACTAAGTAGTTAGGGTAGTTATGTAACTACCCTAAAGAAATCGTCGAAAAAGAAGGTCACAGGAGGTCAAAATAGCCTCTACAGCCCAGGGGCATAAGCGCAAAAGAAAACTAATTAAAATGTCTTCAAAAAGATCCTCAGGGACTGTTCTGTAGAAAAAATATACAAATGTTTACATTTAGGTCCCTACAGAGGGACCTAAATGCAAATAGTAGAAACCTAGGGGGTGGAGCAGAATCTTTGGAAACCCGCTGGACTTAAGATGCAATTGTTCTACCGGTTCACAACAGAAGGTCCAGATTAGATCACTTCAGGCGCAGATCGGCGGATGCGGGTGCGCCACGTGTCGCGCACCTATGCCTCCCCTGTTCTTGGGTTCGTTGGAGCCGCAGGCCATGGCGTCTCTTCTCTAAATTCTCACGGCCAACCGACGACGGTTTTGACGCTCTGGCGGGGCCAGAGGGGTGGTGCCTCCACCCTCGAGCTTGCCCGCGGTAGAGTGGTGGCGGAGGTTGCTCCGAGCAACGGAGATGCAGCGGTGAAGATGACGTGTTCAGCTCCCTAGAGGTTGTATCAGTTCTGGTTACCCATCTTTGGAGATGGCTTTGGATGAAGATTGGTGACTTCCAGATCCTGAAGATGGCTCGCGATGAAGACGGATCTGCAAGAAACAGAATACCTTGCTCGATTCTCCAAGGAATCAGCCGATGGATAACAAATTATAGATCAAAACATGACGAAAAACTTTGTTTCCAGATGAGCTTATGAAATACGTGAAAACGATGATGGATTGATGTGCGATTCGAAGCGAATTTGCAGAAGTTTGAAAGGTGGAATCGGTGGAGCGTCTAACCTATATGATCAAACTCACTAACTACGTGATTAATATCGCTAATTGAGGCACGAAGATCGAGGCGAAATAACGAAGAAGGTGGATGAAGAGGTCTGGGAGAGTCAAGGTTTATTACCTGGGCGAAGTGCTCGACGGTGACCTTCAACCGGAGCTGTACGCGGCGAAGCGCGACGATGCAAGGCTGGGCTCGGCCTTGGAACATTCTCCGACGTCTCCTCCTCCTCGCTGGCGTGTCCACGGTGCTGTCACCACCTTCGGTTGGCCGAGACGAGGCTTGGAAGTAGGGGGGTCGGTTAGCTTGGAGCTGGGGCTCAAGCAGTTGGAAGAGTTGGTTGCAATGGCGGAAGTTGAAGGCTTTTTATAGAGAGTTTGCTTGGGCGCCACGTATAAATTAATGGTGGGCGTTGAAGGTGGTTGTTAGGAGGAGAGGATCGACGGAGTGGATCGGTCGGAAGGTTCTAGAGTCGTGCGGGGAAATTAGGGGAAGTCGGCAGGTTGAGCAAGGTCCGGCAAAACTACTTCATGAAGGAGATGACCCTAGGTGCTGACAAGTGTCAGCACCTGGTTTGTCCAGAGGCTGAATTATATTGTAAATACGATATTAAATAATAAGTAACTTTATTTTAAATAATTATAAATACAACAAAAGTAAATAATTTAATTCTCTAATTTATGGCATAAATATTTTTTATAAATAATAAATATTATTTAAGATATAAATATTATAATAATAAATATGTATTTATAAATAGATTTTAGATTTTTAATTTAATAAATAAATAAATAAAAATTAATTTTATAATTTCTTAATTATTAGTATATTAAATAAGGTTTATACGAATTTTATGGATTTTAATAAATTAATTTGCATATTTTTATAAATATGGTTAGTATCTAAATAGGTCTTTTATACCTATATTTTGGGGTTTTTGATTTTATTAAAATAATAAATATGGTTCAAAAATTATGAAATAATTTCTGGTGCAACTAAAAGATCATGAAATAATTTAAAAATTATAAAATTAAGAAAATGATAAATAATGTGTGTTACAGAAAATAAATAGCCCAGAAACCCCGTTGTCTTTTGGTCCCAAAACCGACTTTTTGCAAACAGACTCCGAATTCGATGAAACCACCTTTATTATTAGAGAATATTATTTTATGAATTTAAAGGTGAGTAGAGTGAAATTGGAGTTCGTATGAGGAAGTTATGATGTTCGGAAGTTGAGATTTTGACAATTTCCAGGTTGAGTTTCTTGGCATATATACAGAGTAATATTTTTAACTTATTTTTATATTTTTATATACATTTTTAGAAATAATTAGGAGAAGAGTTTAGTGAAAAATATGTTCATATGGATTAATTAAAATTATTTGAAGTTTGTATTTATTGTATAAATAATTGAGAATGTATGGAGTGTGTATTAAATTATTATTTTTTATGTTTTCTTTCCTTATCTCCCCCTACTTGTTGGTTTCTCGACCAATCCATGCTGACTTGGTCTCGGGGGTTGGGTTATAAATATATCTTACAGTTATATTTATATTTAAGTCATATTGTATATATATTCATATTCAATCTGCCTTTTTGTTTCTTTTCTTGTTCTTTATTTATTTACATGATTTTAGTGGTTAAAAGTGAATATTTACACATGAATGGTGTTTTGTTAAAAGATGAGAATTAATGGATATTTACATGCATTTGTTAAGGGTTTTAAGACAAAATGCGACAGAAAAGTTAATGAATCATGGATTCATCACCTTGGTCTCGGGGTTAGGGTCATAAAATATTTGCAATATTTTACTCCTTTTTCTTTTCTTCTCTCTATTCTATAATTTTGCATTAAAAACCTTATTTAATGTATAATTAATACAATGAATGATGTATGCTATTATGTACAAATTAATTTTATTTACATGCATTTGCTGGGGTTTGTGAGGCCAAAATGATAGAATAAAGGTGATGAAATGGAGATTCATCACCCCCCTATACTTGCCTTTGCTAGTCCCTAGCAAACACTTATGCAATAAGTACAAAAAGAATAAAGAAAAGAAAAAGGAGAATTAAAGAAGGATAGAGTGAATAGGGGTGCTTTCAGTGCAATGCATGTCTTTATAAAATCTGAATTTGGAGCTCCTGTCAGACCTTGAGTGTAGATGTGTGTGGAACCTAGTCGGGAACCAGTTTTAAAGCACAATAGCCTTTGAGAGCCACAAAACTCGGTTCAACCCACCTCAATAGCCTGGTCAGAAATACGCAAACCCTTATAACTATGATGCTGACTTGTACAGTGTAAGTGATGGTGGCTCTCCCCAACTGACATGACAAAGGAACTGACTTCTCCAGAATGACAACCCAATGATTCCCCAATCCAACAGCTCTTTCCTCGAGGAGCAGGGTATTCCCTTCTAAGTTCAAGTGGCAACCAGCTCAAGAGGATGGGGTGAAGAGAAGAATGGACGGTAGCCAATGTAGATACCTATCCCGGGATGCAAGACCAGTGTAGTCAAGTCATCCAGCTATAGGCTCACATGATTGACTTTGGAACTCAAGCTTGCTTATTGGCTTTACAACATATGTATATACTTTGCAGGCATTTTATTTTTGTACGGGCCTGACCAATTTTTTTTCGACATACTATTCACAGCAGCATTTACATAAAAAGTTTTTCCTCTTGAGCTAGTAGACTATCCCTCTTTTGAAGCTTTATTGCAACCCATAATCTCCTGTCTTTAGACCTCATGGCTGTTGGACCAGGTTGGGGTGCACTTCCCTCCCTAGACGAGGACGAATGTTTCCACCCGTGTGCGTCTCAGACTGGCAAATCCAACCCCCTCACCACTCCAACTGAGTTGAGCCAAGTGAAAGGTGCAAGTATCCAAGTTAGGTCACTGTCGGCAAGAGTCATGCGTGTGTCTCGAAAAGTTCTAGTTAGTCAGTTGAGGTGACTTGAACCCAGTCCTGATTTCTCGAAGAATTAAGTCTGCATAGACCTGAAGTACCTTAAACCTAGTTCCCGTAAGGTTCCAGTGCAGTTAGGTGCGGTAAGGTCTAACCAAGCTCCAATTTGAGACTTTATTAGACTGATTCAATCATCAAGCTCACTCAAAAAGAATATGAATGGTATGCTTATGCTATGCACAATGAATGATGCAATTTTTCACAAGGATTTTACAAGAATCAAAGAATCTTTTTACACAACGAATTTTTGGAAATAAAAAGCTTGACACATACAAAGGTATACACAATTATTTACACAGGTGTACCGCCATATTTACAAAAGGTATGGATTTTTAAAGACTTTACATGTTTTAATGAAGTACTTTATTCAGCATGTATAGAAAGAATCTTATGTATTTGATTTACAAATGTTTGTAATGATGCTTTTATTTCTCAGATCTAGTTTGAAAGTAATTTTTGCAAACTATAGTACACGACAATTTTTGTAATCATTTACACACATTTGAAAACTATTTTTGCAAAGATTTTTCACACTATATGTATACATTTTCCACAATAATTTTTACACACAATTTTCAAAACATTTACACATAGGTTTTTCAAATCCTTTATTCCACACAAAGAAAAGTTTTGCAATCCAAACAATTTTACACAGGTTGAAATCATTTCACAGCAAATTTTTGCAAACAGTTCACACTATTTTTCAAATCATACTATATAGGTATCTAACCTGATTTATTAATCAGTATATACAAAAGAAGAAAATTGTATTTGATGTATAATCTGGTTTTGGCTCTTATAAGCTTTATTTGGGATTATGCTTATTTTTGTATGAGAGATTTTCGTGCAGACTCCTCAGACTTATTCAAGAATCATTTTCATAAGAGTTTTGAAAACTATAGTCCAAACTAATTTGACTAACATGTTCACGCATTTGAAAATGATTTTTGCAATAGGTTTTTACACAGCATAGATAGGTTTTTCAAAACAATTTGACAATCCATTTTTACAATCATTTGCATACTGATTTTCACACATTTTTATTTCACGTAAAGAAAATAAATTTTATACACAAGACTATTTTTTTTCAAAGGTTGAATACTTGTACACACTATTTTGCAAGCGATTTTCAAAAGATTTTTCAAAGAAACTTTTTGCAGAAATCGCTTTTCCTGACTTAATAATCAGTACAAGTACAAAGAGTTCTGAGGAGTTGACAATCATCTTTTATTATTATACAGTTACTTATTGCTTTTTAGATTGAGTTGATGTTTTATTTTCAGTATGAGTTATGGCTTATAGTATATACATGGTATATACGACCCCCCTATACTTAGCTTGAGCTATGTCCTCATAGATCGAAGAGAAAAGAGAAGACATAACACGTACTGAGTATAGACAAGCTGAAAGAATATATGAATGAAAAATGAATGAATGAGAAGTTGACCGTCCTCCCGATACTTAGGATCAAATAATCCTAAGTATAGCAGACTGTACACAAAGCAGGGAGGGTCAAGGGTGGGAATACACATATCGTACTCAAATTGTCTCCCCCTATACTTAAGGTAAGATACTCCTAAGTATAGACAAGAAGAGGAGACAATGGAGAGGATCGGAATGAAATGAAAAACTCGGGGTGCACATCCCCCCTATACTTAGGACAAAGTACGTCCTAAGTATAGAAAACTGTCTACAAGGGCGGCACCTTTTTTTGATAAAAAGAGAAGATAGAAAAGGAAAAGAAGAAAAGAAGAAAATCAGATAAACAGTGGTTGGAGTACATCGTCTGAATCTTTTGATGCTGCAGCTGTTGTGGAGATGTCATCATGGTGCACGAGCTGGATGGAGTCAACAACAGCCAAGAATGCATCTGGTTCGAGGTAAGGCTTCAGGAGTTGGCCGTTGATGACGAAGGGTTGTGCGTCAGGGGACAATTCTGATATGGCGATACTTCCATTGTCACGCACTTCACAAACTCGAAATGGCCCTGTCCACTTACTCTTTAATTTGCCCGGGAAGATCCGCAACTTTGCATCAAATAACCACACTTTCTGTCCAATGTCAAAGGTCTTCCGTCTGATGTGCCGGTCGTGCCAGCGTTTCACCTTCTCTTTGTACATCAAGGTGTTATCGTATGCATAGTTTCGGAATTCCAAGATCCTGTTCAGATCATTTTTCTCTTTTGACCACTTTTGCGTGAGTCCAAATTGCAATTGTTAACTGCCCATAAAGATTTGTGAATTAATTCAACTGGCAGATGGCACGACTTCCCATATACAAGACGATAGGGCGACATGCCCAAAGAAGACTTGTAGGCGGTTCGGTAAGCCCATAGGACCGAGTCCAAGAGTTGAGACCAGTCTTTTCTGTTTGGCCTAATAAGTTTCTGCAGGATGGTCTTGATTTCTCTATTTGATAACTCTGCCATGCCATTGGTCTGAGGATGGTAAGGAGACGCGAGACGATGATCGATGCCGTACTCCTTCGTTAACTTCTTGACCTCTTTGTTAATGAAGTGGCTACCCCCGTCTGATATGAGAATTTTCGGTATCCCGAACTGCGAAATGATGTTCTTCTTCAGGAACTGACACACTGTTTGACTGTCGGTGGCTCGAGCGGGGATAGCTTCAACCCAACGACTCACGTAATCGACGACAAGAAGGATGTGCTCAAAACCTTGACTGTTAGGGAACGGTCCCATGAAGTTAATGCCCCATGCATCGAAAACATCGGCTATCTGAATGATTTTCAGGGGCATTGAATCTTTGGAAATAAGTGTACCTTTCAATCTCTGACAGTCAATACATCGTTTGACAAATTTTGCTGCATCCTTAAATAATTTGGGCCACCAGAAGCCACACTGAAGTACTTTTGATGTCGTACGATCTCTAGAGTGATGTCCACCAAATTCGAGCGAGTGACAATGCTCGAGGACACTAGATTGCTCCTCCTGAGGGATGCACTTGCGCCAAATGCAATCCGCTCCTTCCCTGAATAAAAGAGGATCCTCCCATTGGTAGAAGCGGATGGTCGACATGAATTTGTTCTTCTGATTCTTTGTCCAATCCGACGGTGTTACCCCAGAGGCGAGGTAGTTGACTATATCAGCATACCAAGGAAGACAATCTACAGTAAGGATTGATTCGTCAGGAAAGGTTTCTGTGATAGGTGCATTGTTCAAAGGAGGCTCATGCTGCTCTATTCTGGAGAGATGGTCCGCTACCACATTTTGAACTCCAGGCTTGTCCTTAATTTCCAGATCAAATTCCTGGAGGAGAAGGATCCATCGAATCAGTCTTGGCTTGGCATCCTTCTTCTGCTGTAGGTACCAGATAGCAGAGAGGTCTGTAAAAATTGTGACCTTTGATCCAAGTAAATAGGATCTGAACTTCTCAAGGGCAAAAACCACAGCCAGCAACTCTTTCTCTGTCACTGTATAATTTCTCTGTGCTTCATCTAATGTTCTACTGGCATAGTGAATGGCATAGGGCGCTTTCTCTTTCCTTTGCCCAAGAACAGCCCCGACTGCAAAGTCTGATGCATCGGTCATTATCTCAAAGGGAAGAGTCCAGTCTGGCGGCTGTAAGATTAGAGCCTGAGTGATAAGCTCCTTCAACTGATTGAAAGCAAGGAGAACATGTTGATCTACATTGAACTCTGTTTCCTTGCACAAAAGTTCTGTCAGAGGTCGGGCAATGCAGCTGAAATCCTTGATGAATCGTCTGTAAAATCCGGCATGCCCCAGGAATGACCTCACATTCTTTATTGTCTGAGGTGGCTGGAGATTTGAAATAACATCCACCTTTGCCGGTTCGATTTCCATGCCACGTTTGGAAACGACGTGACCCAACACAATGCCTTCAGTGACCATAAAGTGGTTCTTTTCCCATGAAAGCACTAAATTGACTTCCCGACACTTCTGAAGCACTATGTCCAGGTGCTCAAGACAAGAATTGAAACTATCACCATAGACAGAGAAGTCGTCCATAAACACCTCGAGAAAACTGCCTACCATCTCGGCGAAAACTGCTAACATGCATCTTTGGAAGGTTGCAGGTGCATTGCATAATCCAAAGGGCATTCTCTTGAAGGCGTAAGTGTCGAACGGGCAAGTGAAGGTAGTCTTCTCTTGATCTTCAGGGGCGATTGCCACTTGGTTATACCCGGAATACCCATCCAAAAAGCAGAAGAACTCCTTGCCTGCTAATCTTTCCAGAACTTGATCAATGAAGGGCAAGGGAAAGTGGTCCTTCTTAGTTGCTGCATTGAGACGGCGGAGTTATTATAGTAGTCTGAGTGCCGGGATGAGACAGTCAACACATACCCACCAGGATGTTGGTACCCGAGTGGATATTTCCTCTCCTTTATCATTTGTAACCACGGTAAGCCCGGATTTCTTTGGAACTACATGCAATGGGCTTACCCATTTTGAGTCGGAGATGGGATAGATAAAGCATGTATCACACCATTTCGTTATTTATTTCATGATGACGTCCCGGAGGTTAGGATTCAACCTTCTTTGGAATTCGCGGGACGACTTGGCATCTTCTTCCAGATAGATGTGGTGTGAGCACAAAGCCTGATTTATCCCTCGGAGATCTGATACGCTCCTACCAAGTGCCTTGCGATTCTTTTCTAGAACCTCGAGAAGGAGAGATTCCTGATCCGGATTCAGCCTGCTGCTGATGATGACCGGATACATTTGTTCTTCACCCGCAAGGAAAGCATACTTCAGGCCTGCAGGAAGTGGCTTGAGTTCTGGTTTTAACCTGTCCAACTTGTCGGTCACTTCAGAGACTATGCTGGTGGTGGGATGTACTTCCTTGAAACTGCTATCATCCTCATCATTCTGTTGAGATCCTGGTGATGTGCCGAACGGTTCTGCGCTAAGCTGATCGTGTTCGGTCTGGAGTGAATGCTCAAAGAGTTGCGCCTGCATCTGAGAATCTGTCTCCCACGAATCATCGGAGCCGAGGGTAACTGTGCTGTCCAAGTCTTCCTCTAGAGTGAGGATTTCTTGGGTCCATGTATCGTACAGTGACAAGAATGAATATCTGATTTCTGCAATAAAGTCATAGTCTGCTTCGCATGCTGGTTGGCTCTCATCAGTCGTAGCATTCGGCTCTCTATTCATGTTGATGGTGATCTGTTTGGTGTCCGAGCGAAAAGTAATCGTGCCAGACCCGTAATCAACCATGGCACCTGAAGTACGAAGAAATGGTCGGCCAAGGATAATGGGGGTCTGGAGTAGAGGTGCAGGTGAGTCCATATCAAGGACTACAAAATCGGCTGGAAATTGCATCTCATGTACTTTAACTACGATGTCTTCCAAAGACCTCGGGGCCGTTTGACGGATCGGTCAGCGAACTGAAGGATCATGCATGTCTGCTTGAGCGGACCCCGCCTGAATTCTTGCATTATGGATGAGGGAAGAAGGTTGATGGAAGATCCACTATCAAGGAGAGTGCGCTCGAAGACCTGGTCAAAAATCTCACAACTGATCAGAGGTGCTTCTGTATCTTGCTTCTTCTGTGGGAGGTTACTGATAGCTGCTACCGTGGCCAAGGTGAGGACATGCTTCTCAACTTGCTGGCGTCTGTTCTTTCTGGATGGGCGACGCTTGCTGGTACATACCTCCTTTAGTCCTTTCTTCACGGCTGGCATGTACTCCACTGCTTTTTGTAGGGGAATCTCAGCAGTTAAATTGTCAATTAGTTCAACAACTCCTGGATCAGACATTGCACTTTTTCGTTTTGCAATTTTTTTGGACTTTTCTATTGCATGAGGAAAAGGAATATGTACATCTCTAGCAGGTAAAATAAAGTTCTTATTTACATCAAAATCATCGCCCCTAGAATGTTGTACATCTAAACTACAAAAAGGAGTACAAACTATATCCTGGTGTGTTGGTGCTGAGGGGCGAGCAAAAAGTGTAGCGTCTGCTCCGTCGGCTGGCGAGGGATCGGCCGCTGCTGGCGGCTCCTCCAATGCCGGCGCGGCTTTGCTTCGGCTGCAAACTTCTTTTTGGTGTTTTTGGTTTTGCTGATTTTTTTGTATTTTTAATTGAGGCTGCTGCAAATGCACGACGGCTGGAATGGCTTCTTCTTCTTCCTCCTCCTCACCCGCCCCTGTAGCTGGCACGGCTTATGCGGAAGATGACGATCCACCTGTTTCTTTATTCACCCCATTCTTGGTGGCAGGCGGAGGCAAGGCCCTACCGCTCCTGAGAGTAACAGCATTAGAATAAACAGTAATATCATTATCAGACTCGGACATGACATCACAATCTACCTGCTATTTCTTCTTGAAATTATTGGGGTTGGCTTCGACCTGAGCCAGAATGGTGGATCGGGTGGCAGTCAGTTCGTCAAGCCGCTTGGTCATTTCTGCTAGCCCTTTGACAAGATAGGCCAGACAATCCATTGTGGGGTTCGCAGGGGGTGCTTCAGTGGGTTCAGCGTACATACCATGCTGCTGTTGTATGGATGGGTGCGGAGGATGTTGCTGGTGGTGCTGAGGTGGTGCAGGAAGTTGAAGTTGCTGATAAGAGGAGGGAGGATACTGCTGATATTGCTGAGGTTGGGCAGTCGCATACTGATGGAAAGGCTGTGGGTGGCGGTACTGCGGCTGCTGGTATGGTGGGTTCTGCCTCCAATGATTTGTATACTGGGGAGGCTGGTGATATTGCTGATGAGGTTGAGAGGACTGTCCAAAGCGACCACCCTGAGGTTGGTGGTATTGCCGGTTGGCAAGTGGCTGACCCTGGGGTTGTCCCATAGGACGGGTCGGCTGTGCATCGTTGGTCCATACCCCGTTCACTTCCTGAATCAGGGGTGGTGGTGGGAAGACTGGATCAGGTCCTGAAAGAAACTCTGGCTGGTACACAACCATCTGCTGCTGCGGCTGGCCCTGGTCGGGTGCCTACACGTAGTATACGTGCTGGACTGCCGGTGGCTGCTGGCTCGGCTGAGGCTGATGCTGCGGTTGCTGCTCGTCCTTCTTCTCAGCTGGAGCTTCAGATGGTGTTGCCGACTGAACAGAGTTGATGGTGCCCACCAACAGTTCAAGGTAATTATTGATCTGATCAAGCTTGTCTAAGTTTCGTGTCCTCTTCTCGATCACAGCGAGTTTTTCGTGATCCTGTGATCGCTTCTCAATGATGTCAACTTTAGAGAGATGGCCCCCAATGATACTGAGGTTGGAGCTCTCATCTCTCTCTGCCTCTTTGGACGCTGTCATGTGTACCTGCTTCTGGAGGATCTGGGGCTGCTTCTGATATGCCTTGGATGAAGAGAGGGCAGCCTCTCCTTCGACCATTTCTTCAAATATCTGCCAGACTACATCTTCATCCTTGTTAAAATGTGAGCCCCCACATGCTACGTCAACGAGCCTTTGGCTCTCAATGTTCAGTCCCCTAAAGAAGTGTTGGACCAAGCTGGTCTTCGGAATATCATGATGGGGACACTTCTCCTGTAGGTCAGTGAATCTCTCACATGCTTCATGTATTGACTCATGTGGTCCTTGGGAGAAATTACTGATTCGGGCTCGCATCTGGTTGAGCCAACTGAGAGGATAATACTTATGCAGGAAGGCTGACTTTAGCTCCTCCCAGGTCGTCACAACCTTCCCCAGATGTTTGACCCAATAGAGGGCCTTGTCCTATAAGCTGAAAGGGAATGCCATCATCTTGACAATGTCCAGAGGGACATTGGGATAGTGAGTAGTGCGGCAAATGCAGGAGAATTTTTGCAGGTGAATGTACGGCTCCTCACTGGTATTTCCATGGAATGCAGGGAGAAGAGCAATGAACTGGGGCTTCAACTCAAAGTGAGCGTGTACCGGTAGAATGAGGATCCACTCGGTCATCTGGCTGTCTCCCGGGTTGTACGTTTCTTTTAGTGTTGGCTTGGGTGGTGGTAATTCAGGGTCATCATCATCAGGACAACCACCTCCACCTCCACCTCCTCCTCCCCTACCTCCTCTGCCTCTGCCTCCTCCTCCCTCGTCTCGGTTCATCGTATCGTTCAACATATCCTGGAATGTTGTCTGTGTGAGGGCCTGCTCGGTCAGCTGCTGCTGGATGGCCTGGATAGATGCCAGTAGTTGTGCATTGACATGATTCTGATCTGGCACCTGTCCCTCTGGTTGGGGTGGCTGCTGACCCTTGCCCTTTCCTCCGGGAGCCATGTCAGGGTCTGAGTCGGACGAAATGAACTCCGGAGTAGTCTCCAGGGCTCGCACTATCTTTTATCTGCATAATGAGATAGTCCAAATCAGATCACTTGCAATTGTGTTCAGCTGCCGTGGTGAAGCTAGAATTTAGGTCAACCCCAGCATGTTGTGAATGGAAAAGGATGTAGACTGTAATCGACTTCCATTCACAACGGCGAAAGCGGGACAAAAGTGATCCCAGTTTATTGGGTGGCCAAGAGAAAGGTTGAAAACGAGGAGTCTGGAGATCGACCCGCAAAGTACGGATCGGGTTCTCGGGAATCGCCTCGAATTTATTGGCAGAGTTGAGTCCATGGAATCGATGTTGGTGTTGGCGTGGTCCCGACGGAAACCATCCATGGATCAACTTCGCGAAGTACAAGAGAAGATCAGATGTTGGAAGAAAGATACGATAGTCAACGAGGAATAAAAGGAGTGTAAAACAGTAGAGAGGCTCGGTTGAGCGGGGTGGTCAAAGGGAGAAACAACAAAATGTGCGCACAGGCGCGGGACTTGATCTTTGAGCCTTAATCTAGATCCATACAAACACAATACAAAATCGGGTTCACCAACTCACGCCATGTGAAGCCGTGAAGGTTGCGACACGCGGCCCGCTCCCCTTGCCTAGGCTGACGCGCCTCTCAGCCGTTGGATGGTCTTGTTGATCCAATGGCCAAATGCTCTCCACGTGCGCCCTAAATGACCACCATCTGATCAAGTCCCCTGCTTCATCTGACCCGCTCATTAGCGCCTCTTCCACATTGTGCCATGTGGCGCATTCTGCACCGTCAGATCACACCCCAGTCTTTCCATCTGAGCCGTTAGCCCCACAAACATCTCAACCGCCCGATCAAAACACCCCACGCTGATCGCATCCGTCCGCTCGCGCCTCTCCCCCGTTGCGCCACGTGGCCGCTTCACGACGCTCAGATCACCGCGCCCAGATCTTCATCCAACCACTCCATTCCACCTCGATCACCACCGTTGGATCACACGATCCAACGATGGAGACTTCGTCTTCCACCTCCAGCGCCCCACTCTCCCACGTTCTCCGCCTTACGGGAGGGGCAGCCCCTTCCTATTCTCAGCCGCGCTCCTACCACCGTCGACGACCACCACCACCTCCACGTACTTCCCCACTCGTCCCTCATCCTCGCCAGCTACTCCACTACCCACGTCGATCTCCAGCGATGTCACACGAACCCCTTAAACCTCGCTCCATAACCAGCCCGATCGAGACCTCCCACCTATAAATACTTGCCCTCCGGCCAATTTCAGACCCATCCGCCACCCCTGAGAGATTCCCCGAGCTCGGAGCATCCAATTAGTGACAGTAATTGCACGATTCCTTGAGCGAAGACGGTCATCTTCTCCGGCGAGATCCTCGGCCCACCGCCGTGTCGCAGCACTCCTCTCCGAGCCGCTGCTTGAGCTCAGAGACTTACCACCCCTTCGAGCGACGATCTGGACCTCCCCCTCGAGCTCCAAACCCCAGGTAAATACCTCCATCTCCGTTTAATCTTCATTTTAAGTTTTCATCAATTTTCTCGCATTTAATTACACCTCCACCATCATCTTCTCGCCTCGTTCTCACTCCGCCAAGCTCCGCGACGGAGCTCTCATCCTCGCGGTTCCATTCACTCCCTCCTACGATGTACTTCGCTTTCCATCGATCTCCAGCTCCGCCACTTGGCCGGAGCACCATCGCCAGGCCACCTCCGATCCGCTTGAGGCCTCGTCGTCCTCTTCCACATCTCCACGTTTGCACACACGAGCTTCGGCTATCCTTTTAACACTTGCAGGTACTTCTTCTTCACTGATCGGAACTTCACCGGAGTTCCTTTGGAGCTTCATTGCCAGCGAGCTCCAACGGCCCTCTCCAGCTCTTGAGACCACCAGCACCTTCGCCGCATCGCCGCGCGTCTTTTGGGATACCTCCGAGACCTCAGAGAGCGTCACCGACACCTGGAAGGACGGGCGGAGACAAGGCATCGTCACCGGATCCCCGCCACCTCCTCCGCAGGCGAGGGAGGTCCATCGGGGGAGAAGCCCCAGCTACCGTTCGATCACCTCGATCAAACGGTCGACTTCACGCCACGTCGCCACTCAGCCAAGCATCACAGGTGTCGTTGGATCCTTCCAGATCTAACGGTGCCTAGCCCGCCACGTCATTGACATCTGGAGCAGCCAGGAGCCGTTGGATCTGTCGTGATCCAAAGATCAGCATTGAGCCACGTCGCCCCTTCTATCGCGGTCTAGTGCTCGTTGGATCTATCCAGATCTAACGGCCTACCAGTGCACCACGCGTCTCCTTCCAGCAGCCGTTGGAACACTCTTGATCCTACGGTCTTCAGCCTACCACGCAGAGGAGTCCGAGCCTCTTCTCTGAAGCTAGGCTCGGACTACCCGAGGCTAGCCGAGCCTCCAGCCGAACCTCCATGAGCACCCGAGCCAAGCCCCGAGCCTCATACGCCGCCCGAGCCTAGGCCGACCACGTGAGGAGCAAGTGCGATCTGGGTATTTTACACAGAGGCCCTCGGGACTTTTTGAAATTACAAAAAGATCTCTGTGAAGCAGACCCCACGTGAGGAGCACGTGCTAGTGGAGAAATTGCATATCAGTCCCCTGCATTATAGGTAATTGCATTTAAGTCCCTGTCAGCATATTTCTTTTATGTAATTTTATTTTCCTGTATTGCAAATACACCCTTGTCTTTGCACGCATCCCTAGGTCGTATTTTACATCATTTTTGAATTCCAAAAGTTGCATTTTGTTGAGTAACTTGTCCTCTATCTATTGTGCCACTTGTCACATTTTTGTAATTACAGTCATCCTAAGTCTCGGGGACGAGACTTCCTTTGAGATTTTTATGATGTGAGAACCCTGGACACCGAATATGGACTAAAACGCAAATCTTGACTGAGTCTGGACTTAATTGCAAAATCTGTACTTTTCCGATGACCAAAAAATTCCAATAAGGAATCCATTGTATAGGGCTCGTCGATAGCTTTCCAACGAGTCCAAGAATGTGAAAATCCGAGTTCGGAAGCCCGAGTTACGATCATTTTTACGAGAGGGGGTCCAGGCCATATACGGATCCGGACCTGGATCCGAATCTGGGTCCAAACCAATAAAACCCTTCCCTATCTCGTCCAAGCCGCTCGTGCCCTCCTTCCTTCGACCTCCAGCAGTTCCCTCCTCCCTTTCTCCTCCCTCTCCCTCGTTGGAGCCTCAACAGAGCTCACCGGAGCGTCGAGGAGGTCTAGGCAGCCCTCGGGGACGGTTGGGCATCGTCATCGGAGCACCAATTGCGCCACTTTTCCATGGGCAGAGTGACTGAGGAAACAAGATCATCGAGGTACGATGTCATCCCTCCCTCTTGCTGCGAGTTCCATACGAATTGATCCTACATGTTCGTTTAGATTCTACATGAGGTACATGTGGGCTCATGAAAACCTAGTTTCATAAACCGGTCACGAAAGTCCAGGATATCCTGACCCGTATGATGATGGAGAATCGAGTCCAACACTAGGATTTGTTGATAGAAATCATGTTTCTTCTTAAGCTGTGTGCATGGTTTCTAAACCTTGCACCCGAAGTAGTTGTAGTCAATTTTGACAGGGTAAAGTAGCAGGTTAAAATTCCATGCAGTAAATCCACGATTCCTTTTATCCTCTCTGTACCTCATTTAGATTGTATTTAACATGATTGGAAGTAGAAGCTGTTGATTTGCTATCAGGTTCATGTTCTGGATCCATGGATGAACTGTCCGGTGAATTGTCACATCTTGGTTGTATTGCCTTTTAGTATTATGCTAACATTCAACAAATTCCTTCTCTCATCTATTGAGACTCCATGCATGACGTAGACTGGACTGAACTTACCCAACACAAATCCCACTACCTTTGTAGGGAATAATATCATGAGCATATATTTTCTCCCAACAAATTTTATTTCCCTTCACTTGCATCATCATGACTTGTCGGTAAACAATGGGGAATGGCAATAATCAATGCCCTCTCCTCATATATATGTTTGACATCCATTTCACGTTTATGGGGACTTTCTTTTCTATTGTGGTTCCAACAGATGGGTAACCTTAGAAATATTTGCGGACAGACTCTGTACAGATAAAAGCCCTCCCATGTATATTCTCGATTTATTTTTTTTGTGGACCAACCATCTTTTTTCGAACCTTGTTAAAATTATGCTCATTTTCCTTATAACATCAGCAATGGCTAACTTGTTGAAGTGGTTATCATTAAACATTCCATGGTTCATTAGTTTGTATCATTGCCGATTCTTTATGGCAAATGGCATTGCCAAGTTTTTGTTTTAATAACTTTTGAGCATTATCTATGTTCTCTGTGTGGTATTTCTCCAGTTTGCCTTGATATGCGCATCTCATATCTGTCTGAAGTCATGGATACAGAATGCTATGTTCATCTAATCATGGTATGTTTTCTGGTGGAAAAAGGTCCTGTGCAGATTGGAAAGTATGAGTAGCATAGCTGAAACGGTCTCAATCTATTTGAAGGACGTAGGGCAAACGTGACCATCCTAATCCATGTATCATCTTAGGAGAAAATCACTTGAAATACAGTAATTCTCCATCCATTTTAGTTAATCATCCAAGGCTTAACTAAAGCCTCAGGGAGATTAGAGGACTATTCTTAGCTCGCTCAGTTTGTTTTCTCGTTGCTTTTGTAGGCTAGCATTGCTCATTTTTTAAACCTTTTGAATACTGAAATAATGGTGTTTTGCCTATCTGTTCAATGTTTTTTCTCATGCCCTTGTAATAAATTAATTATTATCTTCGAAACATGACATATGTTTTTCATTCTGTCTATCACGTGGTTCTTCTGTTTAACTACTAATGCCATGCTTTCAAGGCAAATGGTTCATAGTGCTATGGTCTTGTGATGAGATGGTTTAAGTACCTTCTCTAATGTAACTTGATTTATGAATAGCACGTCAGTGATTATTGGGGTTGAGCATACTATCATGTGGCACAAATTGTTGGTGATTATCTTAAGTGGTATGTGGGTAGATCAAGTTAGGTGCCTCAAAGGATTGGACATGCACCCTTGGGGACCCGGGTAGAAGCCTAGATGACCGCGATCCCAACTGCTATTGTAGCTGTGATGGTTGGAGGACATGTTGCTTGGCACACCGAGGTGCTGATCTGACGGTGTTGGCCTCGGCACTAGCGTGCTTTAGCCCGGTGCTCGAGCGCGGGCCAAGTAGTCATGGTTGGTCGGCTAGTGTTTCGCTTGTCACTTAGAGTTAACACTCGTGTACGGGCCAATGTAGGCCACATTGGTCGGTATTCCGAGTGGGAGCGCTAAGAGGTGAGTTCCGGGAAATGTGGTTAATGAAGTCGGGAATGAGATGTGAATCTCCTGTGCATAAGGAGGATTGGGCTAGTCGCAAATATTCACGGGTTGGAATCTATTTTGTGTAATATTTTGCCCGGATCCTAGGGGCGACTAAATGAATTAATTGGTTGATTTGTGTAATATTTTGCCCAGTGAGACCTTTTAATTTATAATTAATTTTCTATGAGTCCAAAAATTCTCAAAAATTAATAGTAGCTCTAGGATAGTGAACTCAATCTTGCATAAAAATTTCATGTCATTTGCACACATATCGAGGCATGAATAAATTACTAAGTGATTTTCTTATTTTAATTTTAAAAAATTCATTTCATATTGAAATTAAGTTTTGTCAATTTTCCTTGATTCCTTATCATTAGAGCTATCTAGGAAAATTTTTCTTCCTGAAAAAGATGTGATTTGTTATTTATTAAAAATAAATTAGTGAAAATCACCCTGCCTGCTTCTTTAATTCACTGTAAATTCATTTAGTGTCTAAAAATTCCAAAAAAATTAGGGTAGCTTAGTTTCATCATAATCCATCATCTGGCCAATTTTCATAATTTCTAGACTTCATTTGATATCTTAATTGAATTAACTTTGAATTGGCTTGCTTATTGCATGTGTCTACATAGAAAATAAAAAAGGAACAAAAAAATACTCCTCGAAAATCTAACACTTGGATATTTGCTCATAATTCACCTAAGGAGACAGATGCCTCCCTGAGTTCGACCTTGGACTCCACCAAGTAAAAAAAATTGCCGCTTGAAATTAACTCAAATCTGTTTCAAAGTGGTTTTTGATTAGCCTCTCGTATCCGACTGCAACGAACGACATCTAATTAATTTGGACATTAACTTGACCGAGTTAACATAGGGTGCGGGGCGGTTATCAAAATGGCGCCGTTGCCGGGGAGGCACGGCTTAGGTTAATTTTTAGTCAAATTCCGAGTGTTTGATTTTCTTTCCCCGGGTAGTCTGACCTCCGGTTTTCTTGTAATTATTTTTGCTCTCCTTTATTTCTTTGCATTATTTTATTTTTTTGTGTCACTCTCTAACCTTGATTTGTTTTTGTGCAAGGAACGCGAGGAGTCGACGACGCTTCGACAATCGAGCATTTAAAATTGTTGAGTGAAAGAGAGGCTTTGTAAATTATCATTTTAATTTCTTTATTTCTTTTTCGCATCATTTCCAGCGGTTCCCGTTCGGGTTCTCGCGCGTGTAAATATAGGGGAACTGTGTCCCCGTGTGCTGTGTGGATGAATGTAAATTAACTTACACTAGCGGCTCCCCGAGCCAATCTAGGAATTGCTTGTGCTCGTAATCATTAGGATCACACAAATCACTTAAAAGACGTACTTAGACCGCAGAACTTAGCCAAAATAACATGTTCTTCACGCTAATAGAACTGCTTGTCTAGGAGCGGCTTTCATCGCCTACATTTGCATTTCGATAAAGTTTTCAATTCTTTTTTGCATCCTGCATAAAAAAGCGAAGGGATCACTGTAAGTCTCCTGAACTCAGCATAGCATCATTATTTTAACTTGCATCGGCTTTTCTCGATTTCTCCCTCTGATTTTTACATTTAATTAAATGGAAATTGGGACTGTACGATAGGCGTGCTGTGTGGTTGGACTTAGTAAAGTGAGAACTTAATCTAAAATCGAGACTGCTAAACATTATTGACCAAAAAAAGAATAAAATTTGATATTATTTGCGTGAGATTAAACCCCGACCTTGTTTTCAGGCTGAGTGAGGGTACTTGAGTGTGTGTGAACACCTTAAGGCAGAGCCCAAATCCCCGCCTTCCATATCACGTTCTGACTGATCCTAGCAAATATCACAAGTCAAATAATTTCATATTCATTGACTAGTACCAAGTAGCCTCCGCTAGTCTCAGGTAGATAGGGGCGAAATTGCGGTACTTTGCGACAAGTTGCCAGTAACCCCCCGGTGTGAAGTTCCGATCTTGTCAGCCTCCGCCTGCTTGCAGGTAGATAGGGGTGTGGTCATTGAATCCATCGACTTGGGAAAGGAGCGAAGAAAGGAAGGAACGATAGTATCTTAGGCGACAGGTTAAACAGGGAAGATGCATCCGGCTCTGAGCCGACTTCCCTATAGGCCACGTAATCCTTGCTATTTTTGCTTGAAAATCACACTTAAAAACTACAAGACTAATTGGACTCGATTTCGAGTTCTTCACTGTATTGAGTGTGAACACATGGTCTTGGATTGATTTGTTTGCCTCAGGTAGGAGTAAAATCCTATCTTCTTCTCGCCAAAGCAAGATGAGCGACTGGGGAGATCTCGACTCTTTATTCACCGATCTTTCTATGAGTCCCCCATGTAACTCATCTTCATCGGCCCAAGCGCACCTTGGACCACCCAGGACTCATGACCCTCTTGAGTCTTGGTTCCCTCATACTCAGGGTGGTTACTCTCAAACCAACCCTTTCCTCTCCTCCGAGATTATCGAGGAAGACCATTGCCTCGGCAATCCCTTCCTTGATTTGTCCTCTGACACCGATCTTATTTCCCACACAGGATTAGAGGACAAAATGCCGCCTAAAATGCCACCGGATAAGGAACAAATACGACAGATTCTTGCTCGCCTTGCCGAAGCCGAACAGAAGAATGCAGATCTCACAGCGCAGATGGGACAGATCATAGTAGCAGGAGGAATCGACCGACCAATGGTCTATGCCTACAACCCGACGGAGAATGAAATTCAGAATTGGTTGGCACCACCGGTTCCCGCCGAGGCATTTGAGCTGAAGCCCCACTTTCTCAGTCTGCTTCCGAAGTTCAACGGAAACACAAATGAAGAACCGTACACTTTCCTCCGTGACTTCGAGCTGGTTTGCAACAATCTTAGCCATCCCAATGTTGGCTAAGATTATATTCTACTGAAGGCCACCCCTTTTGCCTTAGGAGATAAGGCTGCTTATTGGTTGAAGAACTTAGGGGTGATATGTACTACCTGGATGTAGTTCAAGGACCTCTTCCTGAAAAAGTTCTACCCTCTCTGTAGGACTAATCAAATAAGAACAAAGATCGCCAGCTTCTCCTAAGGACCTAGTGAACCCTTCCACGATGCATGGGATAGGTTCAATGACTTAGTGCAGAAATGCCCCTGCCACGGCATTTCTAAGGCGATTCTAGTCCAGGCCTTGTTCTGTGGTCTAACCCCGAAGATGTAGGGGTTAGTCAGTGCCGCCTGTGGAGGAAGCTATCTGAACAAAAACGAGCACGCCGTATGGAAAATCTTGGAGCAGATGGCAGAAACCGGCAGGTCGCATGCCACCAGGGCCTATACGTTGTCTCCCTCAATTCTATCCAACGAGACAACCCGAAGGACTGTAGCGGATCTGACCGAGGACCTCATCCCCAGCATGGGGATGATTGCCGACAAGCTTACCATGGTCAAGCAGATCCACAAGAGGGTCACTATCCTTTAGTCTCTCTCACGTCTACCGAAGCAAGTGGAGGAACTCACTGAGAAGGTAGCCAAGATGAAGCTACCTGCCCCTTCTGCACCACCTACACCTGTGCATCGAGTCCATCTTGTGCAGGAGCAGGCACCGGGGCCTCACAGTGGCTGGGTGGAGGATCAGACTTACACCCAGCAGGACCAGCATGCACCCCCACAAGCAGAGACCGTCTACGAGGAGCCTCCGCAGGTGTTCGAGATCAACGGGCTGTGGTACAGCCGTGACCCCGTCAGTAGACAGTCGGGAATGGGGAACGGTCAGCCTCACCGACCTTCCCCAGCTTACCAAGCAACCAGCTCCGTCCCCGCACTGCGCTTTCAGTCCAGGCCAGAGCAAGTGTACCAGCCTCAGCAGCACCAGCAGCAACAACGCACATATCAGCAGGGCCCAGCACCGTCCCACCAGCAGCAGCAGTACCGGCATGGCCAGCAGGGCCAATACAGAACCTCGTCCACACAACAGCCAGCTCAGCCCACCGAATTAGAGTCTCTCACCTTGGCGATCCAGACCCTGTCTGATAGGGTCCAATAGATGCAGAATGACTACCTAGACATGAGCACCAATATCAATCGGATCTCTCGTACCCAGGACCAACAGATGGCGCCAAAGACCCCAATTCCTGCACAGGTTAAGGCCAACCCGAACAGCTTACACCATGGCCAGAACCGACCTCGAGATTAGGTATATTATTCAGATAACTATTTATCTGAACA
This sequence comes from Ottelia alismoides, assembly GCA_037367405.1. NCBI lineage: Eukaryota > Viridiplantae > Streptophyta > Magnoliopsida > Alismatales > Hydrocharitaceae > Ottelia > Ottelia alismoides. Next base: position 199,153 of record JAZKJV010010499.1, on the reverse strand, counting down.
TGAGATCATTTCGTACGATAATGTAAATCATATGTCCCTCAGGAGCGGAAGGACCGTGACCATACCTGATCGGGCACGGGCACAGAAGGAAGGAGCCTCCGAGACTCTACCTGAGGAGAACTTGGAGGAAGAGGAGGAGCAGCACCATCACCACCATCACCGGCAGAAGATGAGGACATCTGAGTCCCCGAAGCAGCAGTCCCGCATCCGCATGGAATTCGACGAAACCGATGAAGAGCCCGCACCTCCATCTGAGGAGGATCATCCAACAGTCACGGAAGAAGCATCACCAGTTTTGCCTCAGCATTTTCATTTCAGTCAGAGTCAGAGTCCTAGTTTGTTTCAGAGTCAGCGTCATGTAAAGAACTCAGTTCCTGAAGTTAATGAAAATCTTTCAGTTTCCGAACATGAGTTGGAGTCAATAATCCCTTTCCCCCGAGTTCTCAAGGGTGGAAAGAAGAAAACCAAAAAATCCAAAAAGATGACCCTGAGATGGCAGAGTTCTGCAATAAATACATCAAGGTCACAATCCCCTTTGACAAGTACGTGGAGATGACCCCTTGCATTCCAAAAATACCTTAAGGTGAGATGCACACCTACTAGGGTTAGCAGGAAGACCAAAAGCTGTGTTGAGAAACACGTTTTATCAGTAGGTAGGACTTGTGCAATAAAGAACTCATTTCCAAGGAAACGAAGAGACATGGGTGCACATTATGTAGTAAGTCGTGTTGATGACATCGCGTTTGCACACACTCTCCTGAACAATGGTTCCTCCATCAATCTGATGCCTACAACCCTCTATGAGCGGCTTAATCTCGGACCTCTACAGTTTACTGATAAATCAACCAAGAGGTCCCAAGGAGAATTGAGGAACATTGTGATCAAAGTTGAGGGGCAAGAATACATGGTGGACTTCACTGTCCTGGATATGAAAACCCCTCATAATTGGAGAGACTCCCAGATCATTCTAGGTAGGCCCTTCCTTAGAACAACAGGGGCCTTATTTGATTATAAGATCGGGAAGATTCAGTTCCAAACTCCAGGCGGAGATGAGGAACTCGAAATAAAGTAGACAAGATGGCAGAGTCCGGATTCAGAATCCAGCACCGAGTACTCTTCTACCGGAACAGACTGTGATCATGTAGACACAGTTGGGCCATGGAGACAGAACCAGCCAGCACCGATGAGTCCCTCCCCTCCGGAGATGATCCAGTGCATGAATCAGTTTGCGAGGTACTCAGAGACGAGTACAGCTCAGAACCTGCATCGCCCTACATCTTCGATGACGTAGAGGCCCAGTTGGGCCTGTCTGTCCTCCCCTCTTTAGGACAATCAGAAGATGAGGATGATGAGTCGGACGTGGCTTTTGCCGATTGCATGGAGACTTTTGACGATCCGACTCCTGAGCCGAACAACTTGGTGGCAGCTATCACAGAGAAAGATCCAGCTACTTCCAACACGGAGCCAGATCAGATTGAGCCAGACTTCTTAGACGATCACACTATTCCTGAGCTCAAACCCTTACCCACAACCTTAAAATACGCCTTCCTTGCAGGCCAGGACAAGAAATTTCCGGTCATCATCAGTTCGCGATTGACCGAGGAGCAAGAATCACGCTTGCTAGAGATCTTGGAGAAAAACCGCAAGGCGATAGGATGGAGCATTTCCGATCTCCACGGGATAAATCCCTTTCTGTGTTCGCACCATATTTACTTGGAGAATGAATCCAAACCCTCTCGTGAATTCCAACATCATTTGAATCCAAATTTATGAGAGGTCGTGAAGAAGGAGATAGAAAAATGGTGCAACGCAGGTTTCATTTACCCAATCTCCGACTCTAAGTGGGTGGCCCCAATCCATGTTGTTCCGAAAAAGTCGGGAATTCAGACGACCACCAACGAGGACGTAGAGGAGATCGTGATGCGAGTACCCACGTCGTGGCGCGTCTGTGTGGATTATAGACGCCTGAATGCCGCGATGAAGAAGGATCATTTTCCCCTATCGTTCATTGATCAGATCTTGGAGAGACTAGCGGGGAAAGAATTCTTCTGCTTTTTAGATGGGTTCTCGGGCTACAATCAAGTAGCCATAGCTCCAGAGGACCAGGAAAAGACCACATTCACATGCCCCTTTGGTACCTATGCTTTCAGGCGCATGCCTTTTGGGTTATGCAATGCTCTAGGTACTTTCCAAAGGTGCATGATTGCTGTATTCGCTGAAATGGTCAGCGAATTCCTGGAAGTCTTCATGGACGACTTCTCGGTCCACGGCGATTCCTTCGATTCCTGTCTTAGGAATCTGGACTGAGTCCTAAAAAGATGTTGTGAGGTCAATCTGGTGCTCTCTTGGGGGGAAAGTCACTTCATGGTGACAGAGGGCATAGTATTGGGGTATGTCATCTCCAAGAGAGGATAGGAGGTTGACCCTGCCAAGGTGGATGTGATCAGACGACTCCAGCCACCGACCAACGTCAAACAGTTGCGGCCGTTCCTCGGGCATGTTGGATTTTATCGAAGATTCATTAAGGATTTTTCTAAGATTGCCCGGATGCTAACTGAGATTTTAGGCAAAGACATGGAGTTTATTGTTAATCACAAATGTCTTGAGGCCTTTAAGCTATTGCAGGGAATGATAATGGACGCATCCATCCTACAAGCCCCAGATTGGTCTCTACCTTTTGAGATCATGACGGACGCCTCAGACTATGCTGTTGGGGCTGTATTAGGACAAAGGAGAGATGGCGCCCCGTTCGCAATTCACTACGCAAACAAAGTGCTTGACACCGCTCAGCGTAACTATACAGTTACGGAAAAGGAAATGCTTGCGGTAGTGTTTGCCTTGGACAAATTCAGATCTCACCTAATTGGATCCAATGTAACCGTGTTCACTGACCATACGACACTACGGTACTTGATGGAGAAGAAGGACGCGAAGGCGCGTCTACTTCGATGGATTTTACTTATCCAGGAGTTTGACTTGGACATCCGTGATAAACCTGGAAAGAAGAACGTAGTGGCCGATCATCTTTCTCGTCTCGAAGATCTTAATACTTCTGAGGTTTCACCAATTCGAGACTCCTTCCCTGATGAGTCAATTTTTATTATCGACTCACTCCCATGGTACGCCAATATCGTGAATTATCTTTTCTCCAAGAAAGTTCCTGAAGATTGGCCCAAGAGCCAAATCGACCGACTGAAGTCGGACGCTAGACACTACCATTGGGAGGATCCGATCCTTTTCTTCGAAGGATCAGATTGTGTCTGGAGACGGTGTATTCCTCAAGAGGAATACCAGAGTGTCCTTTCTTTATGCCACAGCTTAGAGGCAGGAGGACACCACTCCGAGAAGAGGACCACATGGAAGGTACTTTAGTGTGGCTTCTACTGGCCAACTCTGTTTCGCGATGCCATCGCCTTCGCGAAGTCGTGCCCAGTATGCCAGAGAATGGGAGGAACCGTTGGTTCCAAGGATGAGATGCCAATGCAGTCGGTCATCATTTGTGATGTCTTTGACGCTTGGGGCATCGATTTCATGGGTCCATTCCCTGTTAGCCACGGGTTCGAATATATCCTTCTTATGGTAGACTATCTATCCAGATGGGTGGAGGCTATCCCGACCCGAGCCGCAGACAGCAGGACTGTCTGTAAATTAATTAGAGAACACATAATCTCTAGGTTCGGGATTCCCAAAATGATGATATCTGACGGGGGTAGCCACTTTGTGAATCGGGAGGTGAAGAAACTCCTAAAGGACTACGGCATTGAACACTGTGTCGCTAGCCCTTACCACCCACAAACCAATGGTATGGCTGAGGTGTCGAATCGGGAGGTGAAAACAATATTGCAAAAGCTCGTCCGCCCGGATAGGAAGGACTGGTCTCAGATCTTAGATCAAGTCCTATGGGCGTATCGGACAGCTTACAAGACACCGTTGGGAACCTCCCCATTCCGAATGGTATTCGGAAAGCCGTTCCATTTGCCCGCAGAGTTAGTGCACAAATCAAAATGGGCAATTAAGAAGGTCAACTAGAACACGCACCTGGGACAGAAGTAGAGAGACATGGATTTGAATGAGCTTGTGGAAATTAGAAACCGCGCATATGACAACAGTTTGGTGTACAAGGACAAGGTGAAGCGTTGGCATGATAGATATATCAGACGAAAGACCTTTGTTTCTGGACAGAAGGTATGGTTGTTCAATGCTAGGCTGAAGATTTTCCAAGGCAAGTTGAAGTCTAAGTGGACGGGCCCATTTGTCGTTCGTACGGTGCATGATAGTGGATGTGTCGAGATTTCAGATCTCGCAGATGACGCACCGACATTCCTAGTAAATGGACAGCTGTTGAAGCACTTCGTCGATCCAATGAGCAGTTAGTCCATGTTGAGGAGATTGTATTCATGCATGAGACAGATACAACAGATACATCTCGAGCCACGTATGGGACCTTGCAACAGTGAGCCCTAGCCATTCGTAGCATCTTGAAAGATTCAGACCGACTCATCTGTATATATCATCATTCTTGTACATCCTATCCTTTCTCCCACGACTCTGGTAGACCCCAATTACTTAGGATAACCATATCCTAAGTATAGGGGGGGAGGAGTCACTTGAGTAGGCTCTCTGTACATTCTCCAGATCACATTGGTCCTCATACTCACTTCCGTCCTATACTTAGGCTGACCTGAGCCTAAGTATAGGGGAGACCGATGCCCGCATTGTATATTCATCCACTTCTCTCCTTGACCTCGTCTGCCCCACTTTTTGACTTTCTTCTACACTTAGGCTGCCAGAGCCTAAGTATAAGGGGGCCGATCGATTTCTATACATTTTTCTTTCTCTTTAGCTCTCTTACGCTTAGCACGAGCTATGTCTTTTTCCTCACTCTTCGTGCTCTGAGGACATAGCACACGCTAAGTATAGGGGGGTGTGTATATATTACATATATGCTTTAACCATAGCCCGTACTTTCACATATGTTTGTATATATTTTACAATAACTACGGGTGGGTAAAAATTGAAAAAAAAAAAGAAAAAAAGAAAAAAATGTGTATATACTTGTATAATACTCTTATAAATGGTGTAAAATAGGAGGTATACCAATAATAAAATAATAAAAATAAAAATAAAATAGGCTTCTTATTTACTCTTGCATATCATCTCTGCATCTAAAAAGAAAAGAAAACGAGTCTTGCATTTTCATAGCATGACATCTCATCTCATCTGCATACTTTGCATATGCAAAGTGAAAAGTTAGTGGGTTCTGAACCTAGTTATGAGTAGATATTGAGGATGGACTTGATTTGACTTTAATGTACCTAATTTCAGAGGAACCTTATAGGAGCTGGAGTTAAGATTTCTCAGGTCAAGTGACTTAATTCTTCGAGTCCGCAAGTCTATGTTCACATGTCATCTTAATTAGTCTAAGTAGAATATCTCGTGCACACGCATGATTCTTTTAGATAATGACCTAACTTGGACAAGCACAATGCACGTAGCTCTTCATTGATGAGGTGGTGAGGAGGTAGAATCCTTTAGCTTGGAGTAGCACACGGGTGGAAACATCCGTCCTCCTCTAGGGAGGGTAGTGCATCTCAACCTAGTCTAGTAGTGTTGACGTCTAAAGACGGGACGTTGTGGGTTGCAATAATGCTTCAAAAGAGGGATAGTCTATTGGCTCAAGAGGAAAAACTCCTGATGTACATGCTGCACCTTGTATATAGTTCAAAAAAAAGAAAAGAGAAAAAAAAGAAAAAATGCAAGAACTCCAAAAAATCAGACATGTCCAAGAAAAAAATAATACATGTCGGAGTATGTATATTAGCAAGAAGTCTGCAGCTGGATGGCTTGGCTACACTGGTCAGGCATCCCGGGATAGGTAGCTACACTGGCTATCGTCCATTCTTTTCTCCACCCCCTCCTCTTGAGTTGGTCGCACTTGAACTTAGAAGGGAATACCCCGCTCCTCGAGGAAAGAGTTACTGGACCGGGTTATTTGAGTTACCTTTTTAGAGGAGGTTGTTTCTGAGCCATTTCTGATGTGGAGAGTTACATTTCACTTACATAGTACAAGTAAGAATCATAGTCATCAGAAATTTGCATTTGGGGATTTGTTCTGACCTGAATATTGAGGCGTCTTGAATAGAAGACTTGTGGAACTTGAAGTCTGTTAGGTCTTAAGTTCAGGTCCAAATAAGGTTCCGCCACACAATTAATCCAAAGGTCGAGTCAAGCTCCATTTTTAACTTTGGTTCATGACCTTGGTATGGAACCCAAAATCATTTCACTCTTGCATTTCATTTAGTTGCTCGGGGACGAGCAAGGTTTAAGTATAGGGGGTTGATGAATCTGTGATTCATCACTCTAACAGTTAAAAATAGAGCCTTGTTCCCGAGTAAATAGAGGCATATTTCCCTTTATATTGCATAAATAGCATTCCTGCATGCATACATAATGCATGCATTTTAGCACTCCATTAGCATTTAAATAAGAAGCCAACATCATCTGTAAAAGGTCCACTCATAAAAATAACCTCTTCCTTATAATATATACTCCTTAGTTAATAATATGGGGAAGAAAGCCCGAAATCCCCCTTGTAAAATAGCCAATAAAGCCCTAGAACCCCTAGAGCATAAAATACCCATATCTCCCTCATACAAACTCCAAAATAGGTCTACTCACTCTAGAATTATACACATTAAAAGACCTTTAAAATGAGACTAATTTCATCCAATTTGGAGCTCGTATGAAAAAGTTGGGTTTTTGGGCCTCTTTGTATACTACAGGTATGTATATTTGTATCTTTGTATTTTTTGTATCATAATTGACCTCATCTCTGTCTTTGGTCAACATGAAACTTGTAGATCTCATCGAGATCTACAACTTTCATGTTTTGAGTTTTTTCCAAATTCGGCCCCCTCTTCACTCTACCCTTATTTCTTTCCAGCCAATCACAACAGGCCATGTGGCGCCATCTGGTTGCGCCATGCAGTCCGCTCCCCTTGCCCAGGCCGCCGCGCCTCTGAGCCGTTGGATGGTCTTGTTGATCCATTGGCCAGATGCTCTCCACGTGCGCCCTAAATGACCACCGTCTGATCAAGTCCCCCGCTTCATCTGACCCGCTCATTAGCGCCTCTTCCACATTGTGCCACGTGGTGCATTCTGCGCCATCAGATCACGCCCCAGTCTTTCCATCTGAGCCATTAGCCCCACAAACATCTCAACCGCCCGATCAAAACACCCCACGCTGATCGCATCCGTCCGCTCACGCCTCTCCCCCATTACGCCACGTGGCCGCATTACGACGCTCAGATCACCGTGCCCAGATCTTCATCCAACCACTCCATTCCGCCTCGATCACCACCGTTGGATCACACGATCCAACGGTGGAGACTTCGTCTTCCACCTCCAGCGCCCCTCTCTCCCACGTTCTTCGCCTTGCGGGAGGGGCAGTCCCTTCCTATTCTCAGCCGCGCTCCTTCCACCGTCGACGACCACCACCACCTCCACGTCCTTCCCCACTCGTCCCTCATCCTCGCCAGCTACTGCACTACCCACGTCGATCTCCAGCGACGTCCCACGAACCCCTTAAACCTCGCTCCATCACCAGCCCGGCCGAGACCTCCAACCTATAAATACTTGCCCTCCGGCCAATTTCAGACCCATCCGCCACCCCTGAGAGATTCCCCGAGCTCGGAGCATCCAATTAGTGACAGTAATTGCACGATTCCTTGAGAGAAGACGGTCATCTTCTCCGGCGAGATCCTCGACCCACTGCCGTGTCGCAGCCCTCCTCTCCGAGCTGCTTCTTGAGCTCAGGGACTTACCTCCCCTTCGAGCGACGATCTGGACCTCCCCCTCGAGCTCCAAACCCCATGTAAATACCTCCATCTCCGTTTAATCTTCATTTTGATTTTTCGTCAATTTTCTCGCATTTAATTACACCTCCACCGTCATCTTCTCGCCTCTCTCTCACTCCACCAAGCTCCGCGACGGAGCTCTCATCCTCGCGGTGCCATTCACACCCTCCTACGACGTACTTCTCTTTCCATCGATCTCCAGCTCCGCCACTTGGCCGGAGCACCATCGCCAAGCCACCTCCGATCCGCTTTAGGCCTCGTCGTCCTCCTCCACATCTCCACGATTGCATGCACGAGCTTCGGCTATCCTTTTTACACTTGCAGGTACTTCTTCTTCACTGATCGGAACTTCACCCGAGTTCCTTTGGAGCTTCGTCGCCAGCGAGCTCCGACAACCCTCTCCAGCTCCTGAGACCACCAGCACCTTCATCGCATCGCCGCACGTCTTCTGGGATACCTCCAAGACCTCGGAGAGCGTCACCGACACCTGGAAGGACGGGCGGAGCCAAGGCATCGTCGCCGGAGCTCCGCCACCTCCTCCGTAGGCGGCGGAGGACCATCGGGGGAGAAGCCCCAGCTACCGTTCGATCACCTCGATCGAACGGTCGACTTCGCGCCACGTCGCCACTCAGCCGAGCCTCACAGGTGTCGTTGGATCCTTCTAGATCTAACGGCGCCTAGCCCGCCACGTCATCGACATCTGGAGCAGCCAGGAGCCGTTGGACTGTCGTGATCTAAAGATCAGCATTCAGCCATGTCGCCCCTTCCATCGCGGTCCAGTGCCCGTTTGATCTATCCAGATCTGACGGCCTACCAGTGTGCTACGTGTCTCCTTCCAGCAGCCATTGGATCACTCTTGATCCAACGGTCTTCAGCCCGCCACGCAGAGGAGTCCGAGCCTCTTCTCCGAACCTAGGCTTGGACTACCCGAGGCTAGCCGAGCCTCCAGTCGAACCTCCAAGAGCACCCGAGCCAAGCCCCGAGCCTCAAACGCCGCCCGAGCCTAGGTCGACCACGTGAGGAGCACGTGCGGCCTGGGTATTTTACACAGAGGCCCTCGGGACTTTTTGAAATTACAAAAAGGTCCCTGTGAAGCAGACCCCACGTAAGGAGCACTTGCTAGTGGAGAAATTGCATATCAGTCCCCTGCATTATAGGTAATTGCATTTAAGTCCCTGTCAGCATATTTATTTTATGTAATTTTATTTTCCTGTATTGCAAATACACCCTTGTCTTTGCACACATCCCTCTGTCGCATTTTACATCATTTTTGAATTCCAAAAGTTGCATTTTGTTGAGTAACTTGTCCTCCATCTATTGTGCTACTTGTCACATTTTTGTAATTACAGTAGATTTTTAAATGAATTAATTGGTTGATTTGTGTAATATTTTTCCCACTGAGACCTTTTAATTTATAATTAATTTTCTGTGACTCTAAAAATTCTCAAAAAATTCACAGTAGCTCCAGGATAGTGAACTCAACCTTACAAAAAATATTCATGTCATTTGCATATATATCGAGGCCTGAATAAATTCCTTAGTGATTTTCTTATTTTAATTTTAATAAATTCATTTCACATTAAAATTATGGTTTATCAATTTTCCTAGATTCCTTATTATTAGAACTATCTAGGATAATTTTTGTTCTTGAAAAAGATGTGATTTGTTATTTATTAAAAATAAATTAGTGAAAATCATCCTGTCTGCATCTTTAATTCACTGTAAATTCATTTAATGTCTAAAAATTCCAAAAAAATTAGGGTAGCTTAATTTCATCATAATCCATCATCTGGCCAATTTTCATAATTTTTAGACTTCATTTGATATTTAATTGAATTAACTTTGAAATGGCTTGCTTATTGCATGTGTCTGCAGAGAAAATAAAAAAAGAATAAAAAAATACTCCTCGAAAATCTAACACTTGGATATTTGCTCATAATTCACCTAAGGAGACGGATGCCTCCCTGAGTTCGACCTTGGACTTCACCAAGTAAAAAAAATTGCTGCTTGAAATTAACTCAAATCTGTTTAAAAGTGGTTTTTGATTAGCCTCTCGTATCCGACTACAACGAACGACATCTAATTAATTTGGACATTAACTTGACCGAGTTAACATAGGGTGCGGGGTGGTTATCAGTAGGCCCACAAGTGAAGGAGCTGTCGTGGGGAGCAAGCAAACCTTAAACACGGAACTGGAGCCTGAAGAACTACTAATGGAGCAGCAGACACAGAGAAGTCAGTGAGTGAGGTTACCCACAACATCAGTTGGTTGCCAGTGAGGTCGTCAAGGTTCAGGCCTAGTAGCACCCCTCCCTTGCATTTCTAATGTTCCTGACAAGACTATAAAAAAGCCTCCGTGACATCTTGTTCTTGGACGGTTTTATAGGAAGAGCAACCAGCTATTATGAGGTCTCAATCACCCTAATCGTCCAGCATTAGATATTTGAAAGTCGATTTAAACGGAGTAGTGCTCTTTCTTCTTTATCCGACCTTCCCCTCCCAGTCTTCGAGGGACAATTGAAGGAGAGGCTCTCAGGTAATAGACTCTGGGAATGTTGTCAGGCTCTGAGGATGCCTACTTCCTCATGTCCTTGCCTTGCGAGGCCTACCTCCCCGTACTGCTCTGGACTGGGGATCGCACCTCAAAGAGACCTTGCCCAGAGGGCCCTACTTGAGAATTTTAAGTCCTATCCTAATAGTCTGGCAGAAGCAGAAAAGAAGTCAACATAGAGCTTTTTTAAGTAACCAAAGAGGAATTGATTAAGTAACCAAGTAGTCATTTCAGCCTTAAAGCTCTTTTTCCTCATTCCGGGAGCCTCTTCAGAGTGGCGCAGTATGCCAGGATCAAGAGAAGTTAAAGCCGTCGGTGAGTCCTCGAGATAATTTACTTCGGACTAGCTCAGCCTCAAAGAGATCTTCCTTTTTCCCAGTCTACTATAGATGTCGAGTCTGAAAGATCCGTGGTCGATTGCTTTTCATTCTCTCATTTACCTCGCCCTTTCAGAAATAGAAAACAGATAGTCTGCTATTCCTTTCATAGTCAAATATTTGACTAGCTTGATTGGCGTCATATCGCGATATATAAGGGTTGATTTCCTTATATATGAGAGCTGGCAAGAATCCACTCTTTCATTCCCTCCATTCCTAGCTTTCTTTGTCTTTTCAGGGGAAGAGATCTATCTTCGCTTCATCATCAGACCAGTCTCAGGGCCTCGACTCAAGTAGTAGAAAGTTCCTGGTAATAGAGAAAGAACTAGGCATTCAATGCTTGATCGATCTGAGGAGTGTATATAACAAGATACTTTCCTATATAATATATAGTGACGTATCTCTCTTATATATTCACACTTATATAATCAGAAAGTAAGAAAATCTCAATGCTTAGTTATTAGTTGGTTCCGTCTTAGTTCTTCCCGAGAAAGAATGAAGAAATCAGTCTCATCCGGCCAGTTGGAAGGAGACCCACCTTAGGGGGCTCGATGTGCAAGATAGGACAAAGATGAGGGTCATGTAAAGAAAAGAGAAGAGGGGTCCGAGGAGATATGAAAGTCCTCACAGGGGGGCTTGCATTTTGAGTCAGTCGTCGAAGTGAGAACCCAATCTATACTATATTTCCGAAGACGAGAATCTTTCTGTTAGTAGTACGGAAAATCCAGTCATGAATTGAGAAAGTGCAGAGTTGGCATCTACCTCCGCCACAAATGAATGTCCAGGAGCGGACCGGACCGGACCGGACGGATGCAACAGTCAATATATGTGACCCCAGACTCATCCTACTACTATTACTGTTCTACTCTAATAATCCTCAATATTGTCGGCAATCCAGGGAGGGTGCGTAGGACTACTATGATCTTTGGGAGTGTGAGTCCACCAAAAGTCTAATCTCATCCATCTGCAAGGGACCCGCTTTGACAACCTCATCTTAAGAGTCACGGAGGGTTTTTCCAAAAAGAAAGAATATGCATGATCGTTGCTTGCCTATTATGCGAGCCTTCTTCATCCCCTCCCTGAGCTTCACTCTATAGACAGAGCGAGCTTTTTTTTTTTCCCGTAATCTGAGTAGAGAGTTGAGCCTCGTAGCTTTGATCTGGGCCTATAGCTTGTTATAGTTAAGGATTCCCCCTTCCTCAGCAAGGCTACTTATGAAAACTTCCCTTCTATTTATTGTTGTTTAATATATTAGCAGAATGCATGTCTTTGAAAGAAATGAAAAGAGGCCCGAGACCTCGAGTGAAAGGTGTTTAAGTGTCTACTTTATTTGCGCCAGGAAAGAGCAGCTTTTGATAATTATACAAAGTTGATGAGAATATGCTTCGACACAGGCAAGGATCCAGATAGAGAGTTTGCCCTCCCCTCTTTCTACCCATATGCCTGCCGCAGAGCGGGAGTGCCACGCACGAGCGGAGTGAAAACTCGGGTCCCCTCTCCTATGGAAGCAGGAGACGTCGGATTGCGTATTGAATATACATCCATGTCTTTTTTGTTCCACGCAGACTGATCACATGTCCCTTTCATTGTTACAACCTTCTTTCTTTATGTCAAAGACTAGATCCCCACGTAAATGATCATTGGATCTCGGTTCTTCTAAACTGTGATGGCTATTCATTCAAGTCTTTGGGTAGCACCACCAGATTTTCAACAAGGTGGAAATTATCGTATTCTGTATGTACATGTTCCTGCAGCTCGGATGAGTATAGTAGTTTATATCGCAACGACTATAAACTCTTTCTTGTTCCTATTAACAAAATATCCCCTTTTTCTTCGCTCTTCTGGAACCGGTACAGAAATTGGTGCTTTTTCTACATTGTTGACCTTAGTGACTTGGGGCTTTCGGGGAAGACCCATGTGGGGTACCTTTCGGGTGTGGGATGCTCGTGGGACCTCTGTATTCATCTTGTTCCTTATTTACCTGGGTGCATTGTGTTTTCAAAAGCTTCCTGTCGAACCGGCTCCTATTTCAATCTGTGTTGGACCGATCGATATACCAATAATCAAGTTTCTAGTCAACTGGTGGAATACGTTGCATCAACCTTGGAGCATTAGCTGATCTGGTACATCAATACATCTTTCTATGCCCATTCCAATCTTGTCCAACTTTGCTAACTCCCCCTTTTCAACCCCCTCCTCTTTGTTCTGGAAACACGTCTTCTTATTCCATCTTTTCCCGAATCCCCCTGGACTGAGAGGGTTGGTGTGGACTCCAACCCCGCCCTCCCGGGAGGGTAATATATAGTATGGACGAAAACCTTTATTTCTAGTAGATTATAGAAGAAGTCACGCATTAAAGTCACCTAGTTTACTCCTCCCATTTCTTTCTCGCCCTCTAAATGACAATTGAAGGAAGACCCCCCCAAAACCCCTTCCCAACCCCCACCACTAGACTTTCATATAATAAGCTCGAAACATCGCCATGCGATATATTTATCAATCATAAAGATCAGATGAAAGATGGTTTCTATGTATCCTGGTGAGCGGCATGGTTCTTGTTCATCCTCTTTTTCTGGGCAAAGTCAGGAGAGTGAGAGTTGTGAGGCAGAGAGAGTGGGATCAACTGGTCTGGTAAGGATAGGGCATCGATAGCAAGGTCTCGATCAAGGAAAAAAGGATCTATAGTGGGCAGGAAGGAGATGTCCCCGACCCTACATGGGTCCACTTTAGAACGAGCCTGACCAAAGGGGGCTCGTCCAGATCAGTGGTTGTGGGCACCAGACAAGGAGGGTCTCCTCACTCTGCGAAGCGCATGGGAGTGGATTCGCCCAAAGCTCCCGCTTGTCCCTTGGGGGAATGTGGTGTACCAGAAACCTGTCCGGAGATCCTTCTTTCCTCCAATCAAGAACCAACTTTAGACGAAAGGATTTTTGATTGAGAAGTGCGTCGAGGCCAAATCATAACACGAGTTTACAAGTTCCCGACCAAAGCTAGTTGGTTAGCTGGAGCGTGATGCTAAGGGTAGTGGGACTCAGTTCCGACAACATTCTAGCATGAATATAGGAGTTCCAATACGGGACATCCGCACCACTAACTCCTGCTTTAGCAGGCAGGGTATTAGCCTATTAGGATACCAGGGGTACTAAGGGCGGGGGGTCGTAGGGAGGGATGTTAGTAGACAGATTAGAAAGCTACAACTAGAGGTAACAGATAAAGGCCAAGGTCGAATAGACATGTCTCCTGGCAATTGGGAAATGATTAACGACTATCAGCACTTGATGCGTCAGGTTTGCTAATAGTTTGGGTTCGCGATTGCCTATAGTTTGAGTTGGTGGGGACGGTTCTGACTAGTTCCGCTCAATGTATCACAGTTTCATTTCGTAATGAGGAGAAGATTGTGTTATCAGTAGTATATGGCACCAACTCAGACTCGGAGAGGAGGGCCCCTTAGGGGGAGCAGCTGCCTCTATCATTGTCTGAGGTCTCTGGAGCGGATTTGACCTTTAAAGAGTCTTAGGGAATGAGCTCTCCTAAATTGGAAGAAAATAGTCCTAACGGAAATGATCTTTTCAAGCCTCACAAGCTTGGGAAAGGTCTATCTTGACCTCAAGCCGTCTAACTAGTATATAATCTGGTAAATATCAAATATATAGTAGTCTTCGATCGCCCTTTCTACCCATTTGAGAAAGCTTATAGCATCCCCCGGGGAATCTTCGATATTATCTTTCAGAAGCTGCCCTTCTCATACTCGACCCATCGATCATCTGTCATTTGGGTTGACGAGTAAGTTATATATCTAAGAAGCAGAGGCCGAATATATAGTTGTGAAATCATCCTCCAGACCCTATAGATAGAGCTACTGCCAGAGATGTGTACCAGGAACAGGAACCCTCCACTGCCCCAGACTGAGGATGTATACTCTCGAGTGTCCACAATGGAAAAAAAGCCATCCATGCCCTTATCAATTTGCCAGAACATAGACAGGAGTCAGAACTATAGGAAATGCTGAGCCAAAGACTCTGTCTTGCCACAAGGACTAATAGTAGGTGCCGGACCGTCCTGTCTAGTCGCCCAGCAGCTAGAAAGCACAACCGCCCTATATCTGCATCACTCGATCTCATAGCTCTTCAAAAGCAGCCCTCATCCTCGAACACGCCCGAAGGAGAAGGCCCCGCTCTAAGCTCTAAGGCTAATACTCGACTGGTTTTGCTCTTTTCTCTTATCAAATCAAAGAATCCGTGTGATGCCATGAAAGACCTAGTACCAACTACAGGCCTTCTAATGCCCTCTCACTCCAACTATTTATTCGCTTTGGAGAAAGAGAAAGAAGTAGCCTGAGGGTACGTCAGCCGCAGTCATGCCATTCTCTCTTCAAAACCTCGCTTCGGCCATGGAATTCTATATCGCGAGAGCCCGGTCTGTTCTCGCTTTCTGGAAGGGAAGAGGCTTCAACCTTGACCTGCCCCTACTGATCTTAGTCTAAGAGAAAGGAGCCTCCGGTGTGGTGAACCTGAACTAATGATTATGGATCTGATAACAGATGGTCGACGAACTTCCCCAGAAAAAAAGAGTACCACGTCAGAGTCCACTTAAGAAGAAAAGCTATCGCCAACCGAAAGAATGGAATTAGTAACAGCCATGGTGTAAGAAGATATTTACTACTAATACAGAAGAATGCATTAATTATATATATTCTCGATAGTGTAGCCTATATATTAAAGCCTAGTCAATTCCTTAGCTTTTTCATCCTAGCCTGCTACGAACCATTATAATAGAAGAGTCAGAGAGATACTTTCTCGATACTGTGAATTCTCTCGCATCCATACTTCACTAGTTCCGGTAATCACCCCTGCGGCTCCCTTTCTAGTTGATGTAGAAGTCAGTCTAGGCTAGGCGAATCGGGAAAGGAATTCTTCAGGGTCTGTGATGTCAAAATGGCTGAAACCTGCACTTTTCCAGAGGAAGGTCGATCTATGAGTCAAAGTGACTTGAGAGTGAGTTTCGAGATAGTTAGGGATATTTTTTCAGGTAGGACTATTTAGCGATCTGGGCTTAGGGAAAAGTGACTGACTGATTAATTTGAGGAAGAATTCCACCGCACAAAGATAGGAAGACGCGCTGAGTAGCAACTAGCCTAGAAACTCTCCTACCTACCTTTCCTAGCCTAATTGATGTCTTAGCCCCTCTCATATTATATATCTAGATGAGAAGAAGGAATCTCTCAGTTCATTTTGAGGTCTAGGCAGACAAATAGACCGCTGGGTAAAGGAGCAGTAATGACTTATGTCAAAAGGAGGCTAGATCCTGCATAGACTGTCGAAAGTCAGATATACTCGTCCACCCACCCCTAGACCAGCTATGCAAAGGAAAGAGGGAAAAGTGCGTCATATATATACGCGGGGATGATTTTCCGATCTGCTTGCTATAAGCACGACTCGCACTTGAGACTATCTATACACTTCGTTCTTTCCTAGGGAATCGTCGATACAATATTTCCGAATTGGAAGATGCGCAATGTGATATATATTACATAAAAGCATCAACTACTTAAACCTCCCGCTTCCCTGCTCAGGCTGACTACGTGAACCTCTAAGCTTTCACTCGCACGCACCACCTTACGGGAAAGTTCTCTTTCTTAATGTTAGTACAAGATCGTTTCGCCTTTGGGCTCACTTCTCGCTCTGACCTTTTTCTTAATTGGAAAGAGATGTCGGATGTAGTATAGACAAAAAGCTTCACAATTTTTTATAATTATTAAAGAATGAGGAGAATAAAAGTGAGCCTTCGCACTTCCCCTCTTTCCCCTGTTAAGTGATGGGCATCCTAGGAACTTAATGAAAAATCCAGTAGGTACCACCCATACTACACCTTACTCAGCTTCCTTCGCTACATCTGTCATCGCATCAACTACATCCTACACTGTGTACAAAGTCCTAGCCTCTGCGCCTATACTGCTTTGACCTCTTCGTCAACTCCCCAGTAGCCCGAGACTGGAGTTTCCCCTCTTGACCTTTACCTAGGCCCTACTTCGACAATTGCCTGCAACCTATTACCTTAAAGAGATCAAACCTTAGGGTGCGTTTGGTTCGGGGGTTACCCTCCACTTTGGGTGGGTTACCCCCCAAAACCCATATTCCCAACCCACTAGTGGGGCCCACTCTCTTTCCAATCAAAAATATATATATATTATACCATCATATCATCTAAAAATCATAAAATACTCAACTTCTATTCACTATTTTAAACTTCAATACAATCACATCACAACAACCACCCACTTTTTCAAATTTCAATACAATCATACCATAATAACAACCAACTTTTTCAAATTCCAATACAATCACATCACACAAACCCTCCCAACCCTTAACCCACCAACCAAACACACAAACACAAAACCGGGTTATCCACCCCTGGATAACCCACGAACCAAACGCACCCAGGGATTGAAAACTAACTAGCTATTGGCATTTTCCTAAGCGCTTGAGTTTATTAGTAGATAACTTCCAAGCTTGCTTCCCCCTCCCCCCACCCCCCTCGTCGATAAAATGGAAGCGAATAAATAGTTGGAGTAGAAGCATCAGTCTTTGAAAGCTCATGCTGACGAGTGAAAACAGCTCATAGGTTTTCCCTTTGTTGGGGGTTTGGGCCAGCCAGATTCTTTTGAGGAACGGAATCATATCCTGCGATTGATGCTGATCAAGATCCAAGAGAGAGAGCTTATCTAGTGGGTGGTAGGCGGATGTCAACCGAAAATACACATTTTTGTTGGGCTTCCATATCATCAGGGCTAGTTCTGTCCCCAGCATCGATGAATCATTATAATTTGCAATGGAAGGAAAGCGTCTATGAAAAGATGTCTGAGATCAGCATTCCAAGAGTTATTCTCATCTCTGATAAGCTCCTACACCATAGAAGGGACAAGAGAATAGGAGATCTCCCTAATCCAGTCATCTCGCCATGGTCGACTGGCCATTTTTTACCCTCCTTTAAAGAGTCCGGCTTTGATAGCGCATATGTATGTCTTTCCAAAAGGATGAATGTTCAGGAGGACATTTAGCTTCCAAGAAATCCTTGGCAGCTTTCTCAAGAGAGTAGGAAAGATTTTTGGGGTCATGTGGACCCGCTAGAATGCGGTATGTTGGTATGGAATCTAAAGAGGATTTGACCAAGACTGTTCTCCCAGCTTGGGATAAGGCATTTATCTTCATTTTTTGATGACGTTTTGAATTTGTCCTGAATCAGACATGATTAAGGTCTTCAGTCTAGCATTCTTAATAGGCCAAATAAAGATCTCCATTTGAAGATTCCAGAAATAGTGAGCATTTCCTTATATATATATATATATATAATAGGCAATTGGGACTCAAAATCATGTAGGATTTGCTATAGCTCACCTTTTGTCCTGAATATTTACAATAGTAATCAAGGAGTCTGCCTAGTGCCCTAGCTTCATGGGGAGAAGCTTTCCCAAAGAGTAGAGTCAACGGATGGAGATGGGAGGGGTTGTTCTAGCTAACTTCATGCCGTCAATGCAAGCGGAATTCAGGCTTTTGAGGAGGAGGCGATTAAGCTCAAAAAATAAAGAAAAATGGAGACGAGGGGCAACCCTAGGCCATTAGAGGGAGAAATTATCCCATGAGATGAGCCATTAATGAGCAAGGAGTAGGAGACCTTTGTGATGCAAGAGCTGATCAGATTGATGATAGTTTGAGGGTAAAAGGGGTCTGGGGGGCTGCTGCTAGCTTTCATAGAGACTTCTACTTATCTATACGAAACGATAACTTAGGGGTAGGAAAAGAGTCGCGATATTCAATACAGTAAATACTCGAAGGGGCACAGATCTCACTGGAATGTCGAGGGGCTAGCGTAATTGGCTGGGCAACTATTCTTTAAGTAGAGACAAAGACTTCAACTGCTACCCCATGGCAGACTAAGGAATTCTATTCTACCTGGTCTGGACCCCCCGGGGGAATTCAAACTCCCCTCTATAGACCAGGAAGGGACAGGGAATACATGGATGCTCACTCTGGACCCAATGCTTAGGTTCTGCTTTCAAAGTCCTTTCCTTAGCTTAGGAAATGGTTCTGTCTCTGCTTTATCAAAGCTGCTTTCTTTTTTTATTAATAAGTCGTTCTTCTCTAGTTCTTTCTCACTGGAAACTGGCTTGCTTCCTAAGCTAAGAGACTCACCTGTAGATCAAGTCTAGCTTGTCAGTCAGGCTGAGACTAGTGATAGGGGGATCTAACCCGCTATCAATAGCTTTAGCTAGATCTCTATACGGCTCTTCTTAAATATTTTAAAGGGATATAGATGAATTTCTACTTTTGCATTTGAAAGATGATCGACGGGCAGATCTTGCGACCTCTGATCTTGCTGAAGCTTTAGCGGAGCTATCCCCATTTTCAAACAAAGGCACTTGCGACTGGAGAGCTGACTTTCTTGTTTTATAACCCAATATCACCAACTAAGAAAGGCTGTAGTGGCTTTCAAAGAAATTGGAATAAAAACTCGACACCCCTCTCCCGTCTGGTTCTCGTTGCATATCATTCCACTCGTTCGGCCACCCCGACGCCACTTTCCCCTACAACACTTTTTCTTAATCAAAGGCATAAGGTTCTTTCTTACCTGGACCACCAAACTAAGAAGGAACTAAAAATTCAGATTAGATAGGCTGTTGACTAAGGGATGAAGTGACTAGTAAAGTACACACCTAAGATGAACCTCTATAGGGATAGATTATGTGAGATGTTGTTTGAAATCATGTTCTTAGCCGGTCGCGTTCCGTCATCGGGATAATGAGCTACCGTGGATTACGTGTTATATTTGACAAATAGAATGAATGAGTAAGGCGAGACCACATGCTAGCAAAGAATTCGACACACTGCTAGATAACACTTCTAGAACTCAATGATAGAAAAGTCAAATTCTCTAGTAAATAGTATTTGATGAAAGAAAGAGAACAAACAAAAATGGGAACAAGAAAGATTTATGAAGCTACCTCTGTTTTATATATAACTAAAGCTCCGATTCCCTTAGATTTTGAATATAACATAGATCCATAAGAAATTCAATGATATGGAAAGACATAATGTCTAACTAGATTATTTACATATCAAATCAAAGTAGCTAGTCTCTGAAGCAAAAAAGAAGCCTGAAATCAATATGGTTTTCTTTCTTCAATAGATCGTAGGGCACTCTTTCTCTTTGCAGAAGGTGGTATTGACTACTTTAGTCTTATCACCAGATACACAATTAATCTATGATTTCGAATCCAATAATGATAATTTTCGGTCAGTGTCCTAGTGGAAAAATCTATTTGTGTCTTTTTCTGTCTATTTCATTTTCTCTTTGTTAGTGCTGTCAATAATGATTGGTTGATCAAGAACTTTCAATTGGCTAGTCAGAACAATGAAATTGGTATTTTGTGTTACATTACGATCCTATCTCGAGAAATTCAAACCCGTTGATATATAATTGTGGTAAGTGTTTTATCAGCATATGTAGAAAAAACATATATAATCTAGCTTTTTCATTCCTACTATAACTAGTTATTTCGGTTTTCTACTATCCTCTTCAACTAGAACATCAGCTTTATTCATTGATTTGAACAAGACTGATTTGAAATATATGACTTTTAAATGAACATCATCAAAAGAAGGATTTTCCGGGATTTCAAGTATTCTATGTTTCCTTAACTGAGACTAGTGAGAAGGGGTCAAGGCTAATTTCTTGTCATTGAGATTAAGGGATAATTCTAAGAAAGATTTAGGAAGAGATCTGACCTCTTTTTTATCAACTAGACCTCAAATTAAAAAACAAGATATATAGATTATTTATGCAGTTTTTCTATTTGGAATCGTGTTAGGTCTAATTCCTATTACTGTGGCGGGATTATTCGTAACTGCATAATTACAAAAAAGACACGGTGATCAGTTGGATCTTTAATTGAGTAACATTTCTTTTTTTGATTGACGCTAGTTATAAGCAGAGAGGAGGTCAAATTCTCGCACCATTTGATTAAGTTCTTTTCTTATAATTAGTTCGTTATGGGCAGCTAAATAATAAGAAAATCACGCTCTGTAGGATTTGAACCTACGACATCGGGTTTTGGAGACCCGCGTTCTACCGAACTGAACTAAGAGTGCTTTCTTTGATTTATTGATGGATTTTATATTAAAAGAATAGAATAAAAAAGAATAAGATGATTTTTCAGACGAAGAAATTATGGCTAATGAAAATTGATCTCAATTATCCCTCGTTACTGCCCATGGAGAAGTATATTAATATAATAATGAATCCCACGTTACTACCCATAGGAGAAGTAATAGGTATGGATGATAGGATTTTCACACATGAAATTGAGTACCCAAAACAAACGCGCTACCAAGTAGCGCTACATCCCTTTTTGAAATTATTGTACAGGACTTTCCCTAGTCAAAGTACAAAAGTAACTAGATATTGAAGGCTTGTTTTCTACATCATTATTTGATTCTTTACCAAAAAGCATAGGAGCTGGCTTTCGAATCTGAATCCATATTTATCGACGGAGAAAAGAGTCTGTCATCTGAGATTTTGATTAAGGGTGTGAAGTCGTGTAAAAATACAAACGATCTTTAACTACAGCACACGATCGTATATGTATGACAATAAAGAAAGAAGAAGGAGGATTTTCAATACGAGATATAAAAACATATCTCTCTGTGGAACCCGCGCTAAGTACTATATGGTTTGGGTCTTTAGCAGATTGATTGAAATTCATCCTTTCTTCCCAGACGCCTTGTCATTCTAGTGGGAAAAAATGCAAAAAATGCCCGTGATCAACTTCTTCTCCTTTTTTCGGTTGTTTTTATGGGAAAGAAGAAAAGAAAAGGATCCTCAGCATCGCATCGAGTAGATCTAAGATCGAATTTGGGAGAATAGAAATGCGGGTCTAGGGCGGTCCCCCCCGTAAAATGATAGAATAGAAGATACTAAAACGAAATATTTGAATTAGGATCAGAATAATGGAATTGTATTCTAAATTATGACATTCTAACGAAAGATTGAGAATTTCAAAATTAGCTAATGGTAACTTCTATTTATTTTGTAATTCTATACTCCTTTCTTCTATAATAGAAAAGTGGAGTCGAGGGAGTGTCGAAAGGGGGTTCATGGCGAAGGGTCAAGATTCGCCCGAAGAATAGAATTTAGATGCACATACGAGGCAAATGTTGTTCCGTAGACAAACGAGCCATATCCTTTTCCTCTTCGGAGGCATTCTCCCTTCCTTTTTTCCCTGGAGGATCCACTAGAACTCCTCTTCGGAATTGTCCGATTGGGGAACGACGCGATGCGGTTCTCCGGTATCCAACGACCTACCACTTTTGGAAAATAAGGGAGATGAGTGAACCTGTGGGGCCAAAACGTTGTCGTCCGGTTCGCGACCCCATCTTCTAATCATGAATATAATAGCCTTGACGATATTTACTAAATTGTGTTTCGGAGAGGGCACGCCCCCTCTTTTGGTTATCTATATGAGATCCACACCTTTACACCTAAGATTCTGGAAGGAGTAGATACGTTAGCAGGAGCATAATCGATTTTCTGTTCCAATACATTACGAGATGTTTTTCCATACTTTCCGCATTCAGTTCAGGATATTTTCGCACCTTCTGATCGACCTGAACAACAAATATGTATCCCCTCCACCCCTACTACATCTGCCTTGACTATGTGACTCAAAATGGAACGAAATGAGTTTCTGTTCTTTGGTTTCAAAGAGATGTCTTGAGCAATCGGAGAAGCACTTTGATAAACTGATTTGATCTTTACCGACTCAATGGAGGTCTCCGTCTTTGTTCTCTCCGACAAAAAAGATAGCATTTTTTGCACTTCGTTCAAATAAGAGTTGTACCCGTACAGATTTTTGCGATTTCTCAGTATGATCTCTATAAGAATCTCTATTCCCTTTATTTTTCACTGATACTACCTAGTTCCCTGCATTTATCTATCAATTCCATGACCTTATCCTGACCCATGAGGTTCCAACATTTTTGACTTAATTGACTCCAGAGTTATTCCCGACCCTTGAGGGTAGACCCAACCCCATCCTTGGGAAAGCAAAAGGTAGCACTGAAGAAAGGAAAGAGCTAGATGGTAGTTTTGTTGTTCCCACAATTTTTGGCCTCTTTTTGTCTAGGGCCAAACACTTTTTCTTGCTGGTCGAGCTTTCTACAAAAAAACGATGCGAGAGCGTATTCGGTGCTTGACCCCCCGCCTAGCCCCCTCATCGTAGATGGGAAGCCCGGTGCCACGAAATGATTGAGAACGTAGACGGGGTCAAAATGCATTTGATTCTTTGTATTCCTCCAGTACTGCATGACCGAATAATTCAAGGTGGGGCGCACTGCGGGGAGGGTCCTTTTCAGTAGATGAGTCCTCGGGTCGTCAAAGCGGGACGGATTTGGTAAAAAGAATTGAAAGAACTTCGTTTTTCTGAGGGAGTCGTCATTCAGGAAGTCCCTGTAATTGAAAAGCCCTAAGTCTTTCGGATGCATGAATGCCCCCCGAAGTTCTTTATAAGGATGAATCTTTCTCAATGGAACATGGTATCCATAGCCTTGCATTTTTTTCGGCCAAATCCGGATTGAGTTTTGCTTCCCCTTCATAACCCACCCATTCTGGCCCCCTAAAAGCCCCCCGACCTCTCACATCGGTTCGTTCTTCCTATGTACCTTTGCTTGAATGAAGATACCCGATCGGCCCGACTTTCCCAAATGCCCACCACTGGCCCTTCTCCTTTCTGGGTCTTGATTCGTCACCTCATTTCAGTCGTAGTGGTCCACGGGGAAGAAAGAAATGAATGAATGTCCCTTTGGCAAAATGTAGAAGGAGACACCTACCCAGACGAAAGGCAAAGGGTTGAGATCGTAGGTGGGCGTATCGAACCGAAAGAAGATCTCAGAAGGCAATCTTGATACACTGATTTACCATAATAATAAATAGAGTCAATGGTGACGGAGCCGTGGGAAGAGCCACTTCTTTCTTGCGGGGGCTTCCCAGCGCATCCCACATATAAGTGCTCTCCGAACCGTGCTGGATAGTCACCCATCACATGGCTCTTAAACCCAACCTGTGGTGTGGGGAACAAAGTCAAAGAGCTGGATCCTTTAAAATAAAGACCTTGATCAAGCAGCGACGCAGCTCATGAGGGAGGGAGCCGCCTTTGGGATTATTTGCTCGACGTGTCCCAGCTATATATAATACGATTCGCCCAGGTGGTCTTCCCAGGCCAGGCTTCTAGGGAAAGGGAGGGGTGGGGGTGGGCTAGCCTGACGGCCCCTCGGGGCACCCTGAATTTGAAATGAACAGCCAGCTACCCTCACCTAGTCTCGCCTCGCATTCCACTTCAACCGAGGAGAAGCTTCTTGTCTTTCTCACACAGGTTGGTAAGAATTGATGAGGGGCAATGCTCCCTACGTGGGCCTACCAGCAAAGCAAGAGGGGGTTGAAGGGGGTCGATTTAGGCTCCTTCCTTGCACTACGGCTTCCGCGGGTACTACGAGCCTTCTGCCCCATGCATCGTAACTGCTCGTGTGGTTCATCGGTTCCACCGAAAACTCTCATTTTGGAAGTGGAGCATAGTGCGACGCCGAGCAAGAAGGGTATCTTCTTCATTCTTCGAAAGAAGGGCTCACAAGGAAAGGTCTTGTTTGATTATTTCTTCGGGTCCCAGCGTTCGCAGAAGTCAGTAGGACCTTCCCGATGATGCACTTCTCAGATCAAGCCTCTCCAGCTCCGTTGGGCTAAGGGGTCCCGGATGCTCCCGTGATCGGTACCTCCAGGGAGTGGTTGCTAGGCTTGATCGGCCCTGGTATCCTGCACCTCTTCTTGTGTTGAGGAGTAGATAAATCTGTCATGGCCTGTTGAAGTGGGGCTTTAATAATCTCGTGAATGGTGGCCAACAGGTTCAGTCAACATTTTTCTGAATTTTCGGACCTCCTCCATATAAGGGAGGAGATCGGAATCAACATATACACGAGGATTGCCAAGAGCAGTTTGTATAATGGAATCCTCGAGGTCAAGGTCGGTACATGATGTGAATAGATGTATGGGTAGATGATCGGACATTTGGGTGCTCTCCGCACAAAATGAATCAATAATGTGTCTCCCAGAATCTTTTTGGATTTTTAATTTTTTCTCATTTTTTGTATTTTAAGCGATTGCAAGCTCTTATGATTATCCTCAAGTGAATCCATATGCTCAAATAGTGGAGCAGCATTCTGGCTCGTATTTATGGTAAATAGATTTGTAATCCTTGAATTCATATGCTCCATCATCTGTTTCAGGTTCTCAAGTGTGGATACCATGAAAGGTGACTCCAAAATCCCACGGACGGGTGGGTTGAATGAGGGTGGGTGAAAATCAAAGTCCTCTGATTCTTGAAATAATGGGTTAGGCGGATATGCACAAAAATCAGGAGGAAAGTCCTCTTGGAAAAAGGAAGGTGGATCATCTGGAGAGTACGAGGTATCTGCAAAGATCGGATTAAAATAACTCCAATCGACCATCTCCGAAACAAAAGACGGGATCGGGAGAGCACGAGTGGTCAAGTCAAAAGTTATGCAGAAAAATGCACAAATGCACAGAAGGATCGAGTATGCACACAAGCAATCAAACACAATACAAACCCCCAGTTCACCAACTCAACTTAAAGTGAAGACCATGAAGATTCGGTCAATTATCTTGTCAATTTTAGAGTTTAGTTAGAATACAATCTATCAGAGCGGTTAGAGCGAGCTGTTTGGAACCCAATGCTCTCAGGAGACTGGCCTAATCTCAAAGTTATATCTTTCCCAACCAGTATGAATTGCAGACCATTTACCAGCTACCCGATCAATTCAATCAATTAAGGACTTCACGGGACGTTATATCGGCTACCGGAGAGATCCTCACTAGAGAACGACTAACCTAAGATAGTAGTTTGAAAAGAGTTCGGGCGTGGTTCTAACCTAGTGTGCGGGTCGCTCTCTCGCTCAAGCAAACTAAACTATGAGGGGGTTACTCTCCCCAAAACAATGATTTTTCCTTGTGTTTATTTTTAGGATCGAGTTTTCTTTAGCAGTCCCGTATTTTAGGCGGTTGTCACTTGGTTAAAATATTTTCAAAGAATCGCCTACCGAGTGTCCAATTTCCTTTTTAACTTATGTGAGTGAAAACAAGGAAGGAGATCAGAAATGCCAATGCGCGATTAAAAACAATGATGCATGCAGTGGTTAGAGATGAGTACCTTGTCGTCAGCACTCTACATGCAAGTGATTCACGCAGAATTGAAATAAACTATCCTATATGATGCAAGTGAATCGTCCTAGATGATAGCTTCTATTAACGAGCAAAAACAAGTTAATTTGACTAAGTCCAAATTACGCTCTACTCTATAGGCACATAAGTTTCTTGTTTAGGGTGTTTGGACCTAATTAATTACCTGGCTCAAGCAAATTAATTAAAGCAATCAAGAGGTTTCTCACAAAATCCATGGGAAATAAAGAAAAATAAGGTGATGAAAACAAAACCGGTGAGGTCCCCCAAGTGCACCAGCATTTGGCGACACAGACCCCACAACAAATGAATGTTCATTTACAAGAGTTCAAATGGTAGAAAAGAAAACTCTCTCTCTCTTTAAAATTTTTTTTCTCAATTATTCTTCTCCTCTTCTCACGCTATCTTGCGGCTTGGTGAAGAATCAAGCCGCATCCACGTCGCTTGGGTGCTTCGACTCTCCTAGGATCGCCTCCTTCGCTCCACGTGCCCTCGCAAGAAAAAGAAAAGAGAATGTGTAAGGAATACAATTATCAAATGTGAGAAAAAAATGAAACAAATGCAGTGATATGAACAATGAAGTGAATGACAAAATGTCAAAAGATATTTACAACCATGAATAGCAGGTCAAAAGAGAAACCTAACTACCCTCGCCGTGCCTCCCCGGCAACGGTGCCATATTGTTGTGCATGGATTCTCGGTTGATGGGAAGTTAATGGTAAAGAAAGTCGTTGCTATCCCTAAAAATCATGTGACAAACAAACAAATATTTTTTTGCTACTTATTAACCTGTATAGCGGACATGGTCGAACTCAGGGAGGCTACAAATCCTGAGGGTTATTCAATTAATCGTAAATCAATTAAGAGAAAAAATATGAATCTCAAAGGATAACTATCCTTGGTTTTCGTGATTTTTTTTATCTTTTTAATAATTTTTTTAATTTTTTATTTCTATTTTTTTTGTATTATCTTATTTTCAAATTTTTAGTGGTTTTAAGTTTTTGCAATTTTATTTTTAGAAACAATTTGGAGCAATATTCACAAGATCAAAAATACGCACACCAACTCTTTTTGTAATTTTTCAATTTATCAAAATACTCAGAAAAATTCAGAAAAATATTTTTGGATTTTAAAAGTTTTGAAATATTATTGGGAATTTTTGTGAAATTTTCGGATGTTTTTCTTTTTAAAAAAAATCAAACAGTAAGAAAATGTGAAATTGTGCAATTCCTGGAGTAATTTGCAAATTAAAAATATTTTAATATACAAAACTCCTGGAAATTATTTTTATGACAAAATAGATGGAAGTATCTAAAAACAGAAACTGAAATCACCATTTTTGGATATTTGTAGAATTTTCTGTGATTTTTATAAGATTTTTAGTATTTCCCATTTTTTTGGTTTTTAAAATAGTTAATGCACAAAATTTGTAGAGCAACTAAAATACAATGAAATAAAACTACTCTAATATTTTTTAGCAATTTTTTCGTGCCGCGCGCATGCGGTGTACAGGTTTGGAGCGACATTGGAGGGCTCAATAGGAGGAGGGTCGGTGCAGGGGCGCGCGACGTAGCGCTGCATGGCACAAAGGAGATCGCGGACTTTAGCGGAGGAGGACGCGATGTGGGCTCAGGCGGAGGCACACTTGGAGCTCGGTGGGGGAGGGGGGGAAGGTCGATGCAGAGGCACGCGACGCATCGCCGCGTGATGCGGGGGAGATCACGAACTTCAGCGGAGGAGAACGTGGCGTGGGCTAGGGCGGAGGCACACTTGGAGATCGGGCCACGCGCGTGGGGCGGCTGAAGGGCCCAAGTGGTGCAACCATGCGCAGCTCCAAGCACAGTGGCTTCGGCACGACAGATGGGCGTTGATGCGCGGGGCGGCGCGTGCGGAGCTGTGGAAGGGCTGGCCGTAGGTGGTGCGTCTTCGAGGGCGGTCCTGCGGGAGGAGGTTGCTAACGGGATGTCCGGTCCAACGATCGGCGGGGAGAACGGAGGATGGGGTGGCGCCACCTGGTGTGGCGGTCTGGTGGCAGGCTGCGGGCGGCGGGGGATGATGGCCCTGCCACCAGCAACAGTGGATTTTTTGTTTTTTTTAATGGTAAATAGGGAATAAAAAAACCTTTTTTTATTTTTTAACTCTGAAAAAGGGAGATTAAAAACAGAGCATGGAAAATTTCCTTTTTATATATATATATTTTATATTTTTTTGTTGTTTTTTTATGTGATCCTGCAAAACAAAATTAAATAAAAATAAAAACAAATATATTTTTTATATGTTTTATTATTTGTTTACAAATTGGAAGATGAACAGGGATTTGGCGAATGTTAGGATCGAATCTCATTCTCCGACCACCATGCGTGGTCGGAGTTGATAGATCGTGGAAGATAAAAATTGAATGCGGAGAGATCAAGAACATGAGATGAAAAATTCGAGTCGTTGGCAGATTAAATCATAAGTGATGATTCTAAGATTTAGATGAACTTGACAACGGCGAGAAAATGCAAAAAATAAGACTACGATTAATCTACGATAAAGATAAGAAGACAATGACGAAATATCTCACCTTAGGAGCGGAAATGCTACTGTGATCGCCTCGACAAAGACCGACTCGCTGTCACCGGATGGCTCGGAGGCTAGGCACTTTTCTCGACGAAGTTTTTTCTTGGAGATCGAGCTCCTCTCTCTTAAGATTGATCAAGTTTGAATGAGGGAGAAGGAGCCATACAAATAGAAAAGATAGAGATGAAATTTGAGTTTTTGAATTTTTTGGTGGAAGAGATAAGAGAGATGGAATTTGAAATGAGATAAAGTAAAAGAGGTAAAACTATTTACAAAATTATCTTTTTTTAAATTTTCTTCACTTTATTTATTTGAAATAAAAAAAGTTATTTTTTTATTTTTTATTTTTTATGGTGGTTAATTAAAAATAGCAACTATATACATATATTATATACGCGTATGACATTATATACTAGGGTAAATAAGGAAATTAGTTTTTTTTCTTTATTAAAAAATATTTAGTTTTTTAATTTAATTTTTTATTTTAAATAATTAGTAAAAAAATATTTACAAATATATACAAATACAATATTTACAAAATACATGGGAAAATTGCACAAACCACCCTAGAAAACCAACATTTTACTCGTAACTCCAAAAATTTTGAAATTACAGCCATTTTAAAGATAATTTAATTTAGAAACCAATGAAAGTGAGATTGTTTGAATTTGAGTTCATATGGAGCCGGAATTGGTCTTTCAGTTAGTGCTTAGTGGCTTTTTTTCCAAGTGTGGTTGCTTTTATTCTGTACATGATTTAATTGTGCAAATATTTTTATTAATTAGAACACATTTTTATTTACAACTTTGATTTTGAAAGTTATTTGATTTGAGGTCAATTAATGTACAAATAAATTAGTGTCAGTTTTATACAAATATTCACAAAATAAGTGAGAAGTATTTACAACAACACACACACACACATTTTTTTTCTCGATTTTCTGCTTAAGGACCCTATCTCCCTCTACTTTATTCCTGGTCGATCAGATCAAGTCTTGACCTTCACTCGAGGTTTGGGTCAGCCTGTATACAGTCTTCCTTTTTATATTATTTTATTTTATTTTCTTTATTTTCCTTTCTTTCTTTCTTTATTTATTTTAGGTTAAAATTAGTAAGAAGTGTATAATATATACACACAGATGCAAGTTAGTAAGAATATGGAGTTAGTGTTATATGCAGGTGTTTTATAAGGGATTTTCAACTAAAATAAATGAATAAACATGACGAAACGTAGATTCATCAGGCTTGCAAAAAGTCCAAAAGATGGGGGTTGTTGGGGGGTTGCGGGGGGTGGGGTGGGGGGGTCGAATTGCCAAGAGGGGCGGCAGATAATGTGGAAGTGCTAGAGGTTAGGGAGGTGTAGGGTTAGGAGGAAAAGGAAGCGTGGAGCGTCGCAAGGTGCGGAGGCTAGGCATGCCTGAAGGTTGGAGGAGTCTGGACAGGAGGCTTGGCAGCACATTGGGATTGGTAGATGGGGTGTTGTGTTGAAAGGTTGATTACCTCATTACAGGCAAAGGAGGTCAGTGACTTGACGTGGTTAAGGTAGAATCGCTTTAGCATTTTAGAACGTGGCTTCGCTGAATGTCTGGGGGTGGTGCAACCACACCGACAAAATAGGAGGAGTGCAGGTGTTATGTTATGAAGAAAATATCCTGGAATGTGGTTTTTCGAATTTTTATGAATTTTTAAATTTCAGGATGACAAAAGGCATTGTTTTTGTTTTTAATAATAATAAATGATGACAAAACGCAATGAAAACTTTATGCTAAAAAGATTCATACATCAGGAGCATAACATAATATTCTCAGAATTTTTGAGCAATAAAAACTATATATTCCAACGAAAATATAATGCAAATTTAAAGTTTGGAATTGATGGATTAAAATATCAATGTTTGTTGTTTTTGCATGAAGTAAATAAAGAGATAAATGCAGAAATAAAGTTGCAATTTACTCACGGGGGAAAGTGTGTTGCACGTAATGGCTCTTGAAGTAGGGGTCTTCTTTGCATGTCGAAAAGTTTGACGATCCTCATGTAAATTGCCCAATGCTTGAACTCAAAAGGACGTATTTGTAAATTTGAAAGACTTATGGGGCCTTGCTTGTAAATTTCCCAATTTTTAAATATTTTATAGGGTTTCTCCTTTGTTCTCAATCTTCATGGCAAAAGGGAGAACTGGATGGGGCCGCTGCCGCCAAAAGTATCAATGGAGCTCGGATACGCGTGACGCCGCGCGCGTGCGGCGGCACGAGTTTGGAGCGGTGTTGGAGGGCTCAGCGAGATGAGGGTTGGTGCAGGGGTGCGCGGCGTAGCGCCGCGTGGCGCGGAGGAGATCGCTGACTTCAGCGGAGGAGGACGTGGCATGGGCGCGGGTGGAGGCACACTTGGAGCTCGATGGGGGGGGGGGGGGGGGAAGGTCGGTGCAAGGACACACGATGCATCGCCACATGGCACGGGGGAGATCACAAACTTCAGCGGAGGAGGACGCGATGTGGGATCGGGCGGAGGCACACCTGGAGTTTGGCGGGAAGAAGGGCTAGAGATCGGGCCATGTGTGCGGGGCGGCTGATGGGCCCAGGCGGAGCAACCATGGGCAGCTCCAGGCGTAGCGACGTCGGTACGACGGTTGGGCATTGATGCGTTGGGCTGCGCGTGCGGAGGTGTGGCAGGGCTGGCAGGAGGTGGTGCGGCTTCGAAGTGGTCCTGCGGGAGGAGGTTGCTGATGGGATGTCCAGTCTAGCGATCAGCGGAGAGCATGGAGGATGGCGTGGCGCCACCTGGTGTGGCGGTCCGGCGGTAATATACGGGCAGTGGGGGATGGTGGCCCTGCCGCCTACAGCAGTGGTTTTTTTTGTTTTTTTTGAATTGTAAACAGGGAATAAAATAACGTTTTTTTATTTTTTAACTCCGAAATAGGGAGATTAAAAACAAAGCATGGAAAAATTCATATTGTTTTTTTATTTTATCCTGCAAAACAAATGTTAAATAAAAAGAAAACAAATATATATTTTTATATATTTTTTATTTGTTTACAAATTGGAAATGAATGGGGATCTAGTGAACGTGAGGATCGAATCTGATTCTCCGACTACCATGCGTGGTCGGAGTTGATAGATTGTGGAAGATAGAAATTGAATGCAGAGAGATCAATAATGTGAGACGATAAATTCGAGTCGGTGGCGGATTAAATCGTGAGTGATGATTCTAAGATCTAGATGAAAAATTTGACAACGATGATAAAATGCGAAAAATAGGACTACGATCAATCTACGATAAAGATAAGAAGACAATGACGACGGATCTCACCTTAGGAGCGGAAATGCTATCGAGATCGCCTTGCCGAAGTCTGACTCGCTGTCACCGGACGGTATCTACATTCCATTGTGCCCCGGAGACAGGGTCAAAGCACACCCACCCAGTGTGCTTCTTTCACGACATGCTCTGGTATCGGGTGTCTTCCTGTGGTCTTCGGGATTCCAAAGAAGTCGTGTCCGTCCCTCCGCAACGTCCTCCCACGCGGGTGTCCGACTCGCTCTTTCCCTCAATTCTCATTGAGTACCAGCGAGCCGTAGTGAGGTTACGAACGTAGGCGAGAGATAAGAGAGAGGTCGTCTTTTTCCACTGAGCAAAGCTTTTTTGACAAAATATAGAAATGAAATTCGATTATATAATCTTATCTGGATTTAATACATTATACAATATTTCTCTCTTATATATTCATAGGTATTATAAGGTTGTTTGAGGGTTGTCACTTCGACGCCCGGATATATAGTACGAGTTGGTGACAAACTGACTTATATAATAGTCTCGCTGGGCGGAAATGCCTACCCGCTTGCTTTTCGGGTGGGGGGTCCGACGGGGGGCCAACCCCATTCGGTGACTTTCGCGGTCACCCTCACTGAACCGACTTGGATCTGAACTACGATTATGAGAAAGTCTAACTGAAATCAGATTTCCTTTTCGAGCCATATGAACTACTGGGAATTTGCCCCTTTCTTCCTTGTCCAATATTTCTTCTCGCTTCTTCAGTCCCCTCATTTCCCCACCCTCCCCCCTCGACCGATAGATCGCAAGCCACCCGGCATGTCCTTTATTTTGAATGAACGTGCCAGGTAGGGTCAATGGCCAAAGTCTATCGCCTACGCAAACTATATATTAGCTATCGACATTCTGAAATATATAGTAGCGAATATCAAACTTCTATTTTATTAACTCGCTCGACTATTGATTTTTTTTATTTCTCGCGTTTGCCTTAAAATCTCAAAGGATCTTTCTCCTCTGTGTTTTAGTCGCGGGGGGGGGGGGTCCCATGGGGCTACTCCTCTTTTTTCTCGATCGAGCCACTCTCCCTCATTCTACTCGTCCAACCCTCTTCACGAACTTGTAAAATTGATGCCACATATACCACCAACTCGATGATCAAAGAAATCAGGAAAGAGGCGACGATTTGGCACCAAATATCCGGAGGTATGGAAAGAGCAACAGTGAGAAGCGAAAAAACCATCAAAAATGACGATTGTTCGTGACCACTGAAAGACCCCTTGGTTCTGGCAAACGGATCACAATGACAGGTACCTGGGTGCAAGCCGATGGAATGAACGAAATGCGAAGAGTAAACATAATATGGCCATAGATCTTAGGTTGTAACTTCATCATGAGCGACTCCGTTGATGTTGCACCCACGAAGTATGGAAAGTGCCAAACATTGGGAACTACCCGGAGAGGAGTTAGGAACATGAACAAGAAGAAGTGAGAACAACTTAAATGGAGGAATCGATTGTATTTCATCCTTTGTTCCCTATAGCAACTGGGGATCGAAAAGCAAGAAATTTGATGACTTATTAAGGGAAAGACGAAGTAAGAGCATGCTATTGGGGATGTTGCAACATATGTCGGGTAGGCCTCTGTTGATTGTGTATGAAAAAATACGAGTCCAAAGGCATGGTCAGAAAGGGTGATGCTAATAGAGAAATTGACTCTTCTGGGAACCAATAACATGTAAACCATGTCAAACCAAGACCGATCAATATCTGAACTCCACGTATTCGAACTTCTCCCAAAATCATTTCCGACGCGAAATTCCATTCTATGAGTAATTCAAAGGATAAAAAGATAGGATTCGAACTTCTCCCAAATTCTTTTAGTAATTCACAAAAAAAACATAGACATTTGACCCGCAACTAGGGATCGAGTGGGGGGTCACAGGGGTCTCTTCAATCCGACAAGAGAAAGTGAGAGTGAATGTCATTATCCTCCCAGACTAGAGGATGCTTAGCACTCTGAGAACTTCGAAAGCTAGGATCTGACACTGCCTAGGATGACCGGTAGGTCCCGCACAAATCTATGTCCCTATGTTGCCAAGTGGGTCCATTATCGATCAAAGATTTCGTCCATTTGACGATTACAATACGCAATTACAAGTTGGAGTGGAGAAAACTTAGGGTTATGCCTCGTCTTGTTGCCTCAAGTCGCTCAATCCGAGGAATCTCTTATTAATTTATCGTGTTTGAATTCGTCATGCTGAACACGACACTAGATGGTGATAGGTAGGGAGTCAATCTCTGAACGAAGGTCTAGGTCTGACTACTTGACAGCCTTGATCTCCAAAGTCAGGAAGCTAGGTTGGCCAATTGACGTCGACTGCTCTCGGTCAAAATGCTTGTCTTAAATGGCCCAATCGGGGTAGCAAACTCAGTGGTAGGAGAGCAGCGTGGAGTGAAGTATGCGAGTAATCAGTGAGATCAAGAAAGACTTCTCTGAGACATCCGATTCGAGCTTGTTCCATGGCATTTCTCAATTAGCCCTCTAATAGTCAAGTTAATAGAATTGTAGAAGGAGTTATCTATACCTCTGCATCTATGACTTGAATGAAATTGAAATGATTGGAACACAAGGGTCACATCTGCCTAAGCTTGACTAAGATATTTCATCTATCACAAATCATCTTAACTATCACGAAAGGTAAGTGCCAAGAACAACTTCAAATTCAATAAGAGAATATATAATGGATTCCCAATGAAGGAAGGAGCTTGTGAAGGTTGGAAGACTACCTGCTACCCCCACTTAACTATGAAATCAAACAGAAGTCAGATGTCGAGCTATGAGAAATGAGAATAGGGCCTGGGTGAAACTAGAACTGAACTTCAACGCCCAAATATTAGAGGTTTAGTGATTTAGTCTCCGTTCTTTGATCTTCATGGACATAATCGAGGCTCGAATTCATTAGTTCATACTAGAAATGTTTGAGCCAGAGAACGGAAGTGTACAGTCGTAGATGATCGCGCTAAGTCAGTGTATTTGAGATGTTCTGATGGAAGAATGAGAGTTTCGATACGATATCTCATGATCTGAGGGAGAAAGTATTGGATTGTAGAATGTACGAAGCGAAAAGGTTATACTATTGTATTTCTGTGTCGTTCATGCAGACTCATTCACATCTATATACTCTTTCCGACCACCCATAAATTGCCCTCGCGATATATTACTACGACTCACCTTGGCCAGCATTGCCCTGTGACTGTGCACATGTAACAGTTCTGCACTGCATGGGTCCTGCAACTGAAGGTTGTCCCTGAGAGTGAGTGGACCAGAGTGTTTTCGGATATAATATCCGAGCCACGACCCTGGACCTATTACCGGTGGGTGTGGACAGTAGGGACACATCAAGAGGGACTGCCCGAGCATAGCCAATACCTCCACAGGTGTATAGTGAGCAGCGAGTACGGGGAGGACTCATACAACAAGAAGTCAGTGCTACAGCTACATAGGCATCAACTCATGTCGCTTGCCTGAGTGGTGGAGGATTTCCACATCCTCAGGGCAACACGACAACAACAATAACCAGCTCAAAGCATTGTGGGTTCTAGTACGACCCAACCTGCGGGCCGCGTATACGCCCCATCACAGAAGGGCGCACCGGCAGAGCTTAGTTATTAATAGACGGTCGTGGGAGCTAAGGAGATGTGAGTGAGTTTAGGCCCAAGGGACTGGAGGAGCGGTATTTGATGGAGGAATCCACTTCTTTTCTGAAGCCCGGGCTGAACCGTTGATAAGGAGGTGAGGGGGGGATGAAAGCAAGAATTCTCAGTGAGCTATATGCTCTTGCTTCCTTCCTGACCTCTTCTTCCCCGCCTTCTTCTATAGCTCTTTCTAGTCTTCTGGTCATCTATAGCTTTCCCCTCCCTTCTTTCCTGAGCCTTCTTTGAATATATCAAAAAGTTCGTCGACATCACTCTTGTCAAAGACCTTTCTGATGCTCTACTCCTTCACTCTCATCTCAACAGTTGTTGTCTGAAACACTATAATAATCTATCAAACCTGATTCTGACACAACTTCATTAACATCTTCCTTTGCCAGTTCATATCTCTTTTCTGCCCACAGAAGTCAAATGTTGGAATCAGTGTGGCTCGTCCTTTCACCTGACTGAGCTTGCGCCTATTCAAAATAGAGGATACGATCAGAAGAGAAATACGTGGAGGTGAAAAATGGGCCGAAAGACGGACTAGAAAAGAAGGGACCAGGGCAGCGAAGCAGCTTATCGGAATTGGCCAAGGTAAGCAATTAGCTGAGAGAGATGATCAGGAATTACCACATGCTTTTTCCCTTGGAGTAGGGGCAGGGCATTTGTGAATGAATCCTTTCGCTTTCCCTCACACGAGGGAAGGTAGTACTCACTATATATCAGGGGCTCACACGGGGACAATATAGAGAGGTTTTTATGAGAGCAATCAACCAACTCCCTTAGCCTTAGTCCTAGTCCGTTGAAATATCTGTTTTTTGGAGGTACAAGATAGTTTTATAAGTCCTAGTATGCTACTTACGCTCCTTCTCCAGAGGAAGAAAAAAAGGTCGATCTGCTGCTGCTTTTTTCAAAGCAAGTCTTAGCACTTTCCTATTAATGACCGGGGGTTTGTTTGGGTGGGGGGAAGTCCAAATAGCATCCTAGGGAGATATATCTAGCTTCCTCCTTCTTCCATGTATAATCCTGATGGCTTGACAGTGTCGGGGGCTGGGAATTTGTCATGTTAATCCATTTGGACCTTGGGGACTGAGACTGCTACAAGAGGGAATGCCCCGCAAGATAGACTATAACCAGATTTTCAGCAGATATAGAGGATCCTGCCCCTCTTTCAATAAACTTGCTTGCCGCATCTATCCTGAGTTTTCGTGTTCGGCTTGATTGCGCATCTTGTCTTTGCATCCTGGGCTTGGGCTAACTTTCTTCTTGTCTCATCTAACTAGCTTGATACTAAACGTAGATAACGAAAGATATCAATCGCCAATGAGAGAAGAAAATCAAAGAACTTATATATCGCTCTGCTGAAAGGACAACCAAAATACTTGACTTTCAAATACGCATTGCAGCTTGATGAGTCAGTGACCCCCAAATATATATCAAATTGGGGGAATGGATGGGGGCTAGTTTTGTGGAATCGACTCAAAAAAGATAGTCAGCCTACCAGATTACATACAAAGTACTATAGCCCGTAGTAGAGAAAAGAGTTGTATAGTAGGGAGAAAGAAATAGATTATCCAAATCTGTCATCCTGTGAGAGTGAGACCAACGTCACTATAAGGGAGGTCTTCATTCGAAAATCATGACCGGTTCACTTCCTTTCTTCTAATATGCCATGACTCTTTTTTAGGGGAAAATGGACTTGAAAAAGCGACGGTCGTCTTCTTGGGGTAGGTCAGTGACGGAGCTGAAAACTAGGACTATAAAAAAGCCTCTCATCGCTCAATGCAAGGGGCTCGAGACCTCTTTGTGAGTGAATCTCCTTTGAAAAAGGGTGCTTTAGGAGCGATGTCGACGTATTATATTAGCCTTTGTTAGTCATCCTCTCGAGACCTCATTTTGCTAGCGAAGTCAATCGCTTAGCATTCTGACAAAGCTGATTTAGATCTTCCTGGACTGAAGAGCAGCCTGGTATGTAATGAAAGTCGTGCGGGGTTGAGGAATAGCTCATCGGGCTCATAGTTTCACTAATGATTTAGTAAAATCACTATTGAACTTTTGACCTTGACAACGGATGTCCTCATTCCCTATGGTTCGTACGAGTGAACTTCTTCTTTTGGGACTTCTTAAACATAGTTCTTTTGACTCTAGTTCTCTCAATTACATCGATCCCGTCCGCTCGCTACCTCTTTAGTTCTCTCGCTGCAACTATGTAGTTCCAGCTATTTGCTCTTATTCTATCGGTTGAGCACTAAAGCATAGCTTCGCTTGAGGATAGACTGCATGCTTTCCCCTACCCTAACTCGTCTAACTCTTAAAAGAAATCCCCCAATAGATAGCCTTTTCTTCTCTTCTTATTCTCTTTTAGTCTTAAAAAATCTCTTTTAGTCTAAAAAATGCTCTTCTAATAACCTCATTGAGACTTGATATATACCTCATATATACTCATCTTTCTCAAACTAGCCCCCTATAATGATATTTGGAAAGGGGCTATCACGTTCTCTAAACCAGGTTAACCTCTCTTATTACGTATGTGAGTGTCTTGCTTGTTTCCTACTCTTCTAGTAAAGAAAGGTGATCCTCCGCCCGCCCATCCCGAGAGACGACCAATGTGGATCGAAATGGCAAAGCCGGTCCCCGGTGGGTCGGACGTCCTTCTCTAACTTTAAGAGCAGCTAAGAAGTAGACTTCGTGATAAGGTCTTCTTATAGCGTTAGTGCTGGTCTCTTTTAGTGCTTGCTGCTTGCCGTCTTTCTAGCCCTGTTCAACATCTTCATTTTTTCTCTTGGTTGTGTGCAGGAGCCATCCTGAAGCAGAACCCAAGATGGGATTTTCCTTATTAGAAGGCAATCCTCATAAAGAGACCGTCCAGCCTAGCTCATTCGTCGGATGAAGAGCCGCCCCTTTGAGTCTGACTGACATCATTCGTCGAATGAAGAAAAGTGCGTATCTGGGAAGATGCGTTGTCCAAAAAGCGAGATACTGCAACCCCAAAACTCAAATAGTCGACCTTGGAAGTTGTTGCAGCAAGGACGAATGAGAACTGATTCTCCTCTGGGAATGGAATCCACCTGACCTTCCAGTAAGTACTCTTTTTCGCCAGTGATGACTGAATACCGCCAACATATTCGGGACTAAAAAAAGCAAAAGTGAAAGAAAAACCATTATATTAGGGAAAGGCATTCGACTAGCTTCCTGCAACCAAGTAAACCAGCAGAAAGCCTGCATGCTGCATACAGCAAAAGAACAAGCTAAGTGGGGGGAGGGACTGGGGTGCATTCAGTCAGTGATTCTCCTGAAATAGAGAGCTGATCGGCAAGCATCCCATTCCAAAGTGAGTATGATTCAGAGAGCTATCATGATTCAGTCAGAGAGCTATCATGATTCAGGTCGAGGCCCTCCTTTTTCAAAGAGCAAGCAAGTCAACCCTCAAAGTGGGGAGTGAATTTGGGTCAAGCAAGCCTCACCACTCCTGCACCTAAGAACCGAGTGAGCGATCCCCGAGTATATGACGTCTGGCGAACCCGGCCCATTGATGAGAAGACCGACCGTGGGACTGGGGGTGAGCCCCCTAGAGAAGAGAGCGGGGCATCCATTCTTTCAAAAAAAGCAAGAAAGAAGAAAGGGAAGGGGGAGTGGCAGGAAAGCTTATATAGTCAAAAAAGCCGAAGATCGAGCTCATGGGCTAGTCGGAGATCTCTCATCTCGTCAAACTTATATGACTCGACAGCCGAGTGGTTTGCCTCTTTCGACTTCTTCTCACGATGCTAGATCACCACGTCGAATGATTGGCACGCACCAAGAAGTCCTCCACCGAATTCGTCATTCCATCATCGCAATGAAAGCCCCCTCCCGTCGCCCTCCCCTTTCCTCTTGACGGATGGATAGATAGAAATTCTCCCTACCCTACCTCTACTAAGAATGAGGGAATTCTGAACTAGCCCAACTAGTAATGAAACAATGCCCTTCGGACCAAAAAAAATCTTGGCTGCTTGTGTTGTTGGGCGTGGGTCTGTTTCCTCTCTTTCCTTTGTTGCTTATTCTACTCTTATTTCTCTACTGCGTTATATCTCTGAGCATGAAGAGTTGACTCCAATTCTCTTATTTTTTCTTGTTCTCCTTGCTTTCTTTCACTAGACTTGACTACTTAATAGAATCCTATCCTCAGAATCAAGAGGTCTTCCCCGCTACTTTCGCTTTTGTCGCACCCCGCGGCTGGGGCCCATATATCTTGTGAAGAAAAACTGTGAGATTAATATAGTCTGCAAGAAGACGTCTGGCCCTTAGAATCAGGAGGCGAGCGAGCTTTGAATCAATGCCCCCTAAGACCCCCCTTTGAGAAGAAAGGCTAGTTCATCGAGTCAATTTAATAGGTCTATCAGTTATCAACAACGACGACTATTGGAAGTATGTCATTTCGAACTGACTTTCAATTCCGGTCTCTATACCTTTATTCTAGGGATGAGTCTCCTTATTGGCCCTTTTCCTCTTAGCAACCTCTGGATGTGAGTAGTCTACAAGGGACAAAGCCCAGAATGAAGCTCGCAGTCTTAGAAAGGAAAAATGCATGATTTTTGCATTACGCAGATGAAGAGAGGAGGCAGATCATAGGTCTCTTGATAGTCAGTCTTGCCACTGAAGACTATCAAAGCATTTAATATAATCTAGGGCCAGTTTAGGAGAGTCAGTAGACTGGTGACCTAGACGAGGTGGAAGAGATGACTGATATCAGCCTGACGCGTTGCTGCCCGACCGATGGTCCTCTCTCTCGATAAGCTCAGTTCTGCTAGCACGCAAAAAAGCTACTCCTAGTATTCTTGTCATTCTCAGTCGCAGGAAAGACAAAGGTAGTGAATGACTTTTGTATTCATACTAGATCTATGTCTAAGCTGTCTAGAAAAGCCTCTTAGGACAAGGTTGGATGGGACTGATTGGGTCAGAGCTCGAGAGAGAAATATGATCAAGAAAGCGTCAAGGCTTCGAAGTGCCTTTATGGTCGTGCTCGAGAAGCCTCCGTCAAAGAGAAGGGTAGCGGTGAATGCAAGAGGAGCAAAGCCGGGTGCACTAGAGTTCCCTTCACAGGTGAGTGGTGGGCAAGAGGCTGCTAATGTGGAGTGGTGCGAGGCCTAGACGAAGGAAGTGTGTGATGCAAGTCTGAGCAGGACGAGCGAGGCGAGTGGACGCTAAAAGTGAAGGGGAGGCAGATGCCCTTATTAGGTGATAGATGAAGGGGAGGCAAAAGCTCTGCGACAGTGATGGAAAAAGGGGAGGCAAAAGCCCTGCTTAGGCGATAGACAAAGGGGTTCACTAGTTCTTTCTTTATGAGCGATAGCTTTTCCAGTGTTGAGTTCTCAGGTTCGCGAGCAGAGCGCTAGGACTTGTTCCAGGCGACCTCTCTACTTTCATCTCTTTCTATATGAGATGTGATTTCTCTCTTCAGTACTCACAATCTGGGCGGACCTCGCGACTTATAAAGGGTGGACTTGGCCTGAAAGAAGCAAGCAATAGTCCTCCCGGTCGTCTCATCTACAAGTTTCTCTAATCTCAGGCCACACTTCTCATGATAGACTCCACTCTGATAAGATAGTGAACCTGACGCTTGCTTGTTCGGGCGGAAATGAGGTAGTGGGCCACCTTTCATGGCTAGATCATTAAGAAAGAAGATCCCTCACTACCATCACACGTCAAAAGGATTCCTCACCTGGCTCCCTTCTATTCTAGGCTTGGGAACCTCTCTCCTTTCTCACTCTCGCTCACCTGCATCTACTTTTTGGTTATATATAGTGCTCGCTCTTTCTCTTTTTTGATAGGCGACACCTATGACTTGATGTGGGTCCTAGCTTGCATCACTTTGCCTCACATCATCCTACTAGATAATCTATTATAATATAGACCGAGTGGGGCTAATTGCTTTCCCATTAACTCCTAAGGCTTAGTCGAAATGGTGCTATAAGTCCATGGATTTGCGGGTCTTCCTTAATGCACAAGTGGATTGGAAAGCTCAAACATGCCCTTGGGGGTTCTTTGAGAAAGAAATAGAGATCCCGCAAGGAAGAGGACTCCTTAGAGAGAGTAGACCCCACCGAGGAGGTTAGCAGGGAAGATCCTAGGCCTCTGACTAAGGGAAGGCTACATCGTGATATATAACAGGGAAATAGACCAATCATTCACTCACTTGCAATAGCCCACGACAGATGCAGCGGAGGGGCGATGACCTGAGAAGGTAGTCTAGAAGATTTCGCAGAAGGTAGTCGGCATATATGATAGTTGTTGTTGTCCTCTTCCGAGGGTAGGGGGATTTTCTCAACATTGGAGCCCTCCGGGGGATGAGTGAGAGGGATGCGTATGGTATTCTCTGGGAGGTGGTCTCATGAGTCTAAAAAAAAGATGGAGAGTCCGAGATATATAGTAGCGAGTTTGACAGCAGTGCGATGGGCCGGGCGGGAAGTCGAGGTGTGTCATTAGAGGGGGAGGTCTTGTGAGAGGAGTGAGAAAATCGAGAAGTTTTGTTTGATAGTTGATTCCTTCTTGGATTCACGCTTGACTATCTCATGCTGTAATGCGTGGTGCGCTGCCACCGCCGGGATTGGGGGGTATCCTGTGTGCCCTGTGCAAGTGTCAAAAAAGGTAGAAAGGGCTAGGATCCGCTCTGATGCAAGTGTGCCAATCAACCGATCAGGCTCCGCGGGGGAAGAAGGGGGATGTGGAGGGGATTCGGACCGCAATGGAGGTCAAAGGAGCGTGGCGAAGGGGGGATTGCAGGGGGGTTCAGGAAAGCCTCATTTCGTAGCCAAGTCAATAGACTTGCCAACTGATCCGAGTTTTTTATGGGAAGAGGTCAGTGCAGCTTTCCTTTCTTACTGTATTGCCTTATCCTTCTCTGAGTAGATTAATTCGGCACTATAGTCTAATTTTGATTGGGTTATAGATATTCATCTTTGCGTAGATTCAGAATGGGCTACTTCTCAAGAATACAATACCATGAAATCCCCGACGTCAAGCATCATATTTGACTACCTCAATCAATGCTTGAGTAAAGAAATTTTCTCTTCCTCTTTCCCTCGGAATATATAGTATATAGTTGCGGTCATGTCCCTCTGCCAAGAATGGAGAGAGTTTGACTCAGTACACAGATTCGAATTAGTCAAAATAGAAAACAACGGACCCAGAAGGAGGAAAGTAGGCCTACCCCACATTTTTCTTCTACTTTAAAAACAAAAAAGATTTCGAACATTTTCAAACGCCTATAATATTATTTAGAAACTACATCTTTATATAGTGCTAAAAAAAGTGATAGTGGAAGTATAGATAGACGAAGTCGAGCAAGGGTCCCCTATATATTTAAGGGTCGTGAAAGTGAGTTCAAAAAGAAAAAGAAGTGCTCACTGCCTAAAGGGAGAGGGACTATTATTCGTATATAAGCGAAGGAGCGAGCTTTTATAGATATATGTTGTAGTAGCGAAGAAGGAAGGATCATCAGGGGGCTAGGAGCTGTTGTTCCAGTCAGTCATCCGAGAGGGCTAAAGAGTGGGCAGCAAAGGGAGTCGTGACGTGTTGACTCTGCCCTATAAT
Source organism: Ottelia alismoides (assembly GCA_037367405.1). Lineage (NCBI taxonomy): Eukaryota > Viridiplantae > Streptophyta > Magnoliopsida > Alismatales > Hydrocharitaceae > Ottelia > Ottelia alismoides. Next base: position 155,980 of record JAZKJV010010499.1, on the reverse strand, counting down.
ATTACGAGTCTCATCATCAAAAAAATCAGCACCACGTATAACCTAAACAGCTTCAGAGATAACCTAAAAACATTTCTGATTTCTTGGACCTGGCTCTATCTGCTACTGATTGAGAGAGAGAGGGACATTGTCACATGATCGAGTTCTTTTCAGAGTAGGGTCTGAGATGCGTCATATAATCCTAGAAACGGTGGGCAGTAGTGAACAAACTCTTGATGCCTGCCTGACTGTGTTGTTTAGGGTATATGGAGAAATGAGCGGGAGGTAGGTCTTCTTCTTCGTATTCTCTTCTTCGTTTTCCCCTCAACTCTGTATATTTCTCTTTTCTTTTCTCTCTGCCCTTATCTCGCTTTAGACTATCGAATCTTTACTCACCTACCGCCTCGAATGCGCTAAGTGGAGTTCAGCCGATTTACCTGCCCTGTATCCTACTTGATTAGGGAGAGTGGGATGTGCGGTGCGGAAACAGTTGCGGACTAGCGCTTCCAACTTCTTTTTTAGAGGGAATCTCACTATTGGCTTGCCTTGCTTTTACTCGATGAGCTCTTGACTGTCTGCGCTACATTGCCTGCCTGATCTGTGGGAGAGAGTCCAATACCTTATACACTTTTGCTTTCAATTCACCTCTGACACTCCAGCTTCTTGCCTAGGCTTGCTTTTTGATCCCTGTCCTCGACCTGAATCGTGATAGCTCGGATTCAGCAGATAAGTCGTCTTTCGAGTGCTTTTGAACTAGATTAAAGCCATACTAGCCTACTTTTATTACCCTCATGGAAGTCTCGGCCCTCATGCCCACCTTGTCTTAGGTGATTCCCTTGGTCAAGCCTACCTACTCCTATCCTAATACAAAGGCACCACACCTAGAATGAAATACAAGCATAGACTCGCCTCCTCTGCCTTTCTTTCTGTTCCTTCTTCCGAGCCCAGCTTCCATCTGCTCATCCAAGGCCATATGGTCAAGCGCCAATTCAAGCTATATGATATATAATCGGAATTGAAGACCCGAAGGAGAAGTTATGAACGTCCTTCAACTCTCTCCACTAAGTGCTCTGCTTTCAGCTTCCTCTCTCCTTAGGGCTAGCCTGTTAGATTCCGGAGAGTGGTCTTCTCTCTTGGTTATTCCTGATGTTAGATGTCTTTATCCCTGTTCTTCCTTAAGTCTTTATCCTAGTCATTCCTACCTTGTTTATAAAGTACACACCTCGGACCAGTCTTTTCCTCAACTTCAGAGAAGTAGGGGTCTAAGAGTGTGCGCGTGGCTTATGGGAGTCTATCAGAGAGTTCGTCATGGTTCTGACTTTCCGGGATTGACCCTAGGGTTCTTCTTCCTCCCGCTTTCCAGGACTAAGAACCAGCCAGCCTTGAGGGATTGGGAAGTTCTATCTACATACTCCTTTCGAAAAAGGGCAAAGCACGTCGAAAGGTAGGACTTTTCCTTAAATTATATGTTTCCAAAATCAACCAGCGAGCTCCCTGTATCTCCGACCTCCCTCTTAATACACGTCTTTGATGCCCTAAATGACTACCAGCTCTTCCTGCGCATTCTAGTAATTAGTTCCGCTCATAGGAGACTCACGCTTTAGAGAGGTCAGTTCCACACCTTTATTCTCCACTAATCAAAATGCTTTGCCACTATATATTTGGGGCTCGGGATTCCCCTGATATTCGCTCCAGACTCAAAGCTAAGCCAGAGTCACTATAGGCTAGCCACTCCTCATTCTGAAAATGTGCTGCCTTTCATCAGTCCCATCCTTAGATGGTAATGGTGTCGGAAGCCTATAATGACGTAGGATAGGACCAATCACACTCGCAGGAAGTTGCGGGCGCACGCAGCCCAGCCAGCATGCAGTGCTATTTGAAAGAGGTCGAGGACTGCTAATCCTGAAAGCCTTATTTTCTAGAATCTCGAGACTTGTGCCTTTTCCCTTCGGATCTGCCCTTCCCTTTCTCTATGCTTCCCTACCTAGTTAGAAAGGGATAGCCTACTAGCCTTCCTAGCTTACCTTGTTAGGACTTCCCCCTCCATTTCTTCCTTAGCAAAAAGGGCATGTGTACGGTTCTCTGATGATGAAAAAAGTCATCTTATTCGTATACTCTACCGGTGATGTCTAAATAGAATAATCGATTGTGCGCCTCACAGAAAGAGCCTATTCTGACTAATAGCTTTAGTCCTCTCTATAGTTTAATGGCGAGTCGAGGCTATTTGCCAGTACGTCCTAGTGGACGGAAGAGTCTTTCACCTCTCAATCAGGAGGTCCGGAAGAGCATCCTTGCTTATCAGACCTACTTCCCTCATTGCGAATGACCCCCTAATATATAATCCGTCGAAGCAGGCTTTAGCCAAAGTTGAGGCTTTCTTACCCAGAGCATCAACCAGGCGTGTCCAGTGCTTTCTTACTACCCTTCATCTGCCTGCTCACGAATCAAGATACCTCCTGCCTGCCGAATTTCCTCTTCTTCTTGCTCGCCTAATCGCTCTCCTCCCCGTCACTTCTGTCATTCACTACATGCCCCTGACTTCTTATCCTCTGTCATCAAGAACTGCGGACAACCACTCCTCCGAGGCATCTAGACCTTTCCTTCTTTTCAAGGGCCATACATACGTGGCGGAAATCCCATCGTGGGCTTGGACCTTTCATCTTTCTCGCTCCGCAGCTTCTACTCTTCTGCTTCTCATCCTGGGCAAGATCTTTCTGACTTAGTTGTCACTTTTTGAAAGCAAGCCAAGACCTGTCTTTCTAGCCCTATTCGATCAGTTTGAGTTCAGCTCGAACTAGCCTAGTTATACTCAGTCTACTTCTACTCTTCTGCTTCTCCCCCCTTGTGATGATCCTTCAGAGGCCAATTGGATTCAGGACCCTGATAGGACGGAAGGATGGGACTTTCAGCGAAACCTGATACACGAGCAAAGTCCGGAGGGACTAGAGCGAGGGGGTACGATGAGTTTCCAAGTCTGCTAATCTCTTTATAGTTGGTGGATCCCCTTCTCTTTGCCGGGACACCCCCAGATAATTACGGTAGACGGAGAGAATGCCTATGCCTTTGAGAACTAAAGGCAGAGTGGAATTTCAGCCCAGTAGAAAAGGCAATCATCAAAGCTTGACGTGATGCATCTCAGACTTTTGAGAACATATTTATATAATAAATAAGTGGAAAATTTGCGAAGGCTTAACTTTTTTTGAATTTATATAATTGAAAGCATTGACTATAATGATAGTTGGTTATTTGAATAATATTATGTAGTTTTCATTAATGTTCGCCATCTATATAAATATGTTAGTTCAAAATGTCGAGCTTGCTCTATAAAAGATCAGAGCTGGGCCCTTGGAGTACTCTTCCCTCCTCTAGCCAATGGGACCTTCTTTCCACGGATCCGCTAGTGAATCTCCTTTGAGCCACCTTTGCTAGCACCTCGGGCACTCAAAGACATCTCTTGTAGACCCGTGTTCCGACACCCAGAAAGAGCTCAGAAGCATGCTTTTCCTCACTGCTTCTACTTCACGTACAAGCCCTATGTTATTAAGGACGAAGCCAACAACTATAGATAGAGTGTTGCTTCCACACGGGAAAGAAAAAGAACAGCTTATGTAGATAGGCTTCACAGCTCTTAATTGATACTAGTTATAGAGGAGAACAAAACTAGGCTAGCTTCCTTGTTGCGGGAGTCCCAGGAGCATCCGACCTCCTTTCAAAGATGCACTCATCAGCGCTTTCTTCTAAAGAAAGAACTTATAAAGCAGCATTCTGACTATCTTATCTAGCTAGAATAAAAATCGAACTTCCTTTACTTGATATTGGTCCCGCTTCCTCACTGACAGACCTCGATGCCAACATTACCTCGGAATGGGAATGAAGAGACAATGAGTCTTCCCGCCCACTTGGACACTTCAGAACTGAAGGGCGCCGAAGTTGATAAGGCTCTCTCTCTACTTTGTTAAATATATAGAAGTTTTGAAAACTTTGATAAAATTTCTCATTTTTATAACATCACTTTTATATATTGATATTTGTAGGTATCAAAATCTAGCTATAGAAATCACCACTAGAATATATTAAGCTGGGCTGGAAAGGAGCTTTTTCGTGATTCTAGTCGGGCGTGCTCAAATCAAAGGGGGCAAGAGAAGATGAATGAACAATGCCCTCCACCATCATCAGAGGTTACTGAGATAGGAGTCATCATAGAAATAAAGAAAGTGGAAGAGACCGAACCCTACATCTCCTCAAAGGCCGCTAGAATGGCATCAAGTCGATTCACCTCCAAAGAATAGGGAGGACCGCGAGGAGAATTTGGCAACCAGGAATGCTTACCTACTCCTCTGAAAAAACCAACTGACCATGCTCTTTACCTAGACAGAGAAAGCTAGGAACTGCTAGGACTATGTGCTTCTTCCACTACTGACGAAATCGAGATATGATGTTTTTTCATTCCAAGCTGATCAGCTAATCATACTATGCTTTGACCTCAAGGGAAAGATCTTCCATTTCATTCTTCTTCCTTAATACCCTTAGCTCCGCCGCGACCATTGCTACTTGCTACTAGACTTGATATCCCCCTTTGATCGCCTCCTATAGTAATGCATCTCAGAGCTATAACCGGAGTCCTTGGCCCCTAGCTCTGATCTGTCTTTTGCCCATCGGCTTGTTTTTCCGGTCTCTACTTTACTGTGTGGAGTGACTGACCTTTCTCTTGCATCGCTTCTCTCCCTTCCTGACCTCGCTCTCCTTACTGCGAATCACATGGATTCCCCAAAATCTAGATAAGATAGTCGATTCTTCTTTTCCCATCCCATGTGCAGAGACTATGTGTTCTTTTCACGGATTCATCTCTTTCAGATCAGATGGAAAGCCTCTTTCCAGCAGAGCCACTATTGTCAATGCTTCCTTTAATTTCTCACTCTGTACACTAAAGACTGACGAACTTCTCTCTCTCTCGTTCTTAGCCCGCACCTTAGGCTGAGGTCAGACTCTGTAGGCTCCGGAGGTTAGAGCCAGCGACCATGCTCCATAAGGGCAAAGTCCATAAGCTAATCTGTCTCTCTTCTAGCTTATAGAAGATTTTCTTTGACAGTTGTGATTGATGAGTGATGTACATCTCTTGAAGACCAGAAAGCCACATCTCACTTGACTCGGCACGGATGTTTCAGCATCCTATAGGTCTTTCTAAGGCACATTACCGCCCGCCTAAAGGAAGACCGACCTGGGGGGACCCGATGAATTAGAGAAGTAGGGTCAAAGAAAAGGTCCCGTCAGGTAGAGACCACAAGGGACTATAATATAATCTAGTAGCCTAAAGACAAGCCTAGAGTTAAGGGCAGGGCTCGATAATCCATCTGAGTCTCTCGCACCAGTCGCTCTGCAGTCAGACTACTGACGGGTGAAATTGCCATGATTGACGCACTGGGAAAGCCAAAACCCAATCGTGTGACCGAGCCTCGCGATATATAAGCGGCTTCTACCTTATCTTTCTCTTTGTTGCTGACCCTGACTTGACCTCTCGCTCGAGAGGAAGTAGCAGCGCGGGAAAATCGTCGACTATTATGATACACAGATTCAAAGCACTCGCGGAAACTGCAGATCGAGCAGCCTTCTAAGTCAAGAATAGTTCGAAGCGCTTCAATTTCATCAGCCGCATATGATGATGGGTACTAAAGTACTATAGCCCGGCCTTCTTCCTATACTTTTCCCATTCACTCACTAACTAGCCTGCCAACAGTGCGGGAATGAGAATAGCAAGACAGGACTCTCCCCAAGTCAGTCTCCCCTTACTTAACTTTATAGAAGAGGGGTACTCCCCTAGGTCCTGTATTCTAGGGGTTGCTCACCCAGAGCCCCAACGGACCTTTCCGAGGTCTAGACTAGGAGAGCTTTCCGAGGCAATCTTTCCCAAAATCAGTGGTTTTATAGTGTTTTCGGTTAGTTTCAAAAATCGCTCCAAAAGTCCAGCTTGATTTTCAATAGGTGGATTTTCGAGGGTACATTGAAAGCCCTAGGCAAATCTAGCGTTTGTTACCTCCATTAGTTGGCTTCATCAGTCCGGGAAGACCTTGTGGTTTGAGATCGTTAAGTGGATTTGATGCACCCTACTTTGAACCTATTTCTTAGAAAGACGGCTACAGTTTAGTATTATTTCTTATGGTAGCAATAGCTGTTGTATTATTTCTTATAGATCAGATCCTTGTTCTAAATTATGAAAACTTGAGATCAAATATAAGGGAACCCGATTTAGTGATTTGAGATGCGTTTCATAGAACTAGAGAAGTAAGCCTGAGTCAAGCACGGATTTTCGAAGGGTCGCCTATTACATAGAAATGCATGCTAGTTTCGGTGGCTTCTAATGCATGCATGAGGGATCTAATGCCATGGGATCCGTGGCATCATTTCATCCATCCCCTGGCTCTGAGACATGTTGGTCCCCCGAGACAGGACAGAGGCAGGGCCCCATCCCTTTTCATCATCTGGTTCTCTTCAATCGTCTAAGATGAAACTAGATTGAGTTTGGCTAGATAATTTACCTTCCCATTTCCTCATCGGCTACAACATTTGCCTTTCCGAAAAGTCACAGTATTTTAGGAATTCCACCCAAACTCTAAACTAGGGGCCTCATATTCAGCTCCCACTAGATAAGCTTCTCTCTGCTCTTGCGATCAGTGAAGACCCCCAATTTTTTCCCATAGAGATAATGTCGCCATATCTTTAGAGCAAAGACTACCACAGCAAGTTCCAGATCATGTGTAGGGTACTTTCTCTCTTGCGGCTTCAATTGACGTGAGGCATATGCTACGACCGTCTCTTTCTGCACAAGGACACACCCAAGTCTAGTACCAGATGCATCAGTATATACAAGAAAACGTCCGCTGCCAGATTGTCAGGTCAGTATTGGAGCCATAGTCAATCTTTTTTTAGTTCCTTATAACTCTGCTAACATTTTTCTGACCATTCAAACCTCACATCCTTTCTCGTCAGCTGGTAGTGAAATCTCCGAGAAGGCCTATCGTGATAGATGTGAATCGTTGATAGTATCCAGCCAAACCAAGAAAGCTGTGAATCTCAGAAAGATTTTTCGGCTGGCTCCAGTTCACTACCGCTTCCACCGCTTGAATATGACATGACCCAGAAATGCTACTTTTTCTATCCAAAAGTCATACTTCGAGAATTTAGCATCAAGATGGTGCTGATGTAGCGTCTCAAGTACAATTCTGAAATGTACTTGGTGCTGCTCTGAATCAGGTGAGTATATCAGAATGTCATCCTCGAACACGATCACGAAGTTCTCAAGGTCTTCTCGGCCTATTCATAAGTTCCATCAAAGCCATTCGTGAGACCAAAAGGCATCACTAGGAACTCGTAATGCCCATATCTCGCACTATATATTCGAGCGATTTTAGTAAGATCATCCTTTGTTCTGAGATGATGATAACCTGACCGCAAATCTTTTTTAGAATAGCAAATAATATAATAGTGTTTCTTACTGGTCGAACAAGTCATCAATCCAGATATTTCTTTTTCACAGTCACCTTATTCAAAGTCAATGCAGAGCCTCAGTTTACCGTCTTTCTTCTTCACGAAGAGGACAGGTTCTCCCTAGGGAGAAAGACTAGGTCGCAAGAACCTCATATCAAGTAGTTCTTTCCTTTAGTTCTTCAAGTTCTGTCTTCAGAGCTTAGTTGAGAAAGTGGTGCCCGATGCCGCCCGATAAAACATCAATAGAGAAGTCCTCCTCTCTCTGAGGAGTTAGACCTGGAAAGACATCAGGAAAGTCTTGTACAACATCAAATTCTTCCCTAAGAAGACTCTGTGCTAATTATACTAGCTAGGTATGCGGTGCAACCGCAGATGGCTTGCATTAGACGATTGGGCTTAGATAATCACTCGATCGCCTCGTCGAAGGCCATGGATCACCACCATCATATATTAAGCTGGTTAGGTTTACTAAGTCAGGTCCACTTTCTTGTGTTTGCAATACACTACAGCATAGTGTTCCCATAACCCCCAAAATGACATCAAAGTCCTAATATATTCTAGTTGCAGAATTAGGTTGGTAGTAAGAACATGCTCCTTTACTATGATCGGTACGTAATTCAAGTACATACCGGTAGTTACAATCTCACCCATAGGTTCAATAGCTATTAATAAGAAAGAAGTGTGTATGGTCATATGTTGAACATTGCATTTTTTAGCAAATGCATGTGAGATGCCAGAAAATTCAGTGTGGCACCCGAATCAAAAAGATGTACAATCAAACCTATTTATCAAATGATTCGCAATCAAACGTCAATCGCAAAATAACTCAAACGTTATCCCATAAGCGACATCATCAGCCTCATCCTTTCTGAGAGCACATATCCTTCGTGCAACCTTTTTCAGCCCCATCCCATCTCATCTCCTAGTCTAGTCCCTCCTCTGCTCTTTAACATTTTTCGTACGCGGATCGCTCTCTCTTAAACTCATATAAATATCGAGCGAGCTTTAAAGTGAAGTGCCCACTCACTATTGGTCCACTCACGATAATCCTCAAGGTCCTCGAGGAGAGGGGCCAATTTATTATATTAGTTTAATTATCGAAGCTAGGGGGCAGCAACATCTTTATAGTGAGATTGACCTATAAAGAGTAGTGGCTCGAAAGGGAGAAGCAATCAACGCATGATAGAGCAAGAAGAAAGGCATTTGTTATCAGCGTGCGGGTCTGTTGGCCATGTTCAGCTGTTGTTAGCTTGGCAATCGTGACCAGCTTGGGATGTGCGGTGTCACCCTAACGAGGAGTTGTTATAACCTTCTTTGAAGAGAGGGGAAATCGAGATGAATTTAGAGAATCTATTTCTTTCTCCTCACTACTTTTCTATATTTGAGAGAGGAAAGAAAGAGTCCATTGTTTCACAACCCAGTTGGAGGGTAGACTCCGAAATGGGGAGGAAATAGCAAGAATGGTTGCGGAAGCCTGGAGGCTGATTGGAGACAGCCCACTTGACCAATTTGCCATTAACCCATTGATTCTAATGAAGGTGGGAAATCTCCATTTCTCATTCACAAATCCATCCTTGTCTATGCTGCTCACTCTCAGTTTGGTCTTACTGATGCTTGATTTTGTTACGAAAAAGGGAGGGGGAAAGTCTATGTCAAATGCATGGCAATCCTTGGTAGAGCTTATCCATGATTTCGCGTTGAACCCGGTAAACGAACAAATAGGTGGTCTTCCAAGAAATGTGAAACAAAAGTTTTCCCCTCACATCTCAGTCACCTTGACTTTTTCGTTATTTCATAATCCCCAGGGTATGATACCCTATAGCTTCACAGTGACAAGTCATTTTCTCATTACTTTGGCTCTCTCATTTTCCATTTTTATAGGCATTACGATAGTTGGATTTCAAAGAAATAGGCTTCATTTTTTAAGCTTTTTATTACCCGCCAGAGTCCCGCTGCCGTTAGCACCTTTTTTAGTACTCCTTGAGCTAATCCCTCATTGTTTCCATGCATTAAGCTTAGTAATACGTTAATTTGCTAATATGATGGATGGTCATAGTTCAGTAAAGATTTTAAGTGGGTTTGCTTGGACTATGCTATGTATGAATAATCTTTTATATGTCATAGGGGATCTTGGTCATTTATTTATAGTTGTTGCATTAACCGGTCTGGAATTACATGTAGCTATATCACAAGCTCATGTTTTTCTGATCTCAATTTGTATTTATTTAAATGATGCTACCAATCTCCATCAACTCTGTCATTTCATAATTGAATAAAATGATCGACCGAACTATTCTCTTCCCTGGGGTGCCAGACATGGGCTTGCCTTTCCACCCTTGGGGCTTTTGGGGGGCAGGAAAATGGTGATATTGGCAAACAAGAATATGTGGGGCAGAGGTTTAAATAGCTAGTTCTACTTGATAAGAAAAGGTGGGGATGAGGACAGCAGAGGATAATGATGTCGGTTGAGGCAGATTTTAGCACACGTGAATGGGAGAGTCCTTGGATATATATATATATATATATATATATATATATATATATATATATATATATATATATATATATCGCGATGCAATCTTCATTCCAATCAAGCCCCTGGAATGATTCAATGAGACTACATCGCTTAGGTCTCACATGTGGAATTCTACTATCTACGAAGCCATCGACCATACTTCCCTACCTTCCTGACCTTGTCCGTAGTGATGTTACCTTTCGGGAAGAGGGATAAACTTAGGATGATACCTGAAAGAAAGCACCAAAAGGGGTTCATATCTCAAATGAAAGATAGTCAGGAAGTGCAGTTTGCGGTCTTGGTGACGGATGAGATATTCTCTTTGCCCTAGCTTTTCTTCTCTAAAGATAGCTGACCAGTGAGCGCTAAGCTTTTTTAAGTTGACTTCTTTTGCATACCTTTCCATAGATAGAATAAGAAAGAGCTTCAGACCTATCCGCGACCCGGATATATAGTGGCAGGAAATGACGTCTTCTTTGACAAGTGCGAGCCACTCTCTGGAGGCTAAGAGTAGTGCAAGACTCGCTATTGCTCGAGAAAGCCCCCAGGCGCGGAGCCAACACATGCTCACTACCGTTCCACAGCAGGGTGGTTAATTGCAGCTGTCGCTACGCGCTTACTCTCGTTCGTAGCTGTCACTACATGCTCACTATCGCTCGCTCCAGTAGGAGAGATATGAGAGTAAGGAATCTATCGAGCGGCCTTCTTCAGCACCAAATCTTCAAGTCAAAATGACTTTGTTTGAATGCTTTTCCAAATCAAAGTTCAGACCTTTGCGGGATTAGGCGCCCAAACTAGCCTAGTTAGACTCAGTCTGGGACCATCCAGTATATGAGAAGCTACTTAGATGGGGGGGTCTCAATCGGAGGACTAAGGAGCGAGGCACATATCTCTTTCAGGTCTATCCCTTTCTCTGAGAGTGAGAAGGAGTGAGTCCTCGGTAGAAAGAGCGAGTCCTAGTGTTCTGATTGAGCGCAAGACGACGTCTATATGGCTAGTATACATTTTCCCTCACGCGCTGGGGACCCTAAACACAAGGGAAGTCTTTCTTGCACCTCAGTCAATCACCTGACGTGAATGATACCTTAGATATGGAGATATATAGTAGGACTCGACTTGTCTCACACTTTCCTAACCTGTGACGAGCGAGTCTCGGGAAAAAGCACTCCATCAAAGGCCTGATCTTACCTAACTAAACATAAAGACTTCACGGACCCTCATCACATCTACTATCTATAATAAGCACTGAGGCTGACCTTTCCATCAGATCATCATCAGAGGAGGGCCAATCCTGCCAATCATTTCCAATAAGCCAGTCAATAGAGGAATTAAGTACTCACCTAGGTACGTAGTATATTGTTGGAGGAAGAAGACCTACCCCCCCCCCCCCCCCCCCCGAGGGTGCTTTCCAGCCAGAATCTCTGAGAGCTTAGCTGCTTCGAACCTTCGAGAAATCCTGATCTTTAGCTCGATAGCCTGTGGACATAGATTTTCTTCTATTTAAGAATAACTGAGAGATTCAAGGGTCGATCTGAATGAATCATCACTTTTATGATCGATCGAAACGTCACTATAGCCCTTTCTTCGAATTGGACCTCCTGAACTCCTACTACTAAGCTCTTTGACACGCGACCTCTTTCTATAACTCGCTCTTCTACTTATTACCTGGTGGGTCTCTTCTCTGTATAGCGTTGGCTTGGGGGTTGCCCCATCCATGCTTGTTTTGCTACTTCTTTCTGCTTGGAAGACATAGAGGGGGTCCCCAGGGCGAGGCATCGAGGGATGCTCTGTCTTTTCCGGGCTAGATATGATACCTAGTCCTAGGCTTTTGAGGGGGTGCGTCTGACTTATTTATTCTTTGATAGCTTTTCCACCTCCTGCTTCCCTGTGTCCGAAGTCTGATAGATGAGGTAGAGGCACTAGGAATTCCTTGCTTCTATCTACACCTCCTTCAACCTCGACGCCCCCTTCTTTTGCTATTTCCTCCCCGGATGCTAGGTTGTCGGTCATGATGGGTCCTCATGATGCTCTGACGGGGAAGAGAAGGCCAATTCCACCTTCCCTGATGGTCAGGAAGATCCTGGAGTGGAAAGATATGTGATTGAGCTCAAAAGAAAGGTCTTTCCGTAGAAGGGCAAAGAGAGAGAGGCTGGAAAGTGAGGATGACAGCCGGGACTCATGCCTTATCCTAGTCACCCCCGCTCGATCGCAACGCGATAACTAACCTTCAATCAATTACAGATAAAACATGATAATATGACGGAAGTGCCTTGTCTTTTCCCTGATTTAGATATAAAAGCGCTTGAACTAGTGGATTAGAGAATTGCCCTAATCTCTCGCATGTGACTTACCAATGCATTGACTTCCTTCTGGGCTTTTCTCAACCCTCGAAAGCTGCAGTCATAAGGGGAGCTCTTTTGAAGGTAGACCAGTAAGCTTGTATGAGGCCTATACAGGACTACATCTGCAACCTCAACCTATTGGGTTCTTTCCCCCTCTCTTGCCTCTTTCTGACAATCTCTCTCTTGACTGATGCCTATGGGAGACCAGTGTCATTTTGCTGTCCTTCGCCTTCGTCCTCTACCTAAGACTTAGGTCAGATAGACGGACTCTGATTCTACCTCGCAACGCGATAACTAACCTTCTTGGTTGGACTTGCACTATATATCCGAGGCATTTCCTTATTCTTCTGCTTTTTTCGTCCTTTCAAAGACTCCGTAAACTAGCTTCTTGCATATCCACTCCACATCATCTACGCTCACGCATCTTCGCTTCTTCCTTCGGCTTCTAATCCCACGACTGGTGAAAGCACCTTCTATTTGCTTTCCCATTTCGATCGGAACCGGCTGTAAATGACCTACGGGCTTCTTATGTTACGCCTTGACCTGTTGACAAAGGAGACAAGGGCTGACATATGACACCACATCACGCTTCATACCCCACCTTGTACATTTAGGTCAATCAACTGTTGTGAGCTACGCTCTTTCTTTTCATTCTCGGTATGCACAATCGACCCCAAAATCGGAGGGCATCATCTACTAGAGTGAAATCACGTGACCCTGCACCTTGGTCCTGATCCAGTGCAGTTTCGGATCACCAAACATGGTGATTTACTATAGTATTGCCTTTGAGAATTTTCTCGATCAAATCCGGCCTCTACAGCTTCGACACATTTAGGGTACTCAGATGCATCTGCCTCTCACCCGGTCTCCAATCAATGAATTCCGTCAACCCTGAAGCCAGTAGTGGCGGGTTGCGGCTTAGGGCGTCAGCCACAACGTTCCCCTTTGGTAAAAGATTCTACAGTCATCATCCTTTAGCAAATCCATCCCGCTACTATATATGACGCACTCAAACAACTAGACTTTCCAAATTGATCTCTTTTCTTATATAAATCCTTCGCAGCTTGCTTTGTGCGCTAAGAGCTTTCCCCTGTTAAGTGATGGGCGGATAGGAGTTATTAGATGACAATACATAAAAGGACATTGTTCAGAGTGAAACTAAACCAAAGGCCCTCTCTCTGCAGGACTCTCTATCTATGCCACAAGGCTAATCTGCATCAAGCTGGATCTCTGTATGAATTCTCATTCGAGAAGTGCCTCTTAGGTATAGACAAGATATAGTACCACAAAGCTTGGGGACTACAATAGAGTATTCCTAATTCCTTCAGTGAAAAGCTTTGAGGCTAATCTACTTGGTGACTCTCGGAGAGGGTTCAATATCAAATTGCGGAAGGTTTGACCTCGAAGAACTGTCACAAGTGGAAAGTGAAATCTTTGTGGCTTCGGCCCTCAAGTGTGGATCATCGGGTTGAGTACAAAGCATGTTTCAACTATGAGGCAGTGAATGGCTTTGAGTGTAATTGATAAAGTAGTCAAGAAAAGCAAACCTTGTCTCTCGGAATTCTTGACTCAGCTTGTGCCTGTTCGGGTCTATACTACTAGTTCGGGTGTCCCGACCACCTTTCCTTACTCATCTCAAATTCAGATTGCGATAGTTAATAGGGGGTTTTGGCACCTGCGTCAAAGAGAAAAGAAAACCTTTTTCTCACCTTCAGATATGAAAGCGCTTTCGTAGGCCACATTGGCTAGGTTGATCTTTCATCATCAAATCACTCGTACCATTTCTGGATCCCCGGATATATAGTGCGAGTATCAAACTTCGCTATCTTATGCCCGAAAAGTGCTCTTCTTGAGCGATCTATTCTAGGTTCTATCATCTGCCATGGATCATTCTTTCCCTTGGCCTTTATTAATTTAGTCCGCGTTATGTAAGACATTGGGAAGTGGTCACCATATCCATTTGACTATCTATGACGGGCCTTTCTCGTGATGAAAGAAGCTGGGTCGATGCGACATTTCTTTGATCAAATGACCTATTTCATCGACGTCCGATTATAGAATTAGGTCCAGTCCTTACTTAATTTGAGCCCTGCGACGGCGAGCTTATTATAGCGTGAGTAGATCAATTCTTGTAGGTAGGCATTTCTTCGCTTCTATCCTCCAGGTAAAGAGTCTATCGAACTCCGGGGAAGAATTTCATGGTATAGGCTCAATGCAAGTCCTAGTTCGGCATGGGAGTCGTGCCTGTAACCTCAGAAAGTCATGTTGAAGGCATCATAGTCTCCGTGAGGGACGAGAAAAAGACCCCCTTGCCAAGAGCATTCTCAGCCTTGTTGAAGTGAAGACCTCTCTCTCATAAAGCAGCTTTCTTTATAAAAATAACTAGCTTTTTTCTGATAATCTCTTTTCTTTTTCTATGCGGCTCTAGCTCTGGTTACCTTTTTCATGGACTTTTCCACTTCTCGATAGCTAAATAGGATAAATCTTGATAACATCTAAGATGATGAAAGGCATGATTGCATCGCCTAAAACAACTTCTTTATTTGTTTTCCTCTCCTATCTCATACTATTTATCAGGTGGTGAGCGAGCCGTACAAGATAAGTAAGAGAGTTGTGCGAAGGTAGACTAGAGGGGAGATCCGAAAAACAAAGCCCACAACCGGCCCACTAACTAGGGCTCTTTCCTCAGAAGAAATATCGGAATACATTTTTGGAGAAGAGGTGTGGGAGGAAGATGCTTAGGTTTTTTCCAGGGTCGACGAAAAAGAAATACTCTTCCCTCTTTTCTATCGAATCGATCATAACCACTACCTATATTCCACAAAATTGTGCACCACAAATAGGAGCTAATGAAGAGACCCGCAATTCCATAGAAAGACAATACAATTCCTTGTGGAAAATCAAATGATTTGCTGATCGGGTAATACAGATCTCAGATTCCTACCAAGATAACTAGAAGTTCCAACCACTCAAAATCCTAGCAAATCCAGGATACAGGCCCATCAAAAAAGATTTGTTTTTCTGCCTTATTCCATATATTTGATGATCACCAATTCATATTAGACTATACCTGATCCGGTTATATTTGATTGGAATTCAGAGAAGAACCCCAATTCATTTGCTTTTTCTTTTCTTGCTCCCACAATCACTCTCATCAACTCGCACTACTTTGTTGTGAACAATTAAGAAGAATTGGTTAGTTACATTTACATTCTCTTTTGAATATTTCTTCGCGATAGTTTCTCCCAATTCGATCTGCTTTGCAAACAGCAGCACTCTATACATAAAAGCTCATTTGAATATTCGAAAATGAGGAAATTTGCCGCCAAAGAGAAATTCTATATATAAATGCCAATCTATACTTGATTCAAAAAAGCAATTCTATACGGACTTTTGTTAGCTAGGTTGTCTCCCGCCCAAAAGAGCCTGATTAGGCCGGCAACCGGGGGGCGTAATCATTCTTACGCTTCTTCTTTCTGTGGAATTAACGCATTTGATATCGCGATCTTGATTTCCCGGAAACCTTGCTTGCAAGGTTATCTCTCGCCCAAAAGAGCCTGATTATGCCGGTAATGATAAACCCAAAATTAGATCGGTCTTGTGTTCCACACAAGGCTGGAGCACAGTCGAAGTGTCGACCAATCAAAATCTGAATTTAATCAACAATTAACCCACACTAAAGATCAATAAATTAGAAATAATGTTGAGTTAAAATTTATTTTTAACTCTGCACAAATGGTGTATAGTGACAAGTATGCAGAGAGTTCGAACACAGGGAGCAAACAGGGTAATTCACAAAAGTGTGCACAAGTGAGTGTGTGTGTGATGTGTCTATACTAAGCAAGCAATCAATGAAGTTTTTGTGGGTTTTTAATTTTTAAATTTTTTTTATTTAATTTTTAATTTTGTATTTTGATTTTTAGTTTTCTGATTTTTATATTTTATAATTTATATATTTTTTTTCTTTTTGAATATTGGAAATTAAAAACAATGTAATGAAAGGCAAGATAAAATGTTTATAACAATGTGCAAAAATAACCAAAAATTCAGAAATGAAATGTTTTTGATATTTTTAGGATTTTTTAGTGTTTTTGTGATTTTTGGGGATTTTTCAAGGTGTTTTTGATATTTCTAATTACTGAAATAAGAGAAAACAGTGACAAAGTTGCTGGCTGTAAATAAAATGGAAATTAAAAATAGACAACACCCACAAAATTTTTGCAAACTATTTTTCAAATAAAAAGAACAAAATATAGAACAAACAGACCTGAGTTTGTATTTTTTGGAATTTTCTTTGATTTTGTATATTTTTTTGAAGTTTTTGAGTGTTTTTAATTTTTTAGTGTTATTCTTTTGAGATTTTTAGTGATTTTTGGACTGACACTAAAATAGGGAAAAATAGACACTAGATAAATTTTTTGTAATTTTTCGAAGTGTTTTAATATTTTTTTGGCATTTTCTAAGCTAGACAATGAATAAAAAGAATGTTTTTGATTTTTAATAAATATAAAAATAAAATAAAATCAAAAACTAAAATTATAGCGTGGAAGAACAAGTGTCCAGGAGCTTAAGTCCAAAATTTGAGAATTTTTGGAGTTGGAATGATGCTTCAAATAAATAGACAAAGCACACACAAATTAAAGGGTTGGAAAGGACTTTTCTGCAAATAGATAAAACCTTGGGGTTGATCACACAATTTTTCCACAAATTTATAACTAAGTGAAATATCTTCTGGACCAAACAACAAACCAAAAGCCGCAAGGGCTTGATTGTAAAACCCCCAGGCTCACGTGCGTCGCACGCACGCCTGGGAGGGGTACAATCGCAAATATTAAAAAGTCCGATGGCTGTATCGCAAAATGTCCCAAAAGTTTAGAACTGCAAATGAATGTTTTTGGATTAAACTTTAATACGCAAAATCCCCGGGGGTCGCTTGTAAAAACGCCAAGGTCACGCGCGCTGTGCACGAGACCTGGCGGGGTCCCCTTAGCAATATGGCAAAGTTATGGGGGGCTAAAAGTAAATGTTACAAAAGTTTAAAGCTTCAGATGAAAGTTTAAGGAGTTTGAAATAAATACAAAAAGTACTGGGGGTGAGTCGCAAAATACCCAGCAGAGGGGGGCGATCCGACGGCGACGGGCCTCCCACTTAAACACGTGGCGCGCCCAGGGGGAACGATACCCCTTCATTTTCTATGGTCCTGATTAGATCTGGCGCCACGATTGGACGACTGAAGGCTTGCAAAATCCGACGACACCTGTAGCCTTGTGAAGAACGCGGCCAAGATCGACGGCCCAGGAGATCACCGGAAGAACACGATGAACTCGCCCCTTTGGCGAGTTTGATTCGAGTGCTGCTCCCCCATCAGGACACCTGGGAGCCTTCTGACGGGTGCTAATGGTTCCTGGAAGGTTCCCCCAGCTTGCGGCAGGGCCAAAATGGGCGGAGAGGCCCTGGTGCGCCGCCGCGAGCTCGAGGCAGCAAGATGGCTCCAGGTAGCGTGATTACTGCAAAAATCGACCCCAGGAGGGGGTCTCTTCGACCTCTGGAACCTGCAAATGAAGAGCACGCACAACAGTAGACGGATCCAGGGGTAATATCAGGTGAGCGGAGGGAATGGGTGGCGGAAAATCGAGCTCGCCGGAGCTTGCTCCAGCGAGGTGGTAGCGTGGTGATTAGATGGGTGCGAAGCGAAATAAAAAGATAGAAAAAATGCTAAGGCTACCAGGAGTCAAAACATGCAAACAAAAAGGAGAAGAAATGACCTCAAGGGGCTGTAGACCCGAGGAAGGAACCTCACGGCCGCAAGGCCGGAGATGGGATGGAACGCGGCCGGCAAGCTCAGCTAGGCACCTCGACGAGGTGGAGGACCAGCCCTCTATCACCGGGGGTCCAGCCACGAGCTCTCGGAGGTTAACAGCTCTCCAAAACCGGTTCAAAAAGCTATGGAGGTGACTGGGCTGGTTTTGAAGAATGGTTGAGGGGGGCTCCTTCATCGAGGTGTAGCGGGCGAGTCAACGATCCTCTGCCCGAGATAATTGCTGGGCGAGCTAGAGGGATCGTAAGTGGACAAAAGTCAAGAAGGCGTCGTCCTCAAAGGGTGAAAGACAAGCCCACGAAAAATCCAAGAAAGTGGGTACTCGAGACGGTCCAGAAGGCAACGGCCTGGGGTCAAGGAGTTGACCCCCGGTCAACGGATGGCGTGGCCTGATTGGGCCACGTCATCCGCAAAAAGACAAAATTTAAATAAACACCTTATAAATTAGATTAAAAATAGTAAATGATTTAATTAGTTTTAGGTTATTTAATAAAAAATGTTTATTATTTTATAAAGTATTTAATTCCGATTTTTAATTATTTTTATGATATATATTTTTACAAGTTGCTTTTATACCCCTATATAGGTATATTATCTATATACTTTAGTATTTTATTTATATTTTGTGTATTTATTTTTATTATTTTTATTTAGTATTTTATATACTAATAAAGTATTTTTATACACTTAAATATATTTTTATTTTATTTTTCTGATTGATTTCGTATAATTAATAAAGTATAAGTATAGTTTATACAGGTATGTATATAAGTATAATACATATGTTTTGAGTATACAAGTATTTTTAATTGAGTTTTATTTATGTTTTTATTTTGATTTTAATGTACATAAGTATTATAAGTAATATTTACAACATTATAAAAATATAAAATTATAAAAATAATAAATAATTAATAAATTGAATATTTTAATATATACAAGTATACAATAGGGGTCCAAAACTCAACTTTCAAACCGTAGCTCCGCCAAATGCGAAACCACCGCCATTAAATAGCTTATTTTCTTCTATATACAATTAAAGGTGAGTATGCTGCATTTGGAGTTTTCGTTTATGAGATACGGGTCTGGGAAGTTGGCATTCTGGATTTTTATTCAGACCATAACTTTTTGTCTGTGTATTATTTTTCGGTGAAATCAATTTTGTATTTTTCTTAATAAAATTATCTACAACTTTCATGTACAAAGTTTCTTTATTTGATGTGTAAAAAGTGGATCCAAAAAATAGGTCCCAAAATGAATAAAGAATGAATAGAGAATATAGGTATTTTATCTGTATTTCTGACCATATCTCCCCCTACTTTATTCCTTGTCGACCTATTCATCAAGATGCCTAGGTCTCGGGGGTTTTGGGTCATAAAATATTTACAATATTTTATTCTTTTTCTTTTCTTTATTTATTCTATAATTTTGGCTTTAATTACAGTATTTTATACACTAATATGATGCACATGCATGGATGCTAAGATGATGATTTTAATGCTATTTACAGGCATTTGCTAGGGTTTTTGATGCAAAAATGATAGAATAAAGATGATGAAATGTGGATTCATCAGGTAACCGGGGGGCTTAATCATTCCCATGCTTCGGATTGTTGGACAACTTCGAGACGCGATATCAACTTAAAGTTAGAATATGCTAATATAATCAGACAAAGAAGAGGTTTGATAAATGCTCGACCGTAGGGAAAGGGAAGATTTTGAGCAGCAGGCTCATTTCCCTATTCATCACTTCATTCAAAGAGGTTTGATTTTGAGCAGAAGGCATTTCCACCAGCTTTTTCTCAAATTCGTAATAGAATTTCTCCTCGGTGGAGGAGTAAAAAGAACGAGAACTATTGCGAAATCCCAAAACCATATCCTAAACAATCAATCATACATCAGTCCTAATTCCAATAAAGAGTTACAAAGCTTTTTGCATAAATACTCTCTGTCCTAAATAGGATGAAAGAGAGACCGCGGGGACGGAATCAAATGCATGTATTCAGTTTCAACGATCGGACCATTCTCTTGTTCTCTTTTAAGCGCCAGCTTAAACTCTATTCAACAATCTGCCCCAACAAGTCTGTGATGCTATTACGCGTCAACTCTCTATTGAGAGAATCGCAATGAGGGGGTGCGCTTCAGCAGCGAGTACTAGTCTCGTCAATCCCCTCAACTATATCTCATAAGCCTGTCATACCCCCCTCTTTGAGAGACCGTCTCGTGGGCCGGAGAGTTTGATAGAGGGTCTATTCCCACTCTTAGAACTCTTAGGCAGTCCACCACACACTCGAGCCCTCCGAGCATTTTCATCTCTGCCAGGCTATTTTCTCTATATCTGAACTCGAAAGATAGCCTTTTCCCTAATATAATAAGTCATCACCACCTGCGAAAGAGGATTAGATGTCCGAAGATGTGTCAAAACATCAACTTCTTCCTTCTTTACCACGACAGGATGAGATTCTTTTAGAAAGGAAAACAAACACCTCTACAATCACCCAGAGTGATTGGTAAGGACGAAGGAAGAAAGAGGAGGGATGATTCTTGCTCAAAAAAGGGTGATTATCGCAAAAGCGTTCAAGCAGTCCATATAAAAGGAAGTTGGGGGTCAGGGGGAAATAGCTCAGTTGGCAACTTCGGGAGGACAACTCAAGAGAGAGGTCGAACATAGGGCTAGTACCATGGAAATCAGAGTGAGTGGAAATCGCTATTCTTATACAATTATATCACACTAGAATTTCCTCAAAAAGCTGCTAGACTAGAGGGCAGATCTATGAAAACTCCCAGACAAAAAGTGAGAAGAGATCTACTAAGAAAACTCCCAGACGACGACCTAGGGGTCCAACTACTCTCTCCCGATACATAGATAGGTCAGAAGTCAGGAAGCGCTTATACAGTCGTCTAGTGGAAAAGTAGAAAAAAGCACCACCTAGGATTATAGATAGAGAGAATTGTGTCCGCTACCCTTTATCCCACTTCTTTGCCAGTGTCCAATTTTTTCCACCTCTCTTATTCACGATCCTCGAAGACGCATCGAAATCCCATACTGGAAAGAAGTCCCTCTTAGGTACCCCCAGTATTGGAGCGGGAATGTGGCTTGTTTAAAATGTCATGCTGCTTAACTACCCACTCTTTACTACTACAGCAACTCTGGCTACAGTTCCCAAGCCCGAGAGGAAAGAAGAATGAATCTTGAGGGAAAGAAGAAAGAAAGAGATCTACAGGGTACCCTCTTACCGGAACCAGATCTCACAACTCAACTTCTCATTCTAGCTCCTCTTACCGAGCCTGATTTCTTGTTGGCCCCAGATATATTATAGGGCGGGGGGTCTGGCTTTTATAAAATAATCCCTCGAAGTCTCTCATCGCTATTATTCTGAAGGCTAGAGGATTTGCTTACTCCTATTATTCGCTTGATGACAAAAATCAGGGATTGGTAGATTCTTTCACAGGAAAACAGAGGAAGTAGACTCCTAATAAGAAAGTGGAAAGGTATAAGAAGAAAGAAGAGAAGCATAGAGATCAGTTGCCAAGGGGAAAGTGGAGTCCCACCTAGGATGACGATGCATCTTTGCCGACCGGCAATGTTCTATAGTGAAGTGGCTTGCCTCACTCTCTTCCTGGAGGAGTTCCTAAGATATAGATTCCCACCAAAGTCAGAGTACATGGGAAAAAGGCTTCATCTCTGAAGCACCGTCATGGCGTCTCTGCTCCCAATTTCTCTAGGCCCTTTGACCTCTCTTCCCTTAGCCCCTACTCTCAATATGCTTTGTACTTTGTACTATATGCTACTTCCTACTCGCTTTCAGAGCGAAGAGCTCTTTCCCTTACCTCATCGCTTTGCTTTAAGCACTGCTTGTACTTTCGTCTGAACGAACAAGCTTCTACCTTATCTTTCTCTTTGGCCCCCTGCCCTCGATTGAACTTCCCTGCTATCGTCCAGGTTATGACCCAGTCTCTTTCTCCTGATGTCATTGCTGATCTCAATAGGCACCTCTGTCGAGTGGTACTCAGTATCTTCCTATCCCAACCTCATACATAGGAGTATGTCTGAATCCACCTCGTTCCTTGCAAAAAGCGGTAGCAATTGATTAGAATAGTCCTACGACTTTTTTCCAGAAAGGACATCGGATTCTCAGAGGGGCCATGTGCTAGTGGATATGTCATCTTCGTGATTACTGGATCATGGACGGACTCAGTACCTCCCTTCTCTCAGAGATAGGTTTTTCCATCTTCCTCTTGTCTTACTTGATTGAAGGTTATAGCTGACGGAAGACTATCTATATTAGCTATTTATCCTCATACATAAGCAAGCTTTTTTTGTCCTTTCACCTTAATCAAACTTTTGTGTCAGAGTATCGCCCCTGTCAGAGCACCTCATGCTTCAGAAGCCAGACTTCTATGCTCCATGGGCTTCGAGATTTTTCTGATCATCTTCGAACAAGTCCTCCAGTCAGTTGAGGCTAGATCTTTTCTCTCATGAAGACTCTTCTCGATCCCCCCGATGCCTCCCTACCTCTCATTTTCTTCTCGAATTCTACAGATGAGGGACTGCAGCCAGCTCGCTCTTTTGCCAGCTCAAGAGAGCAAGACATAAACGGAAAAGAAAGAAAGCCTTCTCAATGCGTGAATCCCAAAGTGCGTCATATATAGTTGATGAATTGATAGACTGATGCGTCCTGACCTCTGTGAGAGCTTACCAGTTTACGATCAGTCTACGATTTCTTTATAGTTGGAGATGAAGCAAATTTTTCATACGTCATTCGTGACTCAATTTTGAAAGCAGACATATGTCCATCTATGAAAAAGTCCCCTCACATCCCCGACCCCCACTCGTAGACTGCTAGTAGCTTTTCACTCTCCTTGCTTACTACCGTCCCTTGCCTCCTGTCTGCTTACCCATGCGGACACCTCCGTTAAGCTAGGCCCGATGCACTAACAAAAGAACAAAAGAAGAAGACTAGGGAATGACGTACGAAAGATGCTAGGTCGACGAGTCCTTAGGGACTAAGGGTGGGCTCACCCCCTTTCGCATGGCACGGGAATATACTCTTTGTCTGTCCCCATCAGGTATGACCCGTCAAAGAAAGATGAGACCTTCCCTCTGCCTTCCTAGATGATGAGAAGAGTCAGACGTCCTAAAGTGCATCATATATATATGCGGGGGATTCTTCTTCTATAAGATCTGCTACGGATGATATAGCAACTCTAGTCCAACAACTAGAGCCTGGCCAGGCGCGAATCGCTCGAATGTAGAGAGTGGCAAAGAGCTGACCAAGCGAGAGGACCGCTTACTCCATTTGTTCTAATTCCCGGCCCCGCTCAGTCAAGTCAATCGACAAGAGCAATTGCAACAACTCCAGTTTCAGTGTCGATTTCCACTTTCTACGCCAATTTCTTCTTCCATAGCTATAGCAGCTCTGATTCCTTCAACAGAAGTTTCCAAAGCAAAGCCCCATTTGTCCGAAAGTTCGAAAAAGCATCACCTCTTTCCTAGACAGCTATAACTATATTTGATTTTCGAGTTAGAGAAAACAAGGGTCGAAGTTCAAGCAGAATTGAGACGTCGAACCGACGGGACTATGTTTCCAATTTATTAAGTTTAGGGTTATGAGACGCATTTATGTGGCTCTAATTCAAATAGATGTCCCAGGACTGTTCGGTCCTAATCCACCTATTTAAACCTACTATGATAACTGGAAATGGCTAATCTTGCGACTCTGGGCATCCAGCCTGGGACCCTAGAGGAAGCGAAGGGGAGGAAGGACGGCGAGGTTCCACGACCGCAACACCATGGAAGGAAGTTTTTGCGTAGTAGGGTGAGATGGGGAGACTTGTTCGTAGTTTACCGAGGGGTGGCGGACTCTCTGAGGTCGTGGATATCGTAAATGCTTTACACACTTCACAGGCTTCGCTTCGAAGTATGACCTCACATAAGGGTACTTCAAGGATTTCACGAAATCGGGAATAAGGTGACAAAGCACCTTATATATGAGAGCTGGCTCGAGGATGAATTTCGACTCCAGCTGGTGGGGTACCGATGCCAATAAGTTGTGCTCCGGGACTATCGACCCTGATGCGCATAGAATATGTCGACTAGTCTCGTCCGATCCTTCAAGGATAGATGAATCCCCACCTTAGGCTAAACCAGGATCAACCGTCAACATAGACCAGTTAATTAGTCCACCCCGAATATATAGTTGAAGTGAGGGTCCCTTCGAAGAAATATGAGGCCCGGGACCTCTTCGTTCTATAGAAAGAAGTGCAGTTCCAACTTAGTTGTTCTTTCGCTTTTCGCTCACCCTCCCTGATCCCTGGTTCGCTGGATCGAGAGAGGGACTGTGGACTGAGAGCCTAAGGTGTCCTGATAAAGCCCTACATATTGCTTGCTGACTTCTATGCTACCTCTTGACTATCATTTCGTGGGAGTCTCATTTCTTTTCCGGACACGAAGATCTTGCACACAAGAAGACCCGTAGGCTAGGGCGTAGTAGAGGAGGACCCCTATCACCCAGTGCAGCATGTCTTTTTGTCTGTGTGCTGACTTTGCTTCACATTTGTCTGGTTCCCGCTCCTGGTTCTAGGGTCTTCGACTATTCGAGAAAGCGGATTTGAAGTGTGTTTTTTTTTGTAATGTGAGTCTTTAAGTTGAATAGGCAAGCTTATATACGACAAGCTGGTCAAATCCCTCTATAAAAACACACCTCACACTCTAGACCGCCTGCCCTGCTGATGAAACCCAATTTCATCATCTTTATTTTCCATAATTAACCCCCTTGCTTAAAGTTATGTCAATAAAATCCTGTTAAAGTATTGTATTTATCAGAGTCCTTAATAAATTAAAAATCATAAAAAAATATCAAAACAAAAATCTGTGGTATTTTTACCTTAAAAATACCTTCAAAAATATTTGGTGTCTACAGATGACCTCCTCTCCACTTTTGGTCAACATGAAACTTGTAGATCTCATCGAGATCTACAACTTTCATGTTTTGAGTTTTCTCAAATTTCGGACAAATTAACCCTCAAAAATAATTTTTTCTCTCTGAATCATCCGATTGGGGCACGTGGCCCGTTCTGGGTGAGCCACGTGGCCTGCCCTCTTTTGCAACATCCGCCCGCGCTCCGGGCCGTCAGATCTCCTCCTAAGATCCAACGACCCCAAGCTCTCCACGCACACACATTTGCCTCAGCTGTTTGATCATACACCTGGGTGCATCTATACCATTCGTTAGCGCTCTCACCAGAGATTGACACGTGGCAAATTTTGCTCCCTTCGATTATGCCCGAGCTTCGTCATCTACACCGTTCTTCGACGCCTTTGATTTGGACCGTTCTATCCACGCCTTCTCTGCATCATCACCGTCCTTAAGCGCCGATCCCTTAGCTCGACATGTGGCGCATCCAGCGCCCTTCGATTATTGCTCATCGGATCTAATCCTCGCCGCCCCTTCGTGCGTCGCTCACCACCGTTGGATCTCCTGATCCAACGGCTGGCCTCCATCGTCTACCTCCGATTGTCCTTCGTCCCCACGTTCTCCACATCGCGCGACCTCTTCGCCCATTCCATTATCCCATCATCTTCGACCACCATCGTCACCAGCTAACACACCCACGATGTTCCTCCATCATCTAGCTTCTTCACCGCTATCTCCAACACCCCACGACACCTCTCCACTCACTCCATATCGCCCTCGCAAAGCACGTCCTCATCACCGAAACCGCCAACGTCGCCCTTCAAATACTCGCATCCTTCTCCATTTCCAGTTGTCCATCTTTTCACGGGGCATAGCCCAGCCCTCCGCCTCCTCCCTGTGACAAGGGGAGGAGTGTGGATCGAGCGAAGACGACATGCCCCCGATGAGACCCACCGCCCATCACGGCGGTGCTGCGGAGGCTACAAGCCCCGCCCGAGCTCGCTGGGACGTCCGCCCAGTATGTGCGATGACCCCGAGGTCCTCTGATGACCTCGAGCCCATGCCATCCACTCCGCCCGATCTCAGGTAACCTTCCGATCTCCTTTGTATTTTTTTATCTTGCTTTGCTTAATTTTGTAGGTTGATACTCCTTCATTCACCCTTCATAGCTTGCTCCACGAGCTCCGCCATACATCACCCATCCTCGCTAGCTTCTCCGATCACCCTCCTACTCAGCCGCAACCCCCTTCATCCTAGGCCTTCTCCTCCGCCGGATGCGGAGGAGAACCCACCAAGGTCTCCACTTCCTCGCCTCCGTTCAGCCCTCCGTCCACCCCATCTCGCACGCACGCACGCACCGCGAATTCCATCTAACCCCTTTTGCAGGTCTACGATTGTCATTGGCCGGACCTCGGGCAGAGCTGAGTTCTAGAGCTCCGCCTCCGGCGATCATGCATCGATAGAGCGTCCCAGGTACTCCCGCGTCTTCTCCAACCTCGGACCTTCATCGCCAGAGCATCAACGTTCTTCCCCGAGCTTCACTGAGCACGGCGAGGCGTGGAGGAGCTCTAGGCCTCGCGCCGGAGCTCCAATAGAGCCGCCAACCATCGAGGAGGAAGGAGGAGCAGCTACCATTGCATCTCGCCCCACGACGGAGTTACAACGGCCCTGGAGCAGCCACGTCGACCATTCCGGAGCACGGAGGCTCGGTGGAACCGAGCCTCGCCCGAGGCGCCGTCGAGCCTGATTTCTTGTTGGCCCCAGATATATTATAGGGCGGGGGGTCTGGCTTTTATAAAATACTCCCTCGAAGTCTCTCATCGCTATTATTCTGAAGGCTAGAGGATTTGCTTACTCCTATTATTCGCTTGATGACAAAAATCAGGGATTGGTAGATTCTTTCACAGGAAAACAGAGGAAGTAGACTCCTAATAAGAAAGTGGAAAGGTATAAGAAGAAAGAAGAGAAGCATAGAGATCAGTTGCCGAGGGGAAAGTGGAGTCCCACCTAGGATGACGATGCATCTTTACCGACCGGCAATGTTCTATTGTGAAGTGGCTTGCCTCACTCTCTTCCTGGAGGAGTTCCTAAGATATAGATTCCCACCAAAGTCAGAGTACATGGGAAAAAGGCTTCATCTCTGAAGCACCGTCATGGCGTCTCTGCTCCCAATTTCTCTAGGCCCTTTGACCTCTCTTCCCTTAGCCCCTACTCTCAATATGCTTTGTACTTTGTACTATATGCTACTTCCTACTCGCTTTCAGAGCGAAGAGCTCTTTCCCTTACCTCATCGCTTTGCTTTAAGAACTGCTTGTACTTTCGTCTGAACGAACAAGCTTCTACCTTATCTTTCTCTTTGGCCCCCTGCCCTCGATTGAACTTCCCTGCTATCGTCCAGGTTATGACCCAGTCTCTTTCTCCTGATGTCATTGCTGATCTCAATAGGCACCTCTGTCGAGTGGTACTCAGTATCTTCCTATCCCAACCTCATACATAGGAGTATGTCTGAATCCCCCTCGTTCCTTGCAAAAAGCGGTAGCAATTGATTAGAATAGTCCTACGACTTTTTTCCAGAAAGGACGTCGGATTCTCAGAGGGGCCATGTGCTAGTGGATATGTCATCTTCGTGATTACTGGATCATGGACAGACTCAGTACCTCCCTTCTCTCAGAGATAGGTTTTTCCATCTTCCTCTTGTCTTACTTGATTGAAGTTTGTAGCTGACGGAAGACTATCTATATTAGCTATTTATCCTCATACATAAGCAAGCTTTTTTTGTCCTTTCACCTTAATCAAACTTTTGTGTCAGAGTATCGCCCCTGTCAGAGCACCTCATGCCTCAGAAGCCAGACTTCTATGCTCCACGAGCTTCGAGATTTTTCTGATCATCTTCGAACAAGTCCTCCAGTCAGTTGAGGCTAGATCTTTTCTCTCATGAAGACTCTTCTCGATCCCCCCGATGCCTCCCTACCTCTCATTTTCTTCTCGAATTCTCAGATGAGGGACTGCAGCCAGCTCTCTCTTTTGCCAGCTCAAGAGAGCAAGACATAAACGGAAAAGAAAGAAAGCCTTCTCAATGCGTGAATCCCAAAGTGCGTCATATATAGTTGATGAATTGATAGACTGATGCGTCCTGACCTCTGTGAGAGCTTACCAGTTTACGATCAGTCTACGATTTCCTTATAGTTGGAGATGAAGCAAATTTTTCATACGTCATTCGTGACTCAATTTTGAAAGCAGACATCTGTCCATCTATGAAAAAGTCCCCTCAGATCCCCGACCCCCACTCGTAGACTGCTAGTAGCTTTTCACTCTCCTTGCTTACTACCGTCCCTTGCCTCCTGTCTGCTTACCCACGCGGACACCTCCGTTAAGCTAGGCCCGATGCACTAACAAAAGAACAAAAGAAGAAGACTAGGGAATGACGTACGAAAGATGCTAGGTCGACGAGTCCTTAGGGACTAAGGGTGGGCTCACCCCCTTTCGCATGGCACGGGAATATACTCTTTGTCTGTCCCCATCAGGTATGACCCGTCAAAGAAAGATGAGACCTTCCCTCTGCCTTCCTAGATGATGAGAAGAGTCAGACGTCCTAAAGTGCATCATATATATATGCGGGGGATTCTTCTTCTATAAGATCTGCTACGGATGATATAGCAACTCCTAGTCCAACAACTAGAGCCTGGCCAGGCGCGAATCGCTCGAATGTAGAGAGTGGCAAAGAGCTGACCAAGCGAGAGGACCGCTTACTCCATTTGTTCTAATTCCCGGCCCCGCTCAGTCAAGTCAATCGACAAGAGCAATTGCAACAACTCCAGTTTCAGTGTCGATTTCCTCTTTCTATGCCAATTTCTTCTTCCAAAGCTATAGCAGCTCTGATTCCTTCAACAGAAGTTTCCAAAGCAAAGCCCCATTTGTCCGAAAGTTCGAAAAAGCATCACCTCTTTCCTAGACAGCTATAACTATATTTGATTTTCGAGTTAGAGAAAACAAGGGTCGAAGTTCAAGCAGAATTGAGACGTCGAACCGACGGGACTATGTTTCCAATTTATTAAGTTTAGGGTTATGAGACGCATTTATGTGGCTCTAATTCAAATAGATGTCCCAGGACTGTTCGGTCCTAATCCACCTATTTAAACCTACTATGATAACTGGAAATGGCTAATCTTGCGACTCTGGGCATCCAGCCTGGGACCCTAGAGGAAGCGAAGGGGAGGAAGGACGGCGAGGTTCCACGACCGCAGCACCATGGAAGGAAGTTTTTGCGTAGTAGGGTGAGATGGGGAGACTTGTTCGTAGTTTACCGGGGGGTGGCGGACTCTCTGAGGTCGTGGATATCGTAAATGCTTTACACACTTCACAGGCTTCGCTTCGAAGTATGACCTCACATAAGGGTACTTCAAGGATTTCACGAAATCGGGAATAAGGTGACAAAGCACCTTATATATGAGAGCTGGCTCGAGGATGAATTTCGACTCCAGCTGGTGGGGTACCGATGCCAATAAGTTGTGCTCCGGGACTATCGACCCTGATGCGCATAGAATATGTCGACTAGTCTCGTCCGATCCTTCAAGGATAGATGAATCCCCACCTTAGGCTAAACCAGGATCAACCGTCAACATAGACCAGTTAATTAGTCCACCCCGAATATATAGTTGAAGTGAGGGTCCCTTCGAAGAAATATGAGGCCCGGGACCTCTTCGTTCTATAGAAAGAAGTGCAGTTCCAACTTAGTTGTTCTTTCGCTTTTCGCTCACCCTCCCTGATCCCTGGTTCGCTGGATCGAGAGAGGGACTGTGGACTGAGAGCCTAAGGTGTCCTGATAAAGCCCGACATATTGCTTGCTGACTTCTATGCTACCTCTTGACTATCATTTCGTGGGAGTCTCATTTCTTTTCCGGACACGAAGATCTTGCACACAAGAAGACCCGTAGGCTAGGGCGTAGTAGAGGAGGACCCCTATCACCCAGTGCAGCATGTCTTTTTGTCTGTGTGCTGACTTTGCTTCACATTTGTCTGGTTCCCGCTCCTGGTTCTAGGGTCTTCGACTATTCGAGAAAGCGGATTTGAAGTGTGTTTTTTTTTGTAATGTGAGTCTTTAAGTTGAATAGGCAAGCTTATATACGACAAGCTGGTCAAATCCCTCTATAAAAACACACCTCACACTCTAGACCGCCTGCCCTGCTGATGAAACCCAATTTCATCATCTTTATTTTCCATAATTAACCCCCTTGCTTAAAGTTATGTCAATAAAATCCTGTTAAAGTATTGTATTTATCAGAGTCCTTAATAAATTAAAAATCATAAAAAAATATCAAAACAAAAATCTGTGGTATTTTTACCTTAAAAATACCTTCAAAAATATTTGGTGTCTACAGATGACCTCCTCTCCACTTTTGGTCAACATGAAACTTGTAGATCTCATCGAGATCTACAACTTTCATGTTTTGAGTTTTCTCAAATTTCGGACAAATTAACCCTCAAAAATAATTTTTTCTCTCTGAATCATCCGATTGGGGCACGTGGCCCGTTCTGGGTGAGCCACGTGGCCTGCCCTCTTTTGCAACATCCGCCCGCGCTCCGGGCCGTCAGATCTCCTCCTAAGATCCAACGACCCCAAGCTCTCCACGCGCATACATTTGCCTCAGCTGTTTGATCATACACCTGGGCGCATCTATACCATTCGTTAGCGCTCTCACCAGAGATTGACACGTGGCAAATTTTGCTCCCTTCGATTATGCCCGAGCTTCGTCATCTACACCGTTCTTCGACGCCTTTGATTTGGACCGTTCGATCCACGCCTTCTCTGCATCATCACCGTCCTTAAGCGCCGATCCCTTAGCTCGACATGTGGCGCATCCAGCGCCCTTCGATTATTGCTCATCGGATCTAATCCTCGCCGCCCCTTCGTGCGTCGCTCACCACCGTTGGATCTCCTGATCCAACGGCTGGCCTCCATCGTCTACCTCCGATTGTCCTTCGTCCCCACGTTCTCCACATCGCGCGACCTCTTCGCCCATTCCATTATCCCATCATCTTCGACCACCATCGTCACCAGCTAACACACCCACGATGTTCCTCCATCATCTAGCTTCTTCACCGCTATCTCCAACACCCCACGACACCTCTCCACTCACTCCATATCGCCCTCGCAAAGCACGTCCTCATCACCGAAACCGCCAACGTCGCCCTTCAAATACTCGCATCCTTCTCCATTTCCAGTTGTCCATCTTTTCACGGGGCATAGCCCAGCCCTCCGCCTCCTCCCTGTGACAAGGGGAGGAGTGTGGATCGAGCGAAGACGACATGCCCCCGATGAGACCCACCGCCCATCACGGCGGTGCTGCGGAGGCTACAAGCCCCACCCGAGCTCACTGGGACGTCCGCCCAGTATGTGCGATGACCCCGAGGTCCTCTGATGACCTCGAGCCCATGCCATCCACTCCGCCCGATCTCAGGTAACCTTCCGATCTCCTTTGTATTTTTTTATCTTGCTTTGCTTAATTTTGTAGGTTGATACTCCTTCATTCACCCTTCATAGCTTGCTCCACGAGCTCCGCCATACATCACCCATCCTCGCTAGCTTCTCCGATCACCCTCCTACTCAGCCGCAACCCCCTTCATCCTAGGCCTTCTCCTCCGCCGGATGCGGAGGAGAACCCACCAAGGGCTCCGCTTCCTCGCCTCCGTTCAGCCCTCCGTCCACCCCATCTCGCACGCACGCACGCACCGCGAATTCCATCTAACCCCTTTTGCAGGTCTACCATTGTCATTGGCCGGACCTCGGGCAGAGCTGAGTTCTAGAGCTCCGCCTCCGGCGATCATGCATCGATAGAGCGTCCCAGGTACTCCCGCATCTTCTCCAACCTCGGACCTTCATCGCCAGAGCATCAACGTTCTTCCCCGAGCTTCACTGAGCACGGCGAGGCGTGGAGGAGCTCTAGGCCTCGCGCCGGAGCTCCAATAGAGCCGCCAACCATCGAGGAGGAAGGAGGAGCAGCTACCATTGCATCTCGCCCCACGACGGAGTTACAACGGCCCTGGAGCAGCCACGTCGACCATTCCGGAGCACGGAGGCTCGGTGGAACCGAGCCTCGCCCGAGGCGCCGTAGAGCCACCACGTGGCCCGAGCCACCTGCTACGGCCACCCGAAGCAGCGCCGAACCTCGCCCCCACCCGAGCCTGAGCTCACGTGCCTCACGCACGTGAGTTCTTGGCTTTTTGCATTGGCGCCCTTGCACCTTCCGCATATTACATCCAGGTCCTGATACCACGTGGCAGTCCCTGAGACCACGCGGAGCCTCATCGCCACCAATCCTGGAGGCTCGTATACCCGAGCCAGCCCGAAGCAATCCCGAGCCTTTGCTGAGCCCGAGCCGCCCTCCGAACCTGGAGTAGCACGTGCCTGGCACGTGCTTTCTGGGTAATTTACGCAGAAGCCCCGCCGACTTCTCCAAATAACAAACAGGTCCAGATCACGTGCAGGCCATGCACACAGTGGGAAATTTGCATTGAAACCCCCGCGAGTTTTCAAAATTGCAAAAATGCCCCTATGCATGTGGGTACTTTATAAGGAAGGCCCCTCTCTTATTTTTATTGCATTTTAGTCCCTCCCAGGGACCTGTATGTAATTTAGTTTTCATGTTTTCTTTCAGTTATGCCCTTAACTTCTTTATTGCATATCTTGGGCTACATATATCCAATCGAGTTGATTTCAGTTTCCTTTTAACGCTGGTTCGGTGAACTTTCTAATGGCATGATCATTTTCTATGATGGACACACTAATTTTATGTATTATTTTAATAGCCAAGTGTCACTTGTTACTTAATCTGTGACTTGTTCATATTGCGTTTGTCATCTCGTTTAAATCTGAAATTAACTTGTGATTTAGTTGGCTCATTATTCTAGGGTATAGTTTCATTGCATCTCATGGCATTTATCTGCATAATAAAAATAAAATAAAAAATGCATGTTTTTTTTAATGCATTGTTGCGTCTCCTTGTCCTTCATGCATGATTTGACCTATATTGTCTCTCATTCGACACTTAGTTAAATAGATAAAAATCCGGATAATGCGAGAGAAGCGAGTGTCCCTGAGTTCGACCTTGGTTTCTTGACAAGTAAAATAAAAATAAATATGACCATCTCATTCTTATTTGATATATCAATCAGATGGTCTTTAATGAGCCCGAATCGGCCCAACTGTGATGACATTATCAAGTTCTAATACATCACTATTAAAGGGCTGATTTTGCGGTTCATCAAATGGCGCCGTTGCCGGGGACACGGCTCATCTCTTATATTTTTGAATTTTTGTTTATTTGATTTAGTGTTCCTTTTTATAGGTCAAATTGTTCACATATTTTTCATTATAAAATTTTTCTTTTCTATTTTGATCTCTAATCCTTATTTCTGTGGCAGGGCCCTTGATCAATCAAGGAGGCGAGGAGCTGGTGTCTCCTGCTGAGAGGAACTGCATGAGCCTGCTTGGAGCATATAGGAAAAAAAGGAAAAAAATGTGTCGCATTTTTATTCCATTCCATACATGTAATAATTCGTCTTTTACAGCGGCCTTCGATCAAAGGCTCGCGATTGTAATCGAACGATTGTGGTTGTGTAGGGATCGTCCCCACTTGAGTGTCGACCTAGGACCAGGAACGCGGCTCTTCGAGCTTAGTTAATTTTTGTATTTTTATGTGCTTGCCCGTAGGTAGGACACACCTTAACTCAAGACGCACGTAGCATCGCTTCACTTAGTCAAATTAAAAGAAAATTTTCCCCGCTAATAGAAGCATGTAAGGTGCGGCTTTCTGATGACTTGCATACATGAGTTTTTGTTTTCAAAACAGCCCAAGTTTTCACGTATTTCTCGTCAAATCACTGCATGTTTTCTCGCTTAGCCTAGATCGCGGTTTTTATTGAACGCACGGCTTTTTCTCGATTTCTCCCTCCTAGCTTGATCACCTAGGTTAATGGAAAAAGGGAATGAACAATAGACGATGATTTCTTGATTTATGTGCTAACCTTAATTCAGTGACAACCTTAAGAATAATTGGGACTGTTAATTGAAAGTCAACCAATATCGGAGTAAAACTTTGGTTTTGGGAGAGCAACACCCTCGTTTACGCTTGATTTTTACTTAACATTTTTTCTCTGCGTAAAATAAAATGTTTTATCACCAATAAAATCGACAAGATAATAAACCAACCGCGGTTGGTTTCATGTGTGAGTTGGTGAATTTAAGGGTCTTGCTTGATTGAGCCTTGTTTGCTTCGATACACTCCGCAAAACCTTAGTCACTCCATCCATCTTCGTAGATTCATCCGCTCATCTGTACATCCATCCATCTTCTTCGTTCCCCTAGGGTCCCTCCCAGCATCAATTCCCATCTTTATACTTAGGCTAATCACAGCCTAAGTATAGGGGGGACCCGAGTCCCCGTAATTTTTCTCCACTCTTCTTTCCTTGCCTTTGTACTTAGGTTATTTCTAACCTAAGTATAGGGGGAGCCCCTCTTAGCTACCGTATATTCCTTTATATTTAAATGGACCTATGTACTTGTAACATCTAGTGCTATGAGGACATAGCAAAGTTAAGTATAGGGGGGTATACCGTATATACCGTATACTTACTTTAGCTATAATCTGAAAAATTTAAAAAATTAAAAACTTTTTGGCTAAAGTAATTTCTTTGGACTAAGAGAACTCAAATGTTTTTCACGGCTTTTTCGATATTATGTTACGCTATTTTGATAAAAATATTTTCAAAATTGATTTTTTTCTAATTTTGAAAAAATCTTTTGAAAATATTTTGAAAAACTTTTTATTTGTGGTTTTTCTCCATCTCTTTTCAACGAAAACTGAGTTTAACTTGTGTTTTAACCATTATTAAAATCCATAAAAATGAGAAAAACCCAAAACCCTTTAAGAGTCATTGGTGACTACTAAACCCAATTAAGTAAGCCACATTCAGTGAGGGTTCTCCCTTAGTAGATTGGATGGTTTAGAGGACATCGCGTAAGGCCCCGTCCTCAAGCAACGGGCTTCGGCCTGTACTTACATCCATACTGGTTGAATTGCAGATGCTCAATTGAGTTTAGGTAGTTCTAATATCTCTTGAAGTAAAAAAAAATCTTGTTTTTGAATGAAGAAGTTGGATTAGTCCTCTACACTTACACTTCCACCCAGGATCTGAAATGATCAAGGAGACTTAGTTTTATGAGGTCTTTAAGATTTTAGGTTAACCAGCCTTAGCCATCAGGGTCATAGACTTAATCATCCACATTCCCTTAGGTTTCTAGATTTGCATGATATATTCCATGCTTAGTCTCAGACATAAAGAATATGATCAGCACATCACATACACGACTACGATTTTAATGAGATGAGTCGATTTTTCACCTGAGGGATTGGGATGAGGAAGTCGAGTTTGGATTTGATCTAATGATGCTCGAGGATGGGATAAAATCTTTGGAGGCTTCATGAAACCTGAGTGTCAGCAATATTAGCCAGTATGAGAAGTTGATTCTTATACTAATCTCTTGATATTGACCTAAGTGTCAGGGTGTGAAATAAATAAAAAATTATTGATCAGTGTGCGCCAACTCTTGGTAAAAGCAGTGGAGCTAGACACAAATTATACAAGTCAATGAAATTTCAAAGAAAAGCTCTCATTCCACAAAATCAAATCTCAAAGAGCTTCCACCAAAGGCGAGCGCTCCCAAACTTTTTCAAAGTGTCCACTTGGACCACCGCTATTAGGACCAGGAGTCGGGCTTGCCCTAAAAAAGGGCTCTGCATCGTAAATGCTACAAGTCTGGGTGTAGAAGGTACGATAGGTACTCAAAAGAGACACACCCCGGTGTACTCCCAGGAAAACAAGTGCAAACGGCTCCAACTTCTCTTGACGGACGCATTGATCAACACCAAAAAAATGTGTTGCGTAAAAGGCACTAGAGAGAATCCTTGTTCCAATGAGAGGGAGAGAAGAAATGACACAAACCCATAACCTCCATTATTGTCCTGCCATCTACATTTTCTAAGTCTGACAACTAAAGAGACGGTGGAATGGATGCAAGATTTGATTTATTCCCTAGTGTTGAGGATTGGGTCCTTAGGAGATTTTCTCGGACCAAGACTTTGGGTGACGATTTGACTATACTCTCAGAATCGCAGTCAACACTAAAATGTCATATCCTTTAGATTATATGTACATCAAAGAGAGTCTGGAGAAGTAGAGGAATTGGATGCCTCTTGATTAAGGTTGAGTTGAACTCTACGATTTTGGACCTCTAAAGTTTAGTCGACTTGATCGGATTGGATCATGTACTCACATGCACAAGGTTAATCCAGCTTATTCATTCTTTGGTGCTCGAGGACGAGGATAGTGCTCGAGGACGAGCATCGCTTAAGTATAGGGGGGTGATGAAACCCAATTTCATCATCTTTATTTTCCATAATTAACCCCCTTGCTTAAAGTTATGTCAATAAAATCCTGTTAAAGACTTGTATTTATCAGAGTCCTTAATAAATTAAAAATCACAAAAAAATATCAAAACAAAAATCAGTGGTATTTTTAACCTTAAAAATACCTTCAAAAATATTTGGTGTCTACAGATGACCTCTTCTCTACTTTTGGTCAACATGAAACTTGTAGATCTCATTGAGATCTACAACTTTCATGTTTTGGGTTTTCTCAAATTCGGCCAAATTAACCCTCAAAAATATTTTTTTCTCTCGGAATCATCTGATTGGGCCACGTGGCCTGTTCTGGGTAAGCCAGGTGGCCCGCCCTCTTTTGCAACATCCGCCCGCGCTCTGGGCCGTCAGATCTCCTCCTGAGATCCCACGGACCCAAGCTCTCCATGCACGCCCATTTGCCTCATCCGTTTGATCATACCCTTGGGCGCATCTATACCATTCGTTAGCGCTCTCACCAGAGCTTGACACGTGGCGAATTTTGCGCCCTTCGATTACGCCCGAGCTTCGTCATCTACACCGTTCTTTGATACCCTTGATTTCGACCGTTCAATTCATGCCTTCTCTGCATCGTCACCGTCCTTAAGCGCGATCCCTTCGCTCGACATGTGGCGCATCCAGTGCCCCTCGATTACCGCGCATCGGATCTAATCCTCACCGCCCCTTCGCACGTCGCTCACCACTGTTGGATCTCCTGATCCAACGGCTGGGCTCCGTCGTCTACCTCCGATTGTCCTTCGTCCCCACGTTCTCCACATCGTGCGACCTCTTCGCCCTTTCCATTATCCCGTCATCTCCGACCACCATCTCCACTAGCTAACACACCCACGACGTTCCTCCATCATCCAGCTTCTTCGCCGCTATCTCCAACACCCCACGACACCTCTCCACTCACTCCATATCGCCCTCGTAAAGCACGTCCTCATCACCGGAACCGCCAACGTCGCCCTTCAAATACTCGCCTCCTCCTCCATTTCCAGCTGTCCATCTTTATCACAGGGCATAGCCCAGCCCTCCGCCTCCTCCTTGTGACAGGGGGAGGAGTGTGGATCGAGCGAAAACGACATGCCCCTGATGAGACCCACCGCCCATCACGGCGGTGCAGCGGAGGCTCCAAGCCCCGCCCGAGCTCGCTGGGACGGCCGCCCAGTATGTGCGACGACCCCGATGTCCTCCGATGACCTCGAGCCCAGGCCATCCACTCTGCCCGATCTCAGGTAACCTTCCGATCTCCTTTGTATTTTTTTTATCTTGCTTTGCTTAATTTTGTAGGTCGATACTCCTTCATTCACCCTTCATAGCTTGCTCCACGAGCTCCGCCATACATCACCCATCCACGCTAGCTTCTCCGATCACCCTCCTACTCAGCCGCAACCTCCTTCATCCCAGGCCTTCTCCACCGGAGGTGGAGGAGAACCCACCAAGGGCTCCGCTTCCTCGCCTCCGTTCAGCCCTCCGTCCACCCCATCTCGCACGCACGCACCTCGAATTCCATCTAACCCCTTTTGCAGGTCTACCATTGTCATTGGCCAGACCTCGGGCGGAGCTGAGTTCTAGAGCTCCGCCTCCGGCGATCATGCGTCGATAGAGCATCCCAGGTACTCCCGCGTCTTCTCCAACCTCGGACCTTCATCGCCAGAGCATCAACATTCTTCCCTGAGCTTCATCGAGCACGGCGAGGTGTGGAGGAGCTCCAGGCCTCACGTCGTAGTTCCAATAGCGCCGCCAACCATCGAGGAGGAAGGAGGAGCAGCTACCGTTGGATCTCGCCCCACGACGGAGTTCCAACAGCCCTGGAGTAGCCACGTCGACCATTCCGGAGTGCAGAGGTTTGGTGGAACCGAGCCTCGCCCGAGGCACCCTCGAGCCACCACGTGGCATGAGCCACTTGCTATGGCCACCCGTAGCAGCGCCGAACCTCGCACCCACTCGAGCCTGAGCTCACGTGCCTCACGCACGTGAGTTCTTGGCTTTTTGCATCGACGCCCTCGCACCTTCCGCATATTACATCCAGGTCCTGTTACCACGTGGCAGTCCCCGAGACCACGCCGAGCATCATCGCCACCAAGCCTGGAGGCTCGTGTACCCTGAGCCAGCCTGAAGCAATCCCGAGCCTCTGCCGAGCGCGAGCCGCCCTCCGAACCTGGAGTAGCACGTGCCTGGCACGTGCTTTCTGGGTAATTTACGTAGAAGCCCCGCCAACTTCTCCAAATAGCAAACATGTCCTGATCACGTGCAGGCCATGCACACAGTGGGAAATTTGCATTGAAACCCTCGTGGGTTTTCAAAATTGCAAAAATGCCCCTGTGCGTGTGGGTACTTTATAGGGAAGGCCCCTATCCTTATTTTTATTACATTTTAGTCCCTCCTAGGGACCTGTATGTAATTTAGTTTTCATGTTTTCTTTCATTTATGCCCTTAGCTTCTTTATGGCATATCTTGAGCTACATATATCCAATCGAGTTGATTTTAATTTTCTTTTGACGCTGGTTTGATGAACTTTCTAATGGCATGATCATTTTCTATGATGGACACACTAATTTTGATGTATTATTTTGATAGCCAAGTGTCACTTGTTACTTAATCTGTGCCTTGTTCATATTGCGTTTGTCATCTCGTTTAAATCTGAAATTAACTTGTGATTTAGTTGGCTCATTATTCTAGGGCATAGTTTCATTGCATCTCATGGCATTTATCTGCATAATAAAAATAAAATAAAAAATTGCATGTTTTATTCTAATGCATTGTTGTGTCTCCTTGTCCTTCATGCATGATTCGACCTATACTGTCTCTCATTCAACACTTAGTTAAATAGATAAAAATCCGAATAATGCGAGAGAAGCGTGTGTCCCTGAGTTCGACCTTGGTTTCTTGCCAAGTAAAATAAAAATAAATATGACCATCTCATTCTTATTTGATATATCAATCAGATGGTCTTTGATGAGCCCGAATTAGCCCGACTGCGATGACATTATCAAGTGCTAATACAACACTATTAAAGGGCCGATTTTGCGGTTCATCACCTGCTATCATTGTAGTACCCTCAACCTTGCTTCCCTCAACATCATTATAGGCTTCTTATAAAAGTTTCCTGCTTTGCACTTCATACTTGCTTCCATGATCACTTTATCCGCACCAAAGTTGCACTGTGAAGTTGGGGGTTCTGACTTCTGCCAAGAAAGACAACTGTTGCCACTTCGCACTGTTGCCTCGCTACTGTTCGCTCACTTGACTCCTCCCCTCATATAAGATAGGTGCTTCTTCTAGTTGGCACTTGTTAACGACTGTTACGCTTTGTTAACGACTCCTGATCCAACCCGAAAGGCTATGGACAGACCTCCTCCGCTAACGACTCAACCCTGCAGCCTCAAAGAAATCTCCATTTGCTAGTAAACTAAGGAC
Organism: Ottelia alismoides; assembly: GCA_037367405.1. Lineage (NCBI taxonomy): Eukaryota > Viridiplantae > Streptophyta > Magnoliopsida > Alismatales > Hydrocharitaceae > Ottelia > Ottelia alismoides. The sequence goes on along the minus strand of JAZKJV010010499.1, from coordinate 116,049 downwards.
TTCAAACCATACTAACAGACACTATACAACAGACGCCATCACCTACGCTACCACTCGCACCATATATAGAGACATGCATACATGCTATTACGCAGCTTCGCAGTTTCCCTGCTTCTCAAGCTGCAGAGCATGCTTCCGCACAAGCTTCTCTTCTTGGAAGTTCTTCTCAGAGCTATATATATGGAGTAGATCATGTTTCAGTTCTAGAGATAATGATCATCGTTCTCGAACGAGCAATCGAAAAGATTCAGGAGCAACCTCAGGGCTAGGTATTGTTCCTCCAACAATAGTAGTACCAAGTACTTCTTGGCGAGCTCTAATATTATCTTATTTATAAGTCAACATATCTTGTCAAATATGAGCAAGACCAAATCCCTCTAAAGCCCAAACTTCCATTTTTCCCCCTCGTTGCCCCCCTTGCTTGCCCCTTCCTCTAAGGGGTTGTTGTGTAACAAGGGCGTAATGTCCACTGTAAGGCCTCTGTCAGTCTTTGATCATCAACTTGATGAATTAATTTGAGGATATACGACTTTTCTATCGTGAATTGGTTAACTATTGATAAGGGGGGATCCCCTATTCTTCCATTAAATATTCTGCTTTTTCCCGTCGGGTTCAAATACCCTCTTCTAAGCACTTGTTTGCTTACTAGCCTCATATAATTAAGAGAACACTAGTTTTCCCTCTTGTTTGTATCTCTCATCAAAAGGTGCAATTCTATAATGTGTGTTTAGCAGATCCCCCGCTCACCCGAGCGAACATTCAAATATCTGCCCCACGTTCATTCGTAAAGGTACTCCTAATGGGTTGAAGACCATATCAACTGATGTTCCATCTTGCAAATAGGGCATATCTTGTCTGGGCAAAACTTGAGAAATAATCCCCTTATTCCCATGTCATCCAGCTACTTTCTCACCCACTTAGATTTCACCTTTTTGATAGATATATATATAGGCCTAATTTCTTCCCTTATATATATATATATATATATATATATTTCCATCTTCTATCTGACATCAATAACCCGACCCCTTCCCTTAGTCTTCTATCCTAGATTTTTTATCGCTTCCCGCTCCCCAAATGTACTATCTCATCAGCCTGCCTAATCAACCCCTCTTATGGTTAAAGAATTAGGATCCTAATCCCGTAGCTGGCTCCAGTCAATCAATCCCCAGGTAAAGGACCTCATTGAAAGAGGATATGTGGGACCTGATCTCGTAGCTAGCATATAGTAAAAGGGCTTTTCTTTGGTTCCTATCTACCCTTGGTGATAAAGGGAGATAAACTGAATTACGAGGACTTTCGCAGGAATAAAAATCGAAGATGGAGAATTTGGCTATTTTTGACCACCCACCTAATCAAACATAAGACTCAAACTCCAGCTATGAGCAACTCTTGCATCTATTGGATAGGTCGAGACCCGGGACCAACGTATCGAGGAAGAAAAAGAACAGGAAGAAGGGAAGGGAGTACCAATAGAAAGAAGAGCTTATTTAATGCTAGCCTTCTATGCACTAAATACGATGTGCCGCAGGGCAGGCCGGACCTATAGATGTCTATCCTTTCCTGGAATACAAGGGGACTGATTTTACCCTGGTCAGTGAAACCCCCTGAAGATGATGCGGGAGTGGCTTCTTTCTTTATATCACAGAATATTGGTGGTCTGTTGTAGACCAGAATTAGACAACCCAATATTGATCGAGTTCGTGACCCTCTGGGTTGGACCTCGGTGACGAAGGTAGACATAGCAAGAAAGTCGTAGTGTGGCGATCAAACTCTTGGAATCATCGATCGGATCAATCAATGTATGTTAGTATGTTATTGCAGGCTTCGAAGGGGGGGATTTTCCAAGGAGGAGGCCTCGAAGGAAAGAAAATAGAGGAGTTGTCTACGAGATAGGCCTCTCCGAGCAAGAGGTCTGTGCTCATTCGCAGTCAGCCCGTGGGCCTTGGGTTGTTCTGGGAGATTGAACGTTCGGGCTAGGCGGTCGAGCTGGGTCATATATAGTCAGGGGCTTGACCGAGGCTTTTCTAGCACCTGTCTACTTGATGCTGGGCTCATGGATGTGGCCGCAATGGTTATGGTCTAATCTCTCTGTAGGGGATTCTCGTATCGCATTCCCTTTGGATCGTGTCGTGGTCCGAGTGGGACTAGGCTATCACGATAGGTGTAGGAGCCACTTGTCTGAGTACCTTAGCCTGACGCGACCATGCTGCCATGAGGATTGGCCTGTATGACGAAATAGCCCCTCTTAGCCTGCGACATGCTAATAGAGCTGGGCGTATAGGGAAGGGGAATAGCTTGAAGCGGCTTGTCGAGGAGGCCTGGGCGGAGGAGGTTGTAGGCAACCCGATTTTCATTTGTGTTAATAAATGGAAGAAGGTCAAATGTAGCATTATCACTAGTCGGAGTGGGAAAAAGCGGACTCGAACGGGCCATGCCTACTATCATCTAGGCTCAAGTTGGAATTGCAGCAAATCAAATCCAGCGGAGGATCCGGGGAATGTTGATTGGCAATGGAGGGACCAAGCACGTCGTAAAATTACTTGTATTATCTAGTGCAAAGGAGGCAAATATATGATCATTTAGAGCGACAACGGCCTTTGGCTTCGTGAGGCTCAGAGGAGTCCCTCAGATCAGGCAAGGATTCCAATGGGATCCCTAGATGAGCTCTATGATAGCCAGTCGTCTATCTCATAGATGGAGGATGGATCCCTGTAGAGAGAGAAGCCCAGATTCAGGGGAGGAAAGGAAAGTAGGTTCTATAAGAGAAAGGTTGTCTGACTTTGAGCATCATTATAGGGCCTAGCCTATTTATTTCATTCTGCGAGAGGGGAGACAAGATCAAAGAAAGTAGTTACAGAAAGCAAGAGAAATATAGGAACTCTCACACATACCTACTATATTGATTGATCTTCCATATCATGCTTTCTGTGTATGAAAAGAGAAAGATTCACCAGTCTTCACTCTGATGCTTCCCTATCTGTTCGAGCCACTCGCTTCCCACTTCCGGACTCAGTCGTGACACCTTCACGGGAGATGGATTCTATGAAGCTTAGACCGAGACGTTGGTAGGCATTACTGTACCCCCAAGAGCAGGCTAGCTTTCTGGTAGTAAGTGAGAGGCTAGCGCTTAGGTATCGGCAGACATCTTCGGAAGAGAAAGGGTTCAGTAAGAGGGAGGGAGCAGTATCACTGACGACCAAGCCAGCCGGCCTTATAATGCGACTGGCGGGGAGTCTTGCTGAAAGCCATAAAAGACTGATTTTTTCATGAAATACAAATGCGGGTTGATAATCGCTTTTGCCATCCTCATAGCCAGAAGCCTGATCTACTCTCTCTGGCCCTTACTAGATATATAGGCCTCAGTCAGCTTCTACTCTGTTTATTGAATGAGCCCAGATATATAGGACATTCTTCTAGGGGACAAAAATAGCGAGGATTTGGATGATGGTACTACACTGGTTGAACTTTCTCATGAGTTCGTGGGATAGGAGAATATTGTCAACAATGACACGCCCCTTAAGAAAGGCGGTCTGATTGAGACTAACTATCTTAAGGAGAATCGAAGCAATTGGCGAATATATTCACACTAATCTTTTGTAGGAAATTGTGATTGAGGGCGGTATAAGGTGTCTACTATAAACTAGATATTCTGATTGACTTTTTTCAGATGAATTGTTTTTTTGAGATTGAAGAAATTGTGGTCAGTTTGTTATAGCATGGTTTCTGGCTTGTGTTGAAAGTTTGATTAGTAGAAGGACGCTGCTTCTGCCGTCTGGCCCAGTCCAGGGGACGAGTTGGATTTGAGAACTAACTAAACTATTTAGTCATCAGAGAGATCTCTGACCTTGGATCTTCGGTAAGGTGAAGCCTATCTACATAAGCTGCAGGCGGGGGAGGCATTTGCTAGTAGTTTGAAAGGCAGAGGTGCTGAAGGTTCCGCGAACCTTGGTTCGAGTCCCGGGCAACCCATAACCCATATTGACTTATTTCCATTTTTTTGACTTTCTTGATTTTTGTTCTGATGAACTATTACCCCTGGATATCGGTTGACATTGACATATAGGCCATGTTATACTTTTAAATAACAAACCTTCCATTAGCTATTCATACTTATAGCTAATATGTGTGCTTGGGAGTCCTTTCAAATGGAATAAACCAAGATTTGACCATGTCTGCAATTGAAGAGAGGCGCGAAAGTACGAGCCTATGGGGTCATTCTGCAACTGGATAACTAGCACTGAAAACCGTCTTGACATTGGGTGGTTTGGTGTTTTGATGATCCCTACCTTATTGACCGCAACTTCTGTATTGATTGTCGCCTTCATTTCCAGTAGATATTGATGGTATTCGTGAACCTGTTTCTGGGTCTCTACTTTAGGGAAACAAGATTCTCTCTGGTGCGATTGTTCCTACTTTCGCATCTATAGGTTTGCATTTTGATCCAGGAAGCAACATCTGTCGATGAATTGTTAAACAATTGTGGTCCTTATGAGCTAACTGTTCTACATTTCTGACTTGGTGTAGCTTACTACATGGGTAGTGAGTGGGGACTGAGTTTCCGTTTGGGTATGCGCCCTTGGATTGATGTTGCATATTCTGCTCCTGTTGCAGCTGCTACTGTTGTTTTCTTGATCTACCCTATTGGTCAAGGAAGTTTTTCTGGCCTCTAGGAATATCTGGTACTTTCCACTTAATGATTGTATTCCATGCGGAACACAATATCCTTATGCATCCATTGAACATGTTAGGCCTAGCTGGTGTACTCGGTGGCTCCCTATTCACGTGCTATGCATGGTTCCTTGGTCACTTCTAGTTTGATCAGGGAAACCACTGAAAATGAGTCTGCTAATGCAGGTTACAAATTCAGTCAAGAGGAAGAAACTAATAACATCGTAGCTGCTCATGGTGATTTTGGCTGATTGATCTTCCGTTTCAACAACTCTCATTCTTTACACTTTTTCCTAGTTGCTTGGCCTGTAGTAGGAATCTGGTACACTGCTTTAGGTGTTAGTACTATGGATTCCATTTTCACCAATCCGTAGTTAATAGTCAAGGTCATGTTATTAACACATGGGCTGATATGATCAACCGTGCTAACCTTGGTATGGAAGTGATGCATGAACGTAACGCTCAAAACTTCCCTCTAGACTTAGCTGCTTTTATTTGATTCAATAAGGTCTAATTTGGTATCTATTTGTATCTTTTTTACATTTTGAAGGTTGATTATTCCCAATATATCAAATCAGATATAAAGGAAAAAGACTAAATCAAATAGGGTGTACAAAAAAGATTCTTGAACTTAATCAACTTCATTATGATTATATTTGGTCTAAAGGACGGATGTAGCCAAGTGGATTAAGGCGGTGAATTGTGAATCCAGGGTGAAATTCCCACCCATAAACTATTTCCAATGAAAAAATTGCTATTTGAAATATTTCTGATTTACGGCGACGAAGAAGAAAACTCTCACTGGATTTTTGCCTTTTCCTACATCTTCTTCCAAGTGTAGGATAACCCCAAGGGGTCATAGGTTTTTTTCTACCAATTGTACCCTTCACCGCCCCCATGGGGATGGTCTACAGGGTTCATAACTACTCCTCTTACTACAGGACGTTTACCTAGCCAAGACTGAGATCCAGCTCTACCCATACTTTTTTGGTTCACCCCAACATTACCCACTTGTCCGACTTTTGCTAAGCAGTTTTTGGATATTAAATGGACCTCTCCAGACGATCATCTTAATGTGGCTGATTTACCCTCTTTTGCAATCTGTTTCGCTACATCACCCGCTGCTCTAGCTAATTGTCCACCCTTTCCAAGTGTGATTTCTATGTTATGTATGGTCGTGCCTAAGGGCATCTCGGTTGAAGTGGATTCTTCTTTTTTCTCAATCAAAACCCCTTCCCAAACTGTACAAGCTTCTTCCAAAGCATACGGCTTTCTATATGTATATGATGATATCTAGACAGATAGATCTTATATGAATCGTATGATGAAGTACCATATGAGTTGAAATATTTGAATCCAAATATGCCAAATCGCTCATGTTATGATCTTCTACATCCTAGGTCTCCTCATTCTGTCATCTGGCATATGTGATTCATGTTGCATTCAGACCGAATGACTCTATGAAATGACGTCGATATTTCCACTTACGGGTCATGTAGGAGACATCTCTATTTTTCCCCGGGGGATCCTTATACACTGCTTAGCTTTCAATTCTCCTCTGACCATGAAATTCCATGTGAATAACCCGTTTTCCTCTCTTTGAAACAAGGAGCGCTTCCGGTTCTACCCGTGCTTCAAACCATTTTGTCTTCTCCATATTACCATATCTCTAGAGTCTTGAATTTTCTATGAAGAACTACTGAACTCAATCACTTGCTGCCGTTATTCAAGTATTTTCTGTTGAGGTCTATCCCGTTGAGGTACTCCAATTGGATCAACGATCGATTTCTAGGTTTCGTCGTCAACCTAATTGGTTACTTCCAATTATGTAAATCAATAGTTCAAACCGCATAGGGTATTTCCCATTGATATAGGAACTTATGTACCAGAAACAATGGTATCTCCAATTATAGCTCCTCTGGGATGTCAAATATAGATCATATCACCATCCCCATAGTGTATGAGACAAATGTCTGCATTTATATTAGGGTCGTATTCTATGGTGACAATTCTACCAGATATGTCTTTTGAATTCCATTGTCAATCGATTTCACGGTATAGACGCTTATGACCTCCCCCTCTATGCCTTGCGGTAATGATTCCTCTAGCATTACGACCTTTACCACAACAATGCTATCCATAAATCAATTTCTTTCGTGGATTGTATTTCCTTTCTACGGCTTCGTTGTGTGTGCGAGGGCTAGGAGTTTTGTATAAATGTATCGCCATGTTATTAAGTATTTTGCTTGAAGTTCTTTTCTCTATAAGAGGTGGAATAGAATAACCCAGTTGAAGCGTAACGATCATACGTCTGTAATTGGAATGCTTTGTATGTCCCATAAGAGGTCCCATTCTTCTACCCTTTCTGGGGAGTCGATGACTATTCATAGCTTTTACCTTGACACCAAAGAAGAGTTTGACCCAATTATTCTTTCTGTCCTCGTTGATCTCGACATTAGAAGTATATTGATTGTTCCCTAATAACCAAAGACTGATTTATGTAAACACTGCATATTCGATTCCATCCATAAATCCATTTTCTTCCCTATAAATTCATGTATCGATCTGAATTCTAGTTCTTATTGTTCATATGTTATGGTATTAATATACCATACCAATTGGTTATCTATGGATGATGAGATTCCATTGATACAGAGCCAATTCCAATAGATTTATTGAGCGTTCCCATTGGCGTGCATCCAGCAGGAATTTCACCTACGAATTTGCCAATTATGAGTTGGGCACTTTAAACATTCAACCATGGATGCGGATCATCGTACATCATGAATCAAAAAATGCCAATTGAAATGAAATCTTTAGGATGAATCAATGAAACGACATCAATTCAAACCCTGGGCCGATGGGACATCCGAAGAGGGTGTGCGAAAGATATCCCATGGGGAGAGAATTTCTTGGATAAGGCATAGGACTAAGTTGACCAACCTCAGTATATCCTACAACTTAGGGAAAAGAGACTAGGTTGAAGATTCAATGTGATCACCAAAAGCCTAGACTTTCGGACCCCTGTAAGCAGTTCATCTCGCAAGTTCATCCCTCGCTTTGACGCTCACCCACACTCACACTCATCTAGGCTTTGCTAGCTCACATCTTCGGACATCGCTTTTCTTCCTCTTTCAGTGTGCTGGGTTTGTCAACCTATGAGAAAGAAAATCCATTCCAAAAAAGTGAAGTCAAAAGGTCAAAATAGCACGGTTGAATCTTTTCAAGATCAGTGTCAAAGAAATGGTACGGGAATGGCTTTAGTAGTAAATGGTACATCCTTTGTAGATGAGTCTATCTGGTAGGACTATTTAGCGGTCTGGGATGTGAAGGTTCATCCTTGCCTGCTATCTCAACCTCTTGATTGGAAGGGCTGGAGAGGTACAGGTGGAAATGCTCCTAAGGCTATTATATGATTTTGATTGACCTTTCGGCATGCATCTTGCGTACAAGTCCATCTTGCTTCTTCCATTGAGGGAGGGAAAGTATATACCCTCTATGTTAGATATTCATTCTGTGTTTTGACAATTGCATTGTTTCTTTGACCTATAGGAAGCTTTTGTATGTGTGTCCTTGGGTACTCCTTTCAGATTGAACCTAGGAAGTTCTGAATGAATCGTAAATTCCAATGAAAATCGACTAATTCAGTATAGTACACATTAATAGGAGTGCATCTATGTTTCTGCTTCATTCATAAGAGATTTTCTGGGTATTTCAAATAATATCAAGTGTGATTCCGTATTTTTCATTTCCGGCCCCGAGTAGTGAGGGAACAGATAAGTTCCCTAGTTATGAATCGGGTACAGCCCATGGGAGATGCTTGTGTACAATTCCGAATTCACTATTACATGTTTGCTCTAGTTTTTATTGTTTTTGATGTTGAAGCGGTCTTTCTTTATCCATGGGCAATGAGTTTTGATGTATTGGGTGTATCCGTCTTTATAGAAGCTTTCATTTTTGTGCTTATCCCATGGTTCAATTTATGCATGGTGAAAAGGGGCATTGGAATGGTATTAGCTCCTTCATATTCAGATAAGAAAAAGAAAAAGAAAGGAAAAGAGAACATTGAGACAATTATTCATTTGATTGAGTTTCTGTTTGTTGACCAAGCAATCTCCAATTCTATTATTTCAACTACATTCAATGATATTTCGAATTGGTCAAACTCTCCTGTTTATGGCCGCTTTTTAATGGTACTAGTTGTTGTTTTATTGAATTTGCCCGATTTGACTTTGATCGTTATGGATTGGTACCAAGATCGAGTCCTAGGCAAGCAGACCTGATTTGAACATCTGGTACAGTAACAATGAAAATGGCTCCCTCTTCGCATTATATTATATGAGCAAATGCCTGAACCGAAATATGTCATTGCTATGGGTGCTTGTACTATTACAGGGGGGATGTTCAGTACTGATTCTTATAGTACCGATCGAGGGGTCGATAAGCGAATTCATGTAGATGTGTATTTACCGGGCTGCCCACATAAGCCAGAGGTAGTTATAGATGCTATAACAAAACATCGTCAGAAGATCTGTCAATAAATCTCTGAAGAAAGAATCGGATCTCAACAAGAAAAAAGATGTTTTACTATCAATCACAAGTTTCATGTTCTAAGTAGTATTCATACTAGAAATGACAAAAAAAAATGGCTCTATCAACCACCACGTACTTCAGAGATATCTTATGAAGAATTTTTCAAGTCAAAAAATGCAATATCTTCTCGTGAATTGGCGAATTAGGAAAATCATTTTTGATTGTGCAGAATAATCAAATAAACAGCCGATCAATCTTTAGAAAGATCATTGTCAATTTGAAATACTCATATAAATACAAATGTGGGAGAGATCAAGAAGATGCAAGGCCGTTTATCGGCCATCATGAGCTAATTCATAGATCTTTGGGCTTCGATTACCAAGGAATAGAAACTTGACTAAGATCTTTGAGGATTGGGACTCCATTGCAGTCATTTCATATGTATATGGTAACTATTATTTATGATCTCAGTGTGCTTATGATGTATCACCTGGTGGATTTTGAACTAATGTGTATCATCTGACGAGAATACAATGTGGTGTGGATCAACCAGAAGAGGTATGCATCAAAGTCTTTACCCCAAGGAAGAATCCTTAAATCCCCTCAGTATTCGAAAAGTGCATATTTGATAATCTGATGAGATGTTTGGAATTTCTTATAATAATTATCCACGCCTTAAACGTATCTTGATGCCTGAAAGTTGGATAGGCTGGCCCTGACGTAAGGACTATATTACTCCAAATTTCTATGAAATACAAGATGCTTATTGAATGATAAGAAATTTCTCTTGACTTATATGACGGATTGGAAGTTCATGTATCTTTTTCTCTTCCGTTCTAGTTGAAACAGAGTAACTTCACTTGAATTCCTATTATGGGTGGGCCAATAAATCATTACGATTTTCCAATTTGTCAAAAATCTGATATATGTTTCGAATAAGTAGAGACAATGAAAGGTTTTGTATCATGAATTTAGTTGTACCACACATATCAGTTAGATGAACCAAGTAATGTAACATAAGAGGGAGAGGGAGTGAAGAAAAAGAAAATCGAAAATTCTGGGGGGAATTTGTACTATATCCGAGATACATTCTGTCAACTCCTACCCTTCCACTCTTCTAGACTAGACTTTTGATGGGGTTTTTAACCATCTCACTTAGGATATATTGTGAGGAATTCACATCTTTTTACAAAAAAAGAGAAATGAAGGTATATACATACATCTATATTCATAAGTATGTAGCACGCTCTAGACTATGAAATGTATCCCAGCCAACCTTTTTTGATGAATTGAAATTCATATTAATACTGAAATAGCCTATCAGGAACCTGATTAGAACTGGTGACATGAGGATTTTCAGTCCTCTGCTCTACCAACTGAGCTATCCTGACTCGACAACTTTTCCCATATTATATTACTAAAAGACAGATGTTTATGCCGGGGATGAAAATCTCACTTAGTCCCTGGAATTTCTGGTATCTTCAAAAATCAAGAAGACTTTCTTTGATAAGTGTAAGGGTAATGATATGGGCTCTGAATGGTTTCATAATAGGGATTATTTGTCCATATATGTTGATTTCTATGTGCCACCAAAAATGGAAGATGGGATAAGATAGAAGCATTTCAGTTCTTGTGAAAGAGTAGAATGAACGAGAAATGTAATGAATTTTGACGAGGGAAAAAAAGAGTTAGGAAATCCCATTTTTCTTGGGCCCTCACGATTTGAGAAAGTCTCCCTATAATCTGCCCACGATGGTGTGCGGGGAACAACAAAAGCTAAACCTCACCTCACGGTCGTGGGTCTACCAAGCAAGGTGGCACTGCTCTTGATCTCTCAGCTAATATCCTCATGTAAGTACTTTTTGCTCACTCTTAGCCTCTCCTTCACTTCGTTACGGGTCCAGTTTTTCAAGGCCAAAGCATGACGAAATAGAATCAGTTGGAACTTTTTTTCCATGTAGTCACCACTAGACCTTCCAACTAGTAATGAAAGCCCCGACTCGCCAATTGATAACGGGCATGCGCGCCATATGCTCGGCTTGCACATCTCTTAGCTCACACTCATGCTCTATCCTTGCATTCTCTCTCGGCTCGGTTTAGCTACTTTGATCCCAGCCTCCCTTTCTCTATCACTTCTTTGCTAGCGCTCTTACGGACATGGAAAGTCACTTGGATGTCCGGAGCAAAAGGTCGATTCAAATCATAGGAATCTGGAATGAAAAAGGTGTGAAGCGAAAGATGACTGACTATCCTGCAAGTTGCGAAGCGAAAGATCATCGACTATCCAAGTTGCATCACTCAGCCCTGGACGCCTGCCTGCCCTCGAAGAGTGTGGTACATATTCGATTCTTTCTCATGAAAAAAGATATTAGCACTTGTAGTCAGACTTGCTTTCTCGTAGTCTGAGAAAGAGGGACTATTAGCATTGTATTAGACCTACTAAAGCCTGGAATCTATACTAGCCTGTCCTACTAGGGCTATTAGAGAAAGATCCTAGTACATTATCTTGCGCCCAGTTCTTTTCATTTTCAAAGAGAACTCCTAACCCTTCCATCTTCATTGCCTGTCTGGACTATCTATCTTGACCTCTTATTGCTAGAACAGACAAAGCAGCAAACCCTTGGCTTGGGAACAAGAGGAAATTCCCCAACTAGTCTATAAGATGGGAAAAATCCAATAGTAGAACAAGAACCTTTTGCAAGATGGAGGAATGGGACTGATTATTGACTCAAGACTTGGAGGAGGCATGGAAAAAGATCAATTTCATGTCAAACCCCTTGGAGAATACAGGGGGATAATGAGAATGGAGAGTGCCAACAAGCATCGGGTAAGAGGAGGATCATGAATGAACTTGCTTTCCTTTTCGTGAACAACTAATATATAAGAAAATGAAAAAGAAAGATAGTTGGGAGTCACAATCATAGCCGATATCAGATGGAAGGGGAAAAAGGCTACCAAAAGCTAGACTCGAATAAGCTCTTCTTCCCTAGGGTCATATCCGAAGCGAACTCAAAGCAACCAACAACAATAATTTTCCCTCGCCCGCTCCCTAGATTATTTCTATTGAAACCTAACCCCTCTACTACTAAGGTAAACTATACAACTTCTTCACACTAGTTTTTTGATAACATATTTATATAGTGGCGAATAGCTCATCAATCTCTTTTTGCATTCAAGGATGAAACTAGATATATCAAACTGCTAAGAGATGAGAGAGATAAACGAAACCAATAAATAGTACACCTGGGGAGAGCCTCGCTAATACTTCGACGAAGGTAGGTGTAAATCCCATTGAGGGTCTTGTTGGAAATTCAGCCTGCACAGTTCGACTCATCAAGTCTCGAATCTATCTCTATGCCTGGTCGTTCTTACCCAATGTCCACTTTGTCTATTCATCATCTTTCTGCCGTGTGATCTTCTTTCATATATATCCAAAAGAAAGCACTTGCAAGACCCCTAATCGAGAATATTATAAAAGATCAAAAATTCAAGCAAGAAGTCAAAAGGGGGGGGGGTTCTTGGAAACACGACCGAGGTTTGGAGCGAGGGAAGAGAGGAAAATAACAAATATGCATGTTCTAGTTGTAGAGCTCATCTTCGGAACGATTAGGCAATTATTTGTGACGACCCTTGCCCATGATATGATCATCGAGTCAATTCACACATTCCAATTAGAGATAGGAATGTGTCGGTGTAACATCCTTAAATCCTAATGACTAATTAAGTCAAGATGGTGAATCATTAGTGAGCTTGATGGAAATTATCTTCTAGTGGTGACTATCCTCTATGTCTTCCTCTTCTAGTGAGTACTACTTTCTACTTTAGAGATGCCATTTGTGACTAAGTAAGATTAAGAGGCTAAGTAAGGTTTAGTGATCAATTATGGGTTACTATTCATGGGTGGGCCTTGGTTGCAATTAGGAGGAGTTGGTGGGGTTTATGATGCAAAATTCCCAAGGTTATAACCCCCCATAGGCGTCACCCCTTCCTCCCACTTCATCTTCTTCATCTTCTCCACCTCCCTTTGCCATGGCCAACCACCTTATGTCCACCTCCTTCTCTCTTTGATCCACTCCCCATTTCTCACCCAAATTTGAGTTTCAATAGCTCAAATCAAAGCTGGGAAGGAGAGGATCTTGGATCTTACATTGCATGTAAGATCAAAGCCAAAGAAGAGGAGGAATCCAAGCTTGAAGCTCAAGGTGTGGACAGCCCAACATTGTTCTTGGAGAGTTCTTCTTCAAGCTTTTGAAAGCTAGATTTGAGGTACAAATTTAGAACTTCTCTTGCTGCCATATGTAGAGTTTCTACCACTTATATCTCAGATCTAAAATCAAGCCTTAGTTTTGGGGGTTTTGTTGCAAAAAATTTTTTGAGAAAAATAGACTATATGTGCACGGTTTTCATTGTGTCCAGAATCTGTGTGTCTTCCTTTTAATCCAAGTTAGACATGTATTTAGGGATCTTTCTTGGGTCTCTTGGGTAGAATCATATGTTGATTAATACTCCATTAAGGTAGACTTAAATCCATGGGGTTAAATACGAATTTGCATGTGATTATAACATCTTAAAGAGGCTATACATGGACGGTCATACTGAAATTTTCAGATTTGTTGTTGTTAAATGTTCGTCAATAAATTGCATGATTTGGGAGTCTTCTTTATGATCCCTTGAGTAGATGTACTTACTGATTATGACCCCAATAAATTGGCTTATGATTCTTGGTTTTTAATTTGGAAATTTAGGTGATTAAAAATGTTTTGGATGTTGACATATGCATGCAACTGAATGTGTCCAGATCTGTCCATGAATTTTAAGTTAGTGTTTTAAGAGGCATTGGAGGAGTTTATTCATGTTTCCTTGAGTGCAATTACTTGTTGATATATACTCTTTCATATTAACCTTTAGTCCATGGAGTTGTTTTATAAAAATGAGGAGTTTTGAAGAGTTGTTGACTACCTATATCCTACATGTCATTGAATGTCCAGATCTGTCCATGCATTTTAAATTAGAGTTTTAGGATGAATTTGAGGAGTTTCTTCATGTTTCCTTGAGTGCAATTACTTGTTGATAAATACTCTTTCATATTAACCTTTAGTCCATGGAGTTGTTTTAGAAAAATGAGGAGTTTTGAAGAGTTGTTGACTACCTATACCCTACATGTCATTGAATGTCCAGATCTGTCCATGCATTTTAAATTAGTGTTTTAAGATGCATTTGGGGAGTTTCTTCATGTTTCCTTGAGTGTAATTACTGGTTAATATATACTCTTTCATATCAACCATTAATCCATGGAGTTGTTTTAGAAAAATGAGGAGTTTTTGAGGAGTTATTGACTACCTATATTATATCTCCACTGAATGTTCAGATTGGAGATGGTTGCCTTAGGACTAAGAATATACATGATTTTGGCAATATCCTTAGGCATCCTTTTGTGATTTTGACAATAGATATTTAGGGAGTGTAATACACATGAAATCCATGTATTTGGATCGGTTTTGATGAGGATTTTGAGACAAATTTGATTGCTGTCCATGAACAAAACTATGACCAAATTCCATTGTAGAGTGCATGTTTAATCAAACTTTTAGGCATCCTTTATTAAGTTTTAAAAACCCCAAGTCCTCTTTGATTTCCCAGTATTGAATTGGGGAAATAAATAATGATTTAATCCCATTAAGGAGAAGGATTAAGAGAGGATAAATTGCCTTAAGGTTGCAGCCATATACTTGTTGTAACATAGGTCTATGTGTGGAATAAATGCATGATTGGAGCATGTGATACCCTCTAAAAGACCCCTTTAAATGATAGACCTTAAAGTAAATTAAACACATAAATGGTTTCTTTAAAGTCATGAATTTGGGTGTGAACTTAAAAAGACTAGATGCCTTGGATTATTATGAAGTATACACACACAATGTCAATGTTTTGGGGTGATAAAAATTTGATAGGGTAAACCTCTATTAGTAACCATTTTAGAGCAAGCCTTAGGATAATTGTTACATATAAAGTTGGGCTTGAAACACCTATTATGAAATTTAGAGATTTGGAGATGATCTTAAGGATACATATATATATATATATATATATATATATATATATATATATGTAGTACCATATAGGAAAACAAAACTTTATGAACTTGCCATGAAGCAAGTCTTCCTCTAAGAGTAGCCCGATCCTTGTAGGTAATTGTGAATATTATGGGGGCATAGGAAAGGAAGACGTTTTCCGTTAAGATAGCCAAGATTATAAGATAGATGTTTCTTCAGTAAGAATTTAGAGAGAGACTATCCTAACAGGTCAGTATCCCTTACCTTAGATCAGTTAAGGTTCTTAAAGAACAAGTTCGGGTTTGGGACTGACAGCCTGTGAATGGGAAATAAATCAAAGAAACCTTAGACACTTAGGGTGAAACATGAAAATAACAGAAATGGTGATGTCACATATGATCAGTCATGGAGATTGATGCTCCGACTGTGCGAGGGCGTGATGACCCTCACCTGAGCAGGAGATGAGGTCGCTCATGCTTGGGTAGAAGACACTGAGAGCATGGGTCTAGGATCCCAGTCTTTTTACGTGTTTTCTTCGAGCCGGCTCGGTTTTTACGCTTCGTTGGGATCCACGAGTTGTCTAGACCATTCCGCTGACCCGTTGGTTTTTCTTTGAGAGCCTAGGTTGGGGGTTCTCTGCAGTTAGTTACGAGCTCGTCTGGTTTTTACTTAGCTCTTCTCCTCCGGGAGTTGAGCAACGAGAGAGGAAGTCAGGTCCGGCAGGCTTACCTCTTCTTTTTCCTGCCTCTAGTGGCATATTAGTCGTACTACCACTGCCTTTCTGTGGACCACACTTCCACTGGGATTGGCGAGAGCAAACGAATCCCTTCGGGGGTTTCCTCACCGCTATGATTATTACTTTTCCACCAGGTTGTGCTCTGGTGATGGGATTGTGATTTACAGACTTGTGACATTTCACCAATTGCCCAGTTAAGATGAAGTGTTATCAGTAGACATTGATGTCCCATAAATATCTTTCCACTATGTCGTGCACTGGTTATGGGGTAGTGGTCAGTAGACATCAATGTCACCATTTGTACCTTTCCGCCATGTCGTGCACTGGTGATGGGGTAGTGGTTAGCAGCCACTGATGACTTCATTATTACCTTTCCACCATGTCGTGCACTGGTGATGGGGTAGTGGGTAACAGACACTAAAAACTTCATCAATACCTTTCCGCTAGGTTTATGACCTCGTGAAGGGGTAAGAGATATGTGATCTTTAGACTCTTTCGCTATGAGACTAATGACGACAGTACCGTTAGTCGAGACTAATGAGGAGTGAATGTTGAGAGAGAGTTGTGAGTACACGTACACCTTCAGGAGCGAGCTATCACATGTGTCGATCGAGGATCAATGTGAGTTGAGAGAACAAGCTAGAAGGAGTGTTGGGAACTTAGTTAGGATGCAAGACACCATCGCATGCCAACAGAGGCACCCCAACCTTGAGGCGTACACCATACCTCAGAGTCATAGTGTGAGGTTCAACCTGGACTTTGAAGTCCTACCCTGATATCGAGGTCCTAACTGGACCAAGACCACAGACTTACTTCTAGGCTTGAGTTGTTGTTGGTTAGTTCCATTGATTGAGGGAGACACAGTGTGGTAGTGAGCGAGTGTGTTCTTGTTAGACTTCAGAAAGCAAGTAAATAATTTAAAAGAATCAATTAACCCACTTTTACTTGCTAGTTTCTTTTGTACAGTAAAGTTACCTTACTGTTTTCTAGCTGTTCTAGTCTGTGCTTACTACGTTTCCTAGTAGAACTATGTAGAATTCGTACTTGACAACTTTGTGACAGATACTTGCTTGTCCTTTTTCTACTATGGCAGGCAAGGGCCCAGCGACCGAGTAGCCGACATAGTTTGGGTTGTTGTTGTTTCTTTTTAGTGCTACACTTTCAGAGCAGGTATATTCTTTTGGAGCTCATTAGACAGTTGTATGTTGTGATCTCCTCTGTAGCCTCATTTTGGGATATATGTATATGTATCTTGAATGTTGTGGAATTCAGCATGTTATATGAATGAAATGAAAATGAATGGATATCCTTGTTGTTTAGTTCTGGTGTACTACTTTCTTCCGCTGTTAGTTTTCTTGTGGTTGCTTGCTTAGCCAAATTTAAATCTTGTGAATGTCACATTGTGAAAAGGCGAAAAAATTTCCCCAGGTTTTCGTAGCATGAGATTAACTTAAGCTTATTAAGTGTGCAAATGACGTGTTTGACGGGTAACCTAAGGTCCTCGGGAGGACGGGTGTTACAGGTTTGGTATCAGAGTAGAGTTACCCCGATACACGCTTTCACATAAATTAATAGCGAGAGTCTTCTGATTTCTCATGAAGCCGAATGGGGTAAATTTTTTTGACATTCAAAAGATTTATGTAACCACAAGTCACCAGAACATTTCATTCATATAAGTATCCCAAGAGGAGAAATAGTACAGCTGATTATTTCCTAAAGTTTGCTTAACTATGCTATGATCCGATACATGGAGGATTAGCATGGCACCACGAGTAGCTCGTGATCCTCCAAGAGAGATGGCGCAGGTGTTAGCCGCACTCGCTGATCTGCGATAGAGACATGACCAGATACTTGCCCAGCAGACTGAGTTGGCTGAGTGCCAGACTGGGATGGAGCTGAGGATGGAGGAGCTATCTGACTCCTCATACCACCCGTCCAGGGATGAGTCCGCTAGAGCCGAGAATCTATTCTCTGAGGAGATTTTCCAGCATTCTGATGCAGATATTCTGAGGGAGTCAGGAGCCGACAGAGCTGAGGTAGGCCAAGGGCCTGCAGCAGGAGTAGAGGTGACAGGGTTTGTTCTTCCTACTACACCGAGACACCATGATGTCTTCACATCCTACCAGAGAGCTGGAGTACCCAGGTTCCAGAGCACGGGTACGTTTGACGAGGCTGAGCTGTGTCTCAAGACGGTGACGAGAATTCAAGATGACAGAGGCACCACCAGAGTCGTGGTTACCCTTTGCTGAGTCTTCACTTACTGGGTTTGCAGAGTGCTGGTGGGAGGCTACTGTGTCCGAGATGAGGCGTGTGCCGACTTGGACAGATTTTGAGACCCACTTCAGAGCCCACTTCTTCTCAGGGAAGTGGAGAGAGACACATCGCAGGTTGTTTGCAGAGCTGAGACAGGGCAGGATGACAGCGTGAGAGTACTTTGTGCGCTTCACAGAGTTGTCACGCCACACATCTTCTGCAGCCGCTTTTCCAGATGAGAATCTAGAGAAGTTTGTTTGTGGCATGAGGGAGGATGTTCAGGAGAAGTTGGTAGGGATGAAATTGACTACCATTGCTGAGGTTACTGATGCAGCAGAACAGATTGAGGATGTCCGTGAGAGACGTTTTGGGAGTACATTTAGACCGCCACCAGTACCACAGAGGTCGTCTGGACCTATTCGGCGGCAATTCCGACCACAGCGGTCAGCGTGACGCTTTCGTCTAACCAGGACGGCTTTTTCTGGCAGTGTTCGCTCGACCCCCATGACTACTTTGGGAGGAGCACTGGCCAGTAGAGGTTTTGAAGGCAGCACGGCCATCTGGGTCGCAGATGTTTGGAGCATAGAGCACGAGACCTGCAGAGAGTGTCGGTCCATCTTCTACACCGAGCAGGGCGATCAGGTGCTACCAGTGCCAGCAGGTGGGACATGTCAGGTCCCAGTGCCCACAGCTACAGACTCCACCACCTCCACCTCCACCACGTTCGAGAGTTACCAGGAGGAGCTCCCAGTATAGAGGTCAGCAGAGACCAGCTCAGAGCGCAGCAGGATCCAGTGCCGGATCTATACGTCAGGGACAGATTTATGTAGTTACAGCTGAGCAGGCATGGTCTGCGGTCACGGTCGTGAAAGGTATGGTTTCAGTTTCGAGCCATCCTTTTCACGTGTTGTTTGATTCTGGTGCTACCCATTTGTTTCTTGTTGTGAGGCTTCTAGCCACATTGGGTAGAGTCGCGGAGGATGTAGATCCTCCATTTCACATCCGAGGGCCAGACGAACAGTTGTTCGTGATTTCATAGATAGTTAGAGGGCTACCAGTGTCCATAGGCGGTCACGAGATGACTGCGGACTGCCATCTACTACAGCTTGTTGAGTTCGACATGATTTTGGGCATGGATTGGTTGTCTACACATCACGCTTTAGTCGACTGTTACAGGAAGACTGTTGTCTTCAGGATCCCCGGCTTGACAGAGTTCACTTTTGAGGGGACATTGCAGGACTCCAGGATGGAGTACATTTCAGTGCTGAGAGCACAACGACTGGTTGATCAGGGATGTGACACTTTTCTTACCTTTGTTCAGGAGGTTGCAGATAGAGAGCTGATGGCTCAAGACATTAGAGTTGTTTCAGAGTATCCCGATGTATTTCCTGAGGAGTTACTAGGACTACCTCCAGTTAGAGAGATCGAGTTTGAGATCTCGCTACTTCCCGATACGCAACCGATCTCTATGGCTCTGTATCGCATGGCACCCACAGAGCTGAGAGAGCTGAAGGTGCAGCTACAGGAGTTGCTTGACTTAGGCTTCGTGAGGCCGAGCACTTCAAAGAGGCAGGTCAAGAGCAGCTCAGCTAGAAAGAGGTGGAGTGGATTCAATAAGCAAAGAAGAGGCTGACGGAGGTACCTAAGAAGTGGATACAGAGATCAAGTGGATAAGCAGTCTTCGAGGCCCCTAAAAAGAAAGTGGTCTAGTTCTCAGCTTTGTGAGGTCTCAAAGAGCTGAGGTCTGTCTCCAATCGATCAAAGAGGGAGCGAGTTGAGGCAGAGAGGTGCCGAGGTGGAAAGCGGAAACGGAAGGCTTTTTTGAGAATACAATAGTTGTCAGCCCACCACACCTATCTCTATCGTCTTTCCAGAGGCTAGCCTTAGCCCTCGCTCGATTGAATGAATCTACCAACACACACAGGTCCCACAATAGGGCATCACTTTATAGCGACTGAACGACCTGACTACTAACTAAAGGAAGGCAATGGAGTGATGGAACGAAACGAGCCTCACTTAAGGCGACACGAATCCTTGCAAGCGAGTTCCAGGGTCCATAGGGGGGATCGTTGTCACGATATAAGAAGAGGCTTAGTTAGCATGATCTCACTCTCAGGCTAGGGAGAAGAGGAGCCTACTTATTTCATTTGTATTTGAGCTCGAGAAATTCTCTAAAAAGATATAATAGGAAATTGGGATAGTTGGCTTGCAATGCATTCCTTTCTTTGCTTGCTCTTTTCCACGGTTGGTCTTCAACCTCACTTCTGCTCGTACCTAGGTGCTCACAGACATCCGTCGGTAGTTGACATAGTCTTAGGGCTCAATTGAGATATATGTTTGATGGGATTTCTTTGACAGAGGTCGAAAGCCAGTTTAATCAGGCCGCCTATAGCCTGCCAAGAAAGAGCCGCCAATTTCCAAGTGTGCTTTTCTGATATTAGCATGAGAATATGAACCCTTCGAAAGCACCTTTCTTGCTATGAGTTTACCGGGATATGAAAATCCTGTATATATTCCAAAAAAGCTGCTAGTGCGGATGGGAATGAGGAGATACAGGTTAGGGCAGTCTTTTCGTTTTTCTATCTCATAATAAATAACACAAAGCGAGAGATCCCCGTGCCTATAATCTTCTAGTCCTCCGTCATATATAGTAGGAAGTCGATCGAATAGAAGTTCATTGGAAGTTGAGGGAACCGTGCGTCTAGCTGGAAAGCAGGAACTAGATAGAAATGCTTTCTTTGACTTCCAGGCGTCGAGGAGCATCTCTCAGTTTAAGCTACCAGCTCGACTTCTTTGTTGTCATTGATCAGGTCTTTTAGCTATCTATCCAGCCCCCCTATGGGAAGTAATAGGGAAAGAAAGGCTCTTTTAATGGGGCTCGTCTCATAACCCTAAGAGAACCCTCTATAGTTTCGTAAACTACACAATTTCTTTGAGCTGGCTCGCTCCATTCGCAAAGTTAGCGGGAAGGTCACTCACTATACTATAGTTTGGTTGGCGGTTGACGCAAGGAAGGAGAGTTGGCGACTTGGCTACGAAGTGAGCGGGAAAGCAGTAATATCAAGCCTAGTTGATCGGAGGCTCAAGAGGGAAGTGGAAAGTGGTATCAAACCCGGGAGTCCCATGGGAAGTAGAATAGCTTCTTCTCAGTCTGGGTTGATTCTAACTAAATAATTGGGATAGCCTCCCACCTATAGCCCTCCAGGGTAGGGTAGAGAGGGGAGCCCCTCGGGGGTCAGGGGGAGAGGGGGATACCCATACACCTACTCTATAGATGGTGAGAGGGCAAACTAGATATCAAGAGAAATGAAAGTAGGTCAGCCTCACTCCCCGCTCGGGTACTTCGTTATTGCTTCCGTCGGCTTGCGGTTCACCTCCCCTTATCAATGGTCTCATTGTCTTTTCATTAAGTTTGTGAAAACAATGTCTTAACACATTGGGGTCGAAAGTCGCAACTCTTCATGGTTATCGGTCGGGACTTTGTCCGCCAATCAAAAAAAGCCATAAGTCGAAGACTTGTGAATCCTCGGGACTCCCATGGCACCCCCACAACTACCTTTCTAGGTCGGAGACCACCTCACCTGATAACAGCCCCCATCACCCAGGAGAGGAAGAAGAGTACGCTCAATCGATAGTTCGGTTCAAGGGGCGAAGAAGCTCTCTTGTCCTTTAACGGGAGAGGGGTGATGAGCCGAATATCCCTAATGACTAAGGTAAATAGATAATTAAGGTCGTTACGACCTCAGTCACGGAGAATCAGCTCGATCAAGAAAAATATGAATCAGACCACCAAACAAAAGGATAAAATCAAAGAAATAAAAAATAGTGGTCCTGGCTATGGGATTAGCATGGCATAGCACCCAGGGTCGGACTTAGGGAGCATGAGTTGGCCTCGCGGCCTACGAAGTAGTCTAAAAATAAAAGAAAATAAAAACAAGTATTTTTGGTGGATATTTAATTATTTTTATATTTTTTTAATTTTTTTAATTATAAAGGAAAATAGAAAAGGGCAAAATCAAGCACACTCAACAATATATTTAAACACTTAAGAACACTGCAAAAAATCAAATAAAAATATTTTTATGTTTTTAGGTTTTTTAATGTTTTTGGTGAATTTTTCATATTTTTATAATTTTTATACGATTTTCTAAAAATCAAGAAAAGCAAAAACATGAGCAATCTATCCAGCCAGACTTCAAAGACCCATGAAAAATATTAAATGGATCCTTCACAACCTGGAGCTAATTTTTATGAAAAATAGAAACAATCCGGAAAATTCAAAAAAATTATTATTTTTTGAGTTTTCTACAATTTTCTAGAATTTTTATAAGTTTTTTAGAGTTTTTAAATTTTTAAGGTTTTTATATATCAAAAAATAACCAAAATTGCAAAGAAAATCAAACACACTAAAAATAGCAAATCCTAATTTTTTTAGAATTTTTAGAATAATAGTTTTTATATTTTTTTATGATTTTGTAATTCAGACAGAAGCAAAAACAATAGTTTTTGAATTTTTAAAAATATAAAGACATCTCAAAAATGTACCCAAAATTTAGGGAAATGTTTACACAGTGGCAAGAGCCACGTGTCCAAATTTCATGCAATTTGGGTTGAATTTGCTATTTAATTTAAATAGAATAAAATCTCACAGTGCACAGGGACCTAAATGCAATAAAAACTACTTCCAGGGGCCAAATGATAACAAGCAAATAAGATCCAGGGCCCCTCGTGCAAAATGTCCAGCAAGTCACGCGCGATGCACGTGTATCAGGCACGGAGGGACCATTTTGCAATTCCAATTTCTAAAATATCAAACAATAACGCACATGAACCATAGGGCACAAAATGCAAAAAGAGCAGATGCTCACGTGTCGATGCACGTGATCCACATATATAAGGACTAAAGTCTAAATAGCAAAAACATGATGGTCCAGAGTGCAATTATCCAAAAATAAAAACAACTATATTAAATATTTACAGGACTAGCTTGCAAATGCAAAGAGCAGGGGCCTAAGTATAATTTACCCCTTATTATCGGAGGGACGAGGGCGTGCCACGTGGAAGATCAGACGGTGACTGGCTGCGGATAAACCCTCGCTATATCGACGGCGATGAAGAGGCCACGTGGAGATCGGACGGTGCTGGATATATGGTGCCTCTTCGTCTGAGTGAACGGTCCAGATCAGCTCATCGAGGAATCGAACGGTGGGTGAATGGGCGGCTCTGGTCAGATCTGGAGCAGAGAGACTGATCGGACGGTGACAGAGGATCCTGGATGAACTCAGCTCCAGCGAACTTTGCCGGAGCACCACGAGCGCGTTGGGCCTCCTCCTGGGCTGCTGAGATGGTGGAAATGCTCGCCAAGATGTTCCACAGCTGCTAGATGCCTCCGATGAGTCCAGGCGCGTCTAGATAGCTCCGGCAAAGCAAAGCACCTGGGACTGTCTGTGCCTCCGAGATGGACCTCCAAATGAGGCCCCTTGAACATTTTGACCTGCACAAGTGAACCACGGGATCGAGGGCAAACTGCCTCGACCCGTTAGAGCACGAGAAAGGTGGAGGGTGAGGCGGCGTGGAGTCCTCCAGCGAAGCGGTGGCGAAGGAGGACGATAGCCCTACTCCGGGGCGAGTCAGGGGGGATGGTTGGGTGAAGAAGGTGGAGAGTAGACTGGTGAGTGTGAAGGTCGAGTCGGATGGTCAAATGGTTGGATGGAGATGGCTGACGACAGCGGCGGAGCTAAAAGGGTTGAAACCTAAAGATCGAAATTTAAGATAACCTATAAGCTATCTAAGCTACCTAGTGGTCGAAGTCGACTGTGTTGGAGCTGGCGGAGCTCCGGGGGTCACTGCCTCAAGGGTTCGTCGAGTCCCGAGGCTGAGCGCACCTCGCAGCGGCGCACGGCGACGATGGTCACCGGATCAGTGGTTCCCGGCTGCCCGGGCTTCGCTGCAACGCTCCAACACGCGGTTGTCACGCTGGTGGAGGAGCGGAGCTAACTGGCGTCGAGGGGGAATGCCAAAGATGGCGGGGAAAGATGGCTGGAGGTGAGGTTTTATATGGTGAAGGGTCTGGTTAAATGGAATCGGGCATGGATGCGTGAAGCACGGATCCCTAGGTTTAACCCCGGGCGAGGGTCTCGGATGAATGAGGATCAAATGGAGCCTGGGGTTTGGGTATTTGGAGCTCAGATCATGCGGGGAAAAATGTGAGAAATCGGGTCAGGTGCATAGTTCAACGAGAAGGGGGTCCGCGGGGGAGAGTTGACCGGGGGTCAACATTCCCCCGTGGACTAATAAGAATTCAGCTTTTATTAATTATTTGAAAATTTGATTAAAATATTAAATGATTTTATTTTGAAAAACTTAAAACATGAAAAATGTTTATTTTTTTTCAAATTAATTTTTAGTGATTTTTATTTTTTTGAAATATAAATTATGTATTTACGTTATCTTATTAATATATATAGGTATATACAATATGAATTTTTTTATTTTTTATTTTTTAATTATTTAATTTTATACAATTATTCCCATTTTATATTTTTTTTATTTATAGAATAAAATTTGGTATAAAAGGGTATTTTTATTTTATTTTTATTATTTATTTATATAGGTCCGAGATTGACCCAAGATAGATCTGAATGGAGGCGAAGAATCCATGTAGCCGACCCTACTTAATTGTGGGAAAGGCTTTGTTGTTGTTGTTGTTGTTATATTTATTTATATAGGTGGAATAAATACTTTTGTATACATATTTACATGGTATATACAAGGTGGGTTTTTGATTTTATCTTATTTCTTTTTATTTTATTTTTATTTTTTTATTTTTTTATTTTATTTATTTACACCATGAAATATGGAATGTGAAAATATTTTTATTAGTTTTTATTAAATATTTACAAAGAGAAAATAAATATGTAGGTTATTCTATATACATGGGCTATGTACAATGATGAAGGGAATTTTATTTATTTTTATTTTTATTTTGTTTTTCCCATTTTTGTTTTCTTTTTATTTTTGTAAATATATACAAATTGATAAAAACACATTTTTATTTTTATTTAGAGGAAAATACTTTTATTTATATACATAGGTATATGTACATAGGTGATTGACACTATCTCCCTCTACTTAGGTTCTTTTGCGGTCAGGCCCATGCTAAGCCCTCCCTTGGGATTAGGTCGCTCAATATTTATTCTAAATATTTCCTTCTTTTTCTTTTATTTCTTTATTCTTTTATTTATGCATAAAAACATGCTAAATATGCATATTTACAAGATGCATGCAATTTGATAAATTATTCTTTTTACACACATATACATGATGTTTTGCAAGGGTTTTGTAGCTAAAATAAAAGAATAAAGAGTGATGAATGGGTATTCATCAAGGGGTGAAGAATCTCTTTTGTCCTTTGATGGGAGAGGGGTGAAGAAGCTCTCTTGTCCTTTGACGGGAGAGGGACTGATCTTGTTTCATACTTGTCTTCTAGCCGGCTACAAGCAAAGCACTCCTGAGGGGGTCTTCTCCACGTCCGTCATCCCAATAGTGGATCGGCTCTCCAATGTCAGAGTGAATTGGATAGCCCCACTGGGTTCTCCGATTTAATCAATTCCCCGCATCGCAAGAAGCCATCCTTATCCCCTGCCTCAATCTTGATGAAACCCAGTCCCCGGTAGCCTCTATATGGATGGGGGCCTATCCTGTGGGGGTAGATTGGGAACTAGAGAATCCGGTCTTTCTTCAGGGAGCAAGGATCATGAGCCCTATTAGCCATCAGGCGGGTCTTCGTTGAATCAACCCCACCCGAGTGAAAGCAACAAGCATGCCTAGAGAAAATACATAATACCTACTAATATCAATGTATTTAATATAATAAAAGCTTTGCGAAAACTTTCTTTATATAGTTTTCTTCGCTTCACACTTATTTATATAGGGATTGACATTTGCTTTGTGAGTCGCGTAGGTGAGTGGTAAGCATAGGAGGCTTGCCCGAAGGGCAGCGGCTGCAGTGTGGTTTCAGGTGTTATCGCGTCGTTGAGATCCGCAAGGTGGGTGGCGGGGACTTCGACTGAACTTTAAATAAGGGGTGCTAGGCTTAGTAGGGCTCGAACCTACAATATCATTGTTATGATCGGTACGTTTCAACCAATTAAACTATAAGTCCCTACCGGTATTTACATGCAATTCACTCACTTTGAGAAGAGTGGACTCCTCTTGAGGAGACCTGGAGTTTGCGGAGGAGTGGAGCCGTTGACTTCATCTTCTAACCCGGGGGGAATGAAAGAGGCGAATTCGCGACGGTGAAAACAATGACGAAACTCGGCTCGCGGGCACTCAAAGCTCAAAGCAAGACACGAATATATATAGTTGGGGCTCTCTATCTGCTTGCCATTATTTTGGCCACTCGAGCCCATCCTGGGGGCGGGAGGGGTGTGTGAGGCCACCATTTCCGTAGCCCAGAATATATAATCTAATCGCCAGTCCGTCGGGTTATTGATAGACCGGCCCCCGGAGGTGCAAGGCTAACACAAAGAACCACACGTGATGCCGTGACGTTCGGTCCTCTCCCCCAAGAGTCCCTTCACTACTCTAACCTTACGTAGGACTACTAAGGCATACTGATGATAGACTTTCCCAAGCAGCACAAACAAAAAGATCAAAACTTAAGGTAGGAATGATTATTAGAAGAGAATACAAAGTCAATCAGGATCCAAGCTTTAGCCTTGTTCTTTTCTTCTAACCCCTTCGCGCACTATGTGAGCTCGGGAACGAGAGTCCAGTCGCTAACTCCGCTGCCGCCGTTTTGCTCGGGCTTATCCAAGAGAGGAAGGCTTTCTCAAATTGATAGAAATCCATTTCAAAAAAAAAGACTCTTTCTGAGGTATTTGCAAAATAGGACCTTATCGCGATTAGTCCAAAGGTCAATGTTGGAGAGTGGGTTTTGGGATTTCTAATTTGAATAATAGCGGAGAATGAATAACGGAAGCTGTAATATCAGACTTATCGGCATTTTTCTATTACCACCGAGATTAGCACGCGAATAGTAGCCATACGTGCCATGGGTGAAAAGGTTAAGTCACGTACATCTGCATCTATCCCTTGGCTACGTAATCGTGCCTTATAGCGCTCCACAGAGCCATCAGCACGTTGACAGTGCCATTTACATCCCACAACAGAAGCATCAGCTAGCTCCCAAGTACCACGTGCCTGTAATGCGGACATCTCATCCCCCATGGCCTGAGGCCATTTCGGATCAAGTAGTGCCAGGGTGGCCTCTAATATAATAGACTCTCTACGGACAATGCTTTAGCTTATCAAATCCCTAGCTGGAAAGTCGAAAATTCCTATCTTCAAAGTCGAAAATCCAGAAAGAATGTTGGAGCCTATTGTGAAATAAAGAAATGCGAAGGGGGCATAGTGAATATATAGTAGAGTCTGGGATGCATGGTACTGTAAATACTCTTGCATGTCCTCTGACCCTTTCTCTTGGTAATGGAAAAAGCATATCACTATCAGTATCAATATCTTCCCCACGTCATCAAAATTTTCACCTGCATCCAGCGGGTCAAATGTATGTTGCTCAGACCCTAGACCTCCCCACCAGCCTCACCTGCATCCACAGAGTCAGGAACATGCTCCTCAGACCTGACCTCAGACTCAGTAGGCGATTGATGTGATCGTGAGGTAGACTACCCCTGATATATATACTCGGGGGATCCCAAAACCGACTCGGTGACTCCGGTGTGGTGGGATAGGACTCCAAAGGGACGGGAGGAAGAGGCATAGGAGCAGGAACTAGATAGAAAGGGGGTGCTATGTAAGGTTGAGCGAGTCACTGCAGTAGAAAAGAAGAGAAGAGACGGCGCTATAGTGACGTGGTGACATCAACACTCACATAGTGAGGTCTCAGAAGAGGATCATAGCACCTATATCCTTTCAGAGTCCGTGAATAATGAAAAGGCATTTGACTTCCCATGGTGAATAGACAGTTGAGGCATTAATTAAAGCACTCACAATATATACAAGATTTTCCCAATTAAATTACATATTACTATCATCTACAAAAGCTGGGCCTTATGAGGTTGTTGCAGCAATAGAAATGGACCTTCCTGTTCGCGGTTTGAGTTCTACTCTGGGGTCTTTCCAAGCGACAGAATTCCATCTTCAACCCCCTATGTACTACTTGAATATTTAATAAGAGAGGGGCCTCACTCACAGATGCTGACTTGGAAGTTCGATGCTGTGTGACTGAGTTATATGCTTTGCTTATTGCTCCCTCAGTCCGCCAGTTCACGCTCCATTTCGGAACTTGAACTATATATTCGGGAGATGGAACTTGTCTACGTAAGCGAGGATAGGCCTTGGACCTCGTGGGTGGAGTACATAGCGTAGTGAGGAGGCATGTTTGTCTACGCTGTGAGATGATTGTCCTGAGAGATTTTCTTCCGATAGAACCACCCAGCTAGGATACGAGGTAGGTGGGACAGGGTTAGGATGTCGGCATGTCTTTGTCTACGCAACGTCTTGTCTGGATTGATCCTGGTGAGTCGATAACCTAGTCCACTGGCTTGCATCAGAAGAATGACTAATCTATTACATCTGCGCTAGGGAGGGAACGAGCAGACTAACTATAGGAGGTGCGAGATAGGAGCGAATGAAGTGGAAGTGAGCAGAGGCCGAGGAAATAGAATGTTCAATAAATAACCCAGGCCTGCCCCCTCTCCTCTATGTTAATTACTCGCTCCGGGAAAGGGAGAAGCAATCCGCCAGCCCTTTGAAACCTCGACCATAGGGTATAGCAAGGACCACCGGGAAAGTGCAAATGGCATGCTTCCTTTTGTTCCAAGCTTCCTCTTTCCTCCCCCTTTGGGAAGGCCAAGCAGCAACTAGAGCAGCTTAACGAGAATAAGGCACCTCTCTTTCCCCTTTTATATAGTTTCTTCCATTTTATATGTATTTTAGATCTCAAAGCTTCAGTTCCCCAGTTAGGCTTCAGAAAGGCAAGGAAAGCAGATGAGAAATAGATAGATAGTGAGTTCCCCTTGCCTTAGGGGATCAGGGAAGGTGACTCATTCCCCGCTACTATCGCATTGTAGTTGTGGGAAGACTCTTCAAAGAGCTAATTAAACATCAACGGTTAACTAAATCCTAACCCGGAAGAACATGATGAATTCCCAGGAAAGGATAAGATGAGATGTGAACTTTCAGCTGTAGTAGAGCTGGGACTGGAACATGATCTTCATATCCATATCTCCTTGGGTCTATCTTAGCTTTTGGGCTCAGCACTTCATCTAAGACTTTCGAGTCGATCGCATTCTCCTGATAGACTTTTAGGAAGGCCGTCAGGTGAGCATCACGAGAAAGGTGTATTAGAATGTTCTGAAAGTCTCTAACACTCACTCTTTCCCGGCCTCCTATAGTACCATCTTCTTTATTGATTTTTCATAAGTAAGGGAATCAGACGCGATTATTAGTTAACATTCTATTCTTCTTCCTCTCAGCTTCGCAATCATAAGTCAGCCTTTCCCGTGGGGTCGTCCCACCTTTCATCTTTGAAGCCTTCCCCTTCTGAACTCCTAGCTCCAACCCTTTGACACTACCGCATTCATCTCCTTCCCGAATTCTGAGTTGATATTAGAGCTTGGAAAGTGTGTTAATTGTTAATAGTTTGCATTTCGAAATGCCCGTAATTGTCGGGGATGGTGATATGAGATGGATATAATTATCAAACCTGATTTAATCTAATCGATAGCAGTTGATGATTCTAACTGAATAATTGATTTTGGACTGGCAGGCTGGAGAGTCAGTTGATGATCTCTTTCCGCATCACTAAGTTCTTTTACTCATTCTCGGGAGCTGCGTCCTGTCGAAAGAAAGCATGGCAGCCGGCAAGGCCTTTTCTACTAGTTGGTTGCTTTGAGTTCCCGATGGGTCCAAGCTGGTCTTCTTTTCGCATCGCATCCCCTTGTATTAGTGGACGGACAAGCCGAAATATATAATAGGAGCAAGATGCGGCGTGCTTTCTTTCTCCTCTCATGGTCTGGGAAGACTTCGCTCCTCAGCGGCAGAGGTCTGGTCAGCCAATAGTCAGTACGGTTCACTCATCCTAGCCTGCTTGGGGCAAACAACCAGGGTAAAGAGGCTTTGGTTCCATGGCAAATCATCCATTGTCGTCCCAGTGAGGGTCGGGGATGGGAAAAGAAATAAACAACCCCCGTGGGGGTTGCTGGAAGATGAAAGCCCTCCTATTCCAGGAACTACTCACTTGTTAACGGTAAACGAATCGACGAGTACCAGAGGCTACTTACTTGAAAAGGCCGATGTTCAATCAACAGAGAAATCCTAGGTCCCTCTATCTATAAAGTTGTCTTGCTGCTTGTAAAAGCCATCCGTAGTCCGTCCCCAGGGTGTGTTGGTAATTTTCCAAGAATCCACAGTCGTAGGAGCTGTCTATAAGATAGCACCAAGGCTAAGAAGACGAGAAAATAACGACTTCATCCCCGCACCCTTCGAGTCGAGGAACAAATACCAATCAAACGTTGGTGGGACCTTTGCATTTCAAGTGAAAGATCCGCCTCCGCGCGGTTGAAGAACTACGCATGGGATGAAAATGACATGTTTTTTCAAGTATGTCATTGTTAAGGTGACCTCTAATATGATATCTAATACTATAAGAATTTGGGAGATTGGGCGTTGGGTGTGAAAAAAGACTGGATGGAGCCACTAAGCAAGCCTGACGGTTCGACTAGGGTGACGAAACTACAATTACAAATGAGACGCAGGGGCAATTCGACCTTGATAACTAAACTCAGAGGCGAAGAGAACGAAGCAATTAGAGCTAGGGGCATAGGCTTAGGGTGGCCCAACGCATGCATTATTTTCCATCCCGACTGAGGGAAAGCAGGACGTACTGCAGATTCTCGGACTATCTATAATACAAATAAGAGTATGTATAGGACATACAGATATCCAATGCTCTCTCATTTCCTTTGGCCGACCTGTGTGCTTGTGCTCTCGAGTATGAGTGAGACCCGAGCTGAAGTGGTCATCAAAGAGTATCTCGAAAGCAATAAATATCTACTCTGACTCTTTACCCGTGAATAGGAGTAAGCAAGAAGACTACCAGCCTTAGGAAAGGGCCTCTTCTCTTGGCTTGAAGAGACAAGCTCAGTGAGTGCTAGGCTAGGGCTAGTCCTCAGGTTGCTGGATGAGGAAAGGTTCAGGTAGCCACTTGAAGACTCAGCAGCGAGATTGCCCGCCTCATGCAGCTCTTCCCCAATCACCTCCCGGGAACCGTACCAACCAAAGGTCAGTTATTAATTGGCGAGGGAGCTAGGCATAAGAGTTTGCAGATAAGGAGCAAGGACGGAAATGACAACTCACTCACACTACCTACTAGACTCTCACTGGTAGGGGAGCAACATATAACTACGTGGGAAAGACATCTCTCTCGCTTCGACATTGGCCTACTAAAGCACCTTCACTCAATCACTTCGAGACTAGGTAAGGCGATGGTGCTTGGCTTGCTCTTGGACTATTCTCGAGAAAAGCAGTCTTCCCGGTTATATATTAGACCCTCAGGAAAGTAGATAATATAACTAACTCCATCATCATCAAGGGATGAAGGCAGAGGTAGATGTGCCCACTAAGACCCTCTTCCCTCCTTCACAGTAGTTTCCCAAGTTTGAACTAATAACATCGAAGCCCCAAAAAAAAACAATGGCTTTCCAGGAAAGGACTCAAGGGAGGTGATACAAGATAAGGGAAGTCTGTCTGGGCCCTTGCTTTCCGCCTTCAAGTATAGGATATATATGTACATTGGGAAGTAGTTAGTATGTAATGGCCTTAGAATTGATAGTCTGGAATTTGAGTCTAGGATTTCCCTCTTGCCAGAGTGGGCAGGGATGAGGGGCAGAGGAAGAACTGAAAGACATTTGTCTCAGCCAACCTGAATAGGAAAAGGCTGAAGAGAGAAGGGCCTCGATTTGCAGCAGTGTCAGATATTTTTCTATATATTGGGGCCTGATGGAAAAAGGCGGAAAAAGTGTAAAAATCCTACGAGTACGAGTAGTCTCCGTCAATGAAGACGAGGATGAAGGAAGGGCGTCGATTAGCCTCACTGCCTTAGATATCATGATATATAGTAGGACTCGACTTGGCTCAGCGCCTTAGATATATAGCTGAGAACTATGTAGTTGCCTTAGCTCATGGTGAGACTAGGAATGAGAAGATGTATTTGTTGCTCCTCCTTCCTTACCTTCATTATAGCTTCAGAGCGAACCCTCATGGCTATACATAGATCATGACCGGCTTCACATCGGGATCAAGCGGATTCTTGATGGTGGACTAGACTAGACCCCTAATTATCATGTTTGAGTGGGAAAGCTCGCACCACCCAACTTCAAAAGAAAAGAAGGGGCCCTTTCATAAAAACCTTCGAGAGGGGAGTCATGGTCTACCTGAAGCTGCGAAGTCTCTTACAAGAAAGACACCCTTCAGTCTATTCACCTTTCACGTATTTGATCTACTGCTTCCCATAACTTGACTTAAAGGAGAGAGCACATTGCAACCACATACATTACGTGTTCAACTGTAAGTACAATATCTTCATCATGGATCCAATCTATGATATTATACTGGTTATTTTGAGTATAGTATTGAGTGGGTTTAATGAAGGATTATCTGAAAAAAGAAATTTGCATAAATGTATATATTTATATATATACATATTTTACTTTGATTTAGGAATTTTTATATCAAAGTTGTCTTGCCTTGTCAACACTGAAAGTTCATTCCCTTAATCACTTTCAATGTAAGAGATATACTTACCATTATATCTCAGCAAGATCTGGGATCTCTTTCCCTATCTTTGTCACATCCCAAAAATATGAGAACCTGTAACTCAGATAAAAAGAAGCGGGAACACATTTCGCCTTACAAGTCCAACTTGCATTCCCAATTCGGTCTTTAACACCAAGGCCCACCACCCCTAAGGTAATGTTGACTCGTCATTAATTGAACCAACCGTCAACTGGATTAGTACTCGCTATATGCAATCCAATATCGCCCCAATAATATGAGGACCCGATATTGGGGTCACTACGCATACGGCCTTACTCTTTCAAGAAGCAAAGAGCCCGATCCAGATGCGCTTGCATACAGGAGCTGTCACTTCGGACAGGCGTCTCCTACATACAATCCCCGACGACGGAACCCTTCGCCTTGACGGGAGACTATGGATGTCACTTATGTGATCCTCCATATTATATTCAAATTCTAATTAATCATCATGAATCATATTCACTATGATTAATTCTTCCAAGGGAAATAACATCTCTACTTATAATAGAGTGTTTAATTTTAATTGGATTCCAATTAATCTAATCATATTAAATTAATGATCCAATTAATATCCAACAAACAATCTTTATTGTTACTTGAATTATGGTATAATCTCAAATACATATTATTCTGAATTTTAATAATTAGAAAAATACATCGTGATCTCTTTTGCATTATCAAGTCCTACCCGTTGTCATGGCCAGTACCGACGGGAGTGGGACAGACTGCACACGGTGCAACCTGCTACCCCAACGCTCCCCGACTAGACACCATATCCACCTCGGGAAAAGATAATGCCAAATTGATCATTGTGTACTTGAGATTAGAATCGGTTCTTCAACCAAAGTTATACCATATAATAATAATCAAAACAATTTTGATTAGCATTATAAGGAGATTTTCTAAACAAATCCCCAATCCTATTCGAGCAACTATGTTTGTTGGAATGTAGATCATGTAGATCAAGTAACCAATTTGTGATCTTGATCACATCTAATCAAATATTGTTTAAGTCAATGTCATTTAAGGAAATAATTATCATCAAATATTTCACAAATATTTATCCATAATTATTCTAGGAAATTAAACCATTTAATTTTACTAATTAATTAAATGACAATCACAAGGTTCTTGATTAGGAAAGTAATTTCCAGTAGTGACCCTCACTTACTAAAATTAGCATATCTCAATCAATGTAAATCCAAATTAAGAAAAGTAAGTTTCTAAAGTTTGCTAATTTGATTTACAATAGAACGTTAGTGATTTGCATGCATTTCAAGGTGTTTTCAATCCGCAATCAACTCTTTAATTACGTTAAGATTCGCAGTCCCCGAAACTATGGATACATGTTCACTCAATTGGCCATAACTTGAGCAAACGGATTCGAAATTACGCAAACTCAGATCCTATGATTTCCTTATTTAATTATTATTTTCGTGTTTAAACAATTTAAACAGGGCCGAAAATAATCACGAAATAGATATGCAAAAATGAAATACGACAAAAACTTTCGCAAACCTTAATGAACCCAAGTCAGCTTAGATTTATGGATCATATCCGAAACCTTCAACCTGGCTCTGATACCACTTGAAGGATATGGGAAGATCCTTAAGAGCATCACAAAATCATGAGAATCGCATCGTATGCGATCGGGAGCGACTAGTGGCACTAGTTGCTCGATACAGCGGAAATTAAAATTTTTCATGTGATGAAATCACATGATCTAAGAACACTTCTCGGATTGTTTCGTCTAAACCACAAATAAGTAATATGATTACCTCTTGAAGCGTGGTTGCGATCGAGACTCTAAACGAAGAGACCTCTTGTCTCAAGTCTGATCCGACGGAGGAGATGCTTGCGAGCGTGTTGATGAAACACGTACTTCTCGCAAACCATGTTGATGATCCAAGCGACAAATCTCCTGATCTCGACACATAAGATCTGGCGTCTTCTTCACGAGCAAGGTGCACCAAAGAAGACGGAGATACACGAACAAACGATCGGGCAGCATAACGACGAAGCTACGGCGATGGAGACTCTCTCTAGGGCATCCATGGTGGACGGTCATGTGTGAGAGAGAGGGGTCATGTAGAGAGAAAGAGAGAGAGAGCCTTATGTTCTCATTATAATATGAAGAGCAAGGGATGTCCTTCTATTTATAAAATTTTGGGATCCATGGATCTCAATACATGGGCAACACAAATCCAATGGCTCTCACTGATTTGTGTTTCTTTTAATAGCTAAGATTTTGTTGGTAAAAACAAACAACAATTAATTTAATTTAGATTAAATATATATATTGATAAATAAATATTATTTAATCCCAAATTAAATCAATCAATCATGGATATTATGGAATGAAGATTGCCTCCTTCCATAATATTGGATTAGGTGGCAATCTCGTAATCTCATGAGATCTCATGAGATTACATTATTCCATGGAAATCTACAAGATTTATAACAACACTTGTTGTAAATTATTCAACAAAAATAATTCATAATTATTTTGTGAATATTGCAATCTTACCATTGGAAAATTATGAATCACATTCACAACCCAAAATAAAATCTGAATTATATTTTCAATTAATTGTCCAATGTGAATCCAATTCACATCAACGCTTAATTAACAAATGTAAATTACAAATAGCTCTCTCTTATATATTATAAATCACATTTGTAATATATATATATATGATTAATATGGATAGTGCTATCCACATTATTCATTTTCAAGATAATTAGATCACATTTAATCATCTTGGATCTCTATTCTCGTGTGCCCAAACAATATGAATCACATTCACATTATTTACGTCTTTGATAATCAAATCAAATTTAATTATCTTAGATAACTCTCCATATAATATGAATCAAATTCATATTATTCATAATAATTAAATCACATTTAATCATCCATTTTCTAAATGCTCGGATACATATATCAACAATGAAATTATCCTGAACTTTTTAAGGATAATGCACTTTCTCCGTGGATACTTAGAGATAAGGACAGTGTGATTGTATTGTTCCATATATAATGACTTGGATATTGAGATCACATCTCAAATCCATATCTCGAGCCTCCCATAGAAGCTTTATTAAATCAAGACCGCAAATCTAATCTTCTCATTGCATCTGAATCACATTCAGATCAATGTCCAACATATGGACTAAGATCAGATTACTTCCCTATTGAGAGGAGTCACTAAAATCCAGACCCGTTTCATCACTCCCTAGGAATGGAAGCGTCAGGGTTATACAATCTTTTATGATCACATCACCCTCGGGTATTTCCAATACATGTACATCCTGCATACTGGAAGACCCAGAATAAACCTGAAGTATAAGATCAATTTTACACCGTCTACTTCAAAGTTTTATTGTCAAGTTTCTCATTCGATCATTGGGAGTCGATATCGATCATATGCTTTCCAAAAGCATATATCATACCAAGGTGTTGATCATATACTTTTCCAAAAGTATATATCAAACCTACAAATTCGGTCAAGCTTCCAAAGCGAGATGACCGTGCACGGAATTTGATTCTTCCCAATATCTCATGAGTGAGCTCATGTCTTCCAGTTCAGTAATGAACCTGTATGATCCCTTTGAGAGATCATATTACTCATATGCCCTTATATGCACACCAGCGTGCCGGTGTATAGATCTTTATTAGGTAATCAACCTATTGGTCTGCCAAATGTACATACTCAGACATATAGTAACACATCTGTCTCCAGTCAGAGGATGTATTCCTATATCGTGACAGCATAGGACATAGGACTTTGGTTATCTCCATCTCGTTAAGTCAACTCTTTGACCTAACTTATATAACACCTCCGAATCTCTATTCCTATGCAGAGGACCTGCATCAAGAGGTCGGTTAGATATCAGCCTTTAGAGAATGGATTGCCATCTCCTTCTCAAGATGGAGATCCTCTCTTAGTAATCATTTGACGGTGCTTGATGAGTCCTCAATCAAACTCTTTAGATATTCATCATAGCACCTTCCTCTATGATTCAATAATTGAATCAACAGTTGTATGATCATCAAGATGGTCATGGTACATAACCCTAATTGTACTAAAGGACCTATTATGCAAATTATTTATTCTTCATTTCAGATCAGGGAATGATATTTGCAATAACATTTATTGCATAATGGCTCGTCATGGGCTCGTATGTCCAACATATTACTCCATACTAAAAATCACAAAAAATAAAAAGAAAACCTTAAAATTGAAAAACTCTCCTAACCCTATAAAAATCGGCAAAAAATCTGTAAAACCAAAAAATTAGTTCTCATTGTATTTTTTATCTATATTATATATAATATATTAAAAATAGTTTTCAGCATTTTTGAAATATTTATATATTTTTAAAACCCAAAACAATATGGGTCATTATTATATTCCCTATTTACTATATTTAATCAATTAAAAATACCTAAAAATTTGCTAAAATTACAAGAACATTCATAAAAATAGAGAAAATTTTAAAACCTGAACATCTTATTTTATAAATTTTGAATATATATAGCTATATTTATAAATATAATACCCTATATAGATTGTCTATATTGTATATACTTATATTATTATTATTTATAAATATGTTGAAAATATATATTATATATACTTATATTATTATTATTCATAAATCAACAACAACAACAAAGCCTTTTCCCATAATTAAGTAGGGTCGGCTACATGGATTCTTCGCCTCCATTCAGATCTATCTTGGGTCAATCTCGGACTTATATCCAAAAAGCTAAGATCCCTTCGTATAGTCTCTTTCCAACACTTCTCGGGCCGTCCTCGCCCTCTCTTAGCCGGCTCAACATCCCAACACTCGCATCTCCTAACCGGTGCATCAGCTGACCTTCTTTGCAAATGACTAAACCATCTTAAGCGGTTTTCTCGCATCTTATCCTCGATCGGAGCTACACCAACTTTCTTTCTAATTGCATCATTCTGAATCCGATCTTTACGTGTATGTCCACACATCCATCTTAGAATTTTCATTTCTGCTACATCCATTCTCTGCACATGTCTATGGTTCACAGGCCAATATTCAGAACCATAAAGCATAGCAGGTCTCACGGCTGCTTTGTAAAACTTTCCTTTAATTTTTAAAAGAATTTTCTTATCACAAAGAACAGCGGAGGCTCCTCTCCACTTTAGCCAGCCTGCATTTATTCTATTAGTAACATCTCCATCAATTTCCCCATCATGTTGCAAAATAGATCCCAGATATCTAAAAGAATCTCTCTTCTGAATGTTATCGTCACCAATCTTCACCTCGATTCCTTCACCATTGCTTCCATCAAAGGTGCATTCCATATATTCCGTCTTAGCCCTACTTATATGAAAGCCTTTAGTCTCCAATGCATGTCTCCAAACCTCAAGCTTCTCATTTACTCCATCTCTAGTCTCGTCAATCAACACAATATCATCAGCAAATAACATACACCAAGGTAACTCATCCTGAATGTGACTTGTCAACTCGTCCATAATCAAAGTAAAAAGAAATGGACTCAAAGTTGAACCTTGATTTAAACCAATGTTGATATCAAAATAGTCAGTCTTCTCCGTCGGGGTCCTTACACAAGATAAAGCCCTATCATATATATCCTTTATGAGATTAATATATAGGACAGGTATTTGTCTCTTCTCCAAAACTCTCCATAGTATCTCTCGTGGGACGGAATCATAAGCCTTCTCCAAATCAATAAAGATCATATGGATATTCTTCCTTTTAGCTCTATAAATCTCCATTGTTCTCCTCAGCAAATGGATGGCTTCAATAGTTGAGCGACCTGGCATGAATCCGAATTGGTTTTCTTTTACTTGGGAAACTTGCCTCAACCTTCTTTCGATCACACGTTCCCAAATTTTCATAGTGTGACTCATCAGCTTGATACCTCTGTAATTTGAACAATTTTGAATGTCTCCTTTGTTCTTATAAAGAGGCACCACGATACTCCTCCTCCAATCTTCAGGCATTTTCTTGCTTCGCCAAATAACATTGAATAGATTCGTAAGCCAAGTCAAACCACACTCACCTAAAACTTTCCATACTTCTACAGGGATGTCATCTGGTCCAACACCTTTCCCAGGTCTCATAACCTTCAAAGCCTCCTCTACTTCTTTTCTTTGTATTCATCTATAGCATGCACGATTCAAGTATCTTTCATTACTAGCTAGATCACCCAAAGTGATCTCTCTACTTCCTTCTCCAATGAAAAGTTTATGGAAGTACTGCTCCCATCTAGTCTCTATATCCTTCTGAGTAACAAGCATGTAACCTTCCTCGTCCTTAATGCATCTCACTTGATAAAGGTCTTTGGTCTTTCTTTCTCTTGCTTTGGCCAACCTGAATATATCCTTCTGGCCCTCCTTAGAGTTGAGATTTTTATACAAAACCTTATAAGCTTTTGACTTAGCTTCGCTTACAGCATTCTTTGCTTCCTTCTTCGCTATTTTATAGTCTGTGACAGTTTCCTCTGTTCTATCCTTAGACATAGCTTTAAAGCAAGCTCTTTTAATTTTTAGCTTCTCTTGCACCCCTTCACTCCACCACCAAGCCTCTTTTTGACCCGGAGCTCCTCCTTTTGACTCGCCTAGCATCTCTTTGGCTACCTTTCGAATACAAGATGCTACTGCCTCCCACGTCTCGTTTGCACTACCGCTACAATCCCAAGATAAGTCTTCTAAAACCTTCTCCCTGAAGCTTGATTGCTTCAGCGGAAGATTCCACCACCTAGTTCTAGTGATCTTAGGAACCTTCATTTTCTTTACCAGCCCTTTTATTTGTAGATCCAAGACTAACAAGCGATGTTGGGTTGTCAAACTCTCTCCAGGGATTACTTTGCAATCTTTGCAACACAACCGATCTCTTCTCCTCAACGCAAAGTAATCTATCTGTGTTCTAGTTGAGCCACTCTTATAAGTAATTAAATGCTCCTCCCTCTTCTTGAAAAGAGTGTTTGCTATGAAAAGATCATATGCAGTTACAAAATCCAGAATGACTTTTCCCTCTTCGTTTCTATCCCCAAAACCATGTCCTCCATGCACACTTGCATACCCTGAAACATCTTTTCCCACATGTTCATTAAGATCTCCACCTATGCAAACCATCTCTCTTTGTGGGATTCCTTGTAAAATCTTATCCAGATCCTCCCAAAAAGCTTGTTTAGTCCTTTCATCTAAACCAATTTGCGGTGCATAAACTGAGATGATATTCAGAATTTCTTCTTCAAGCACCAACTTTAGCAAAATAATCCGATCCCCAAATCTTTGCACCTCAACCACACAATCCTTCAAATCTTTATGAACAACCACTCCAACACCGTTTCTGCCCTTATCTTTACCTGAATACCAAAGTTTAAAGCCCGTCTTCTCGATCTCCCTTGCTTTATCTCCAACCCATTTAGTCTCTTGAAGACAAAATATATGAATCTTCCTTCTTTCCATTGTATCCACTATCTCCATCAATTTTCCAGTTAAAGTACCGATATTCCAACTACCAATCCGTAACTTCCTTTGCAATCTCTTTTGGACTAACTTCTTTACTCGCATGCGTCCATATTTTAAAATCTTAAAAAAAAAATAAAAAGGATTGTTCTTATTTGTATTTCCTGAATTTCTATATATTTATTATATATCATATATAGTATTTATATTATACATAGTATTATATAGGGTATAATGGGGTTGCCCCCTAGGGGGAAACTTGGCTCCCTTTCCCACTTTCTCCATTTTATTATTTTTTTGAAAAATTCTTTTGTGGATTTTAATCATTATATCTGTATATTATGTCATTCAAATTTCATGCAAAATAGAGACTCCTACAGACTCCGTCCAGACAGGGATGATTTCAATAATTCTACGACAGTTAAAAATTATCAATCTAGAAGGAGGTCATAGGAGTCTCTATTTCTCACAAATCTTGAATGGAATAATATTGGGAAATATTGACGAATTTTCATGGATTTAATTTTCAAAAAAATTTAAAAAATGTGGAAAATTAGGCAGGGAACCAAGTTAGCTCCTCCCCACCCCCCACAGGGCAACCCCATTTTCCCTATTATATATAGATACATATATACTTATTAAATCTAAAAAAGAAAAAGAAACTAAAAGTTAGAAAAATCCAAAGAGAAATTAAATTTTAAAAAATAAAACATTAAAAATATAGAACATAAAAATTAAATATACTTAAAACCTACAAAAAACTAAAAAAAGCAAAAAACGTACAAAAATAGTTGTTTATTTTTGGACAATAATTATTACCCTATCCATGTAGCTCTCAGTGGTTCGACCCCTGCACTTTCTTGCTATACACGTTTATTTACATGGTATAATAAAGTTCACCTCGCACAATTTACATTGTTTATCCATAGTTTGTGGGTTGATTTTTGGATTTAGAGATTGGTTATGTGTTGAGTACCATAAGAGCGGTTGATACGGTGATTGTTGGACCTGACATGTCGGGCAACGCAGGCCCTCCAAGACCAGGCATTAGACTCCCCTCGATGATCCTCTCTATTGGACGAAAAAGCAATGCAAGTAGGAATTAAAAGTTGTGAGGTTCAGTAAGAAGACATACAACGATTCCTAGCTCTCTCCATGTGGGATGCAAGGCAGAATTTGTAAACATAATCTATATGAAATGCAACAAGGAAATCATCCTAACATGAGCTTCTATTAGCATGAAAACTTTGTTCAATTTTACTAGATCCAAGTGATAGAGACCATAGGTACATAAATTCTTTTAGGGATTTGGACCTAATTTTACAGAACAATTACTCCTAATGATCTAAGTGTTCATTCCATAAGAGTAAAATAAAAAGAAGGCAGAAAACACAATTCGTGGAAAACAAATGAAAATAAAAGGGAAATAGCGAGAGTTGTAGAAGGCGGTGAAATCATGGAAAACTGAACGTGTCCCCAAGTGAACAATCACTTGATGAAATGGACTTGTGAAGAGTTCAAGTGTCCAAAGTCCTGTATTATTACAAATTAATCAATGAATCTCTCTCACACAAATAAACAAATTTTATGCTAAGAAAATTTATGCTTGTCTTCTTGTGTCCTCTGCTACTCTCTCCTACCGGTGGGCAAAGAACCATCGGTCTACACAGCTCTTAGGTGCGTAGAATCTCCAAAGAAATCCTCCCTCGATAATCCGGCCCTTACCGCAAATTAAAACAAAAAGATGGTTAGAATATTCTTAGATTAAAATAGAATAAAGAGAGAAAATAGATAATGAAATCAAAAATGTCAAAATGATCTAAGTGTCTACTCTACAAACCGATGCTCCCCGATAATGACGCCATTTGATGAGGTGCTCAAGCGAGGTTCTTAACATCCGATCTTGGGAGGGCTTGAGGTGTCTGACAAATCGGATCTGACAATCGTTGTATTGGCACCTCTCTTGGCTCTCGGAACTCAAATCGAGCATGTCAGTCAACAATTAACCCATGAAATAATTAAGCAAGTAAATTTAGGTGAGATAAAATTTATTATAACCAATAAAAATTATATAGTACGCAAGTAGTAGGGGTCGAACCACAAAGGAGAACATGAGGTACAACGACAAAAAAAGACAAGTTATGATGCTTTTGTGTTTTTATTTTAAATATTTTTTGGGTTATTGATTATATGTTTTTAAGGGTTTTTTACTATGAAAATTTCAAATTTTTTTTAAAAAATAAAATAAAATAAAGATTAATATATAATAGATAAATATATAGTATATATACATAAAAGTGTAAAAAAGATGTTTTTAAAATTTTCAAAAACAGAAAATAAAGTCAAAATTTCAAAAAAAACTAGATTTTGATATTTTTCCTCTATTTTTTGCAATTTTGGGATAATTTTTGATATTTTTTATGGATTTCTAAAAGAGGAATTGCATAAAATAAACAAAATAGTAAATCAGGGTCTTTCAAGTGGGCTTAATAAATATCTATCGAATCAGATTGAGCTTAAATTCATATTTCCTGACTTCTAGAAAATATAAAGAAAATTCAGAAACATAGAAAATATTTTTGTTGGTTTTCTATGATTTTTAGAATTTTATAAGGTTTTCTATGTTTTTAATTTTTTTGGAGTTTTACTTAATATTTTGCAAAAATAGTTGATCAGAAAATCGAATAGTTGAATCATAGAAAATTAAATAGTTGATCAGAAAATCGAATAGTTGAATCAGATTGAGCTTAAATTCATATTTCATGACTTCTAGAAAATATAAAGAAAATTCATAAACATAGAAAATATTTTTGTTGGTTTTCTATGATTTTTAGAATTTTATAAGGTTTTCTATGTTTTTAATTTTTTTGGAGTTTTACCTAATATTTTGCAAAAATAGTTGATCAGAAAATCGAATAGTTGAAGCGTCACTAATCCACATGGACGACTGGGATGAGTGGATACTGGTTCACAGATGGACAGCTCTAATTAGATCCTGCAGCTGGATCTAACGGTCACTTAGCACTAGATCGAATGGCTCCTGATGCATCTGACACTTATTCTTGATCTGATGGCCAGGGGATGCTCAGGAAGAATCGGGAAGAAAGCTCGACAAGACGAGCTTCGATCTAGCAAACCTCCCGATCTCGAGGGTCTCCTGGTCTATTAAGTAGCTCAAAATGCTCCTTGGTCGATTCTGCGGCAACTCGATTTCTCAGATGAGTTCATGTCTCGTTGAGGATAGAATTGGAGCTTGAATAAGTTCTTTGACCTAGGGCTTCTGTCTAGGACTAAATCAAGCCCAAGAAGGGTCTCTATTTTTCCTGCCTACACGAGAATACTCTTAGGTCTAGGGCTAAAATCATCGATCCATTAGCCACTCAAAAAGGTGGTGAAATGGAGGTGGTGGAAGTACTCCAGCGAGTGGTGGAGGAAGAGTACTGATCTCCCAGATCTGAGCAAGATCTAGGGTGAAAATGAGCCGGGGTGACAACATGCGAAGGGATGAAGATGTGGAGGTGATCATATGGGCAGCCAACGATCGAGGACATGGTGAACAGAGGATGGAGCCTAGAGCTCCAACGAACTATGATTTTTAGATTTTAGGATATAAAAGACGAGATCAAACAAAATGAATTACAAAGTTACACTTTTGATATGCCTAAGAACTGACAAAGCAAAATAAATAGAAGCTTACAGTTCTGATGTGGTCGATAGCAAGAGACTGCCAGAGAGGCTCTGGTACTGGGTTGCGTGAGAAAGTCCCATCAATTGTTATATAGTGATTATGGAAACTCATAGTCATTCGCATTCAAACGTCAACCCCCTATCTTTAAACAGAAATATAGTTTATAGAGGGAATCGAAAATGCGTTCTCAACTCTATAGTCAATCCGGAATCTAGTTGAAGACTGCATCTTCCTACTGCCTCTACGCATGAACGTAATCCATTGCATGAGTAGACCAAGCGTTCACTCTCACCTGGAGTCTTGTGGATTTTGAAGCCCTACGAGGTCACCTTCAAAATTGTCTTCTCCTTATTGTGGCTCGATGGGGTCCTCTTCCTGTTCACCTATCACTGCAGGATTTGATCCAAGGGGTCAAAAGTGAGTCAAGAGGGAATAAAATTTGAATAGAAGTCTGAGGGTTCATTTTATAGCAGTGACAAAGAGGCTCGAA
Source organism: Ottelia alismoides (assembly GCA_037367405.1). NCBI lineage: Eukaryota > Viridiplantae > Streptophyta > Magnoliopsida > Alismatales > Hydrocharitaceae > Ottelia > Ottelia alismoides. The sequence goes on along the minus strand of JAZKJV010010499.1, from coordinate 71,306 downwards.
AGAATTAGGGTTTCTGTGAAGATCAATGCAAGATTGACCAAGGATTTGGTCTGGCATGGAAGAGAAAAGATCGAGGAAGAAATTTCATGAAATAGATAAGGTGATTCGTTCAATGAAGAAAATGATAAAATAGGGAGAATAATTGGGGTCAATGTCTAGCAGCTATAGGCATAGGGAGACTAGGGAGTGGACTCGGGTCAACTCAGACTCGCATCCCATTGATGACAAAACAAAAATAAAAAGTAAATAAAAGATAAATAAATTAGTATTGATTTTATTAATTTTTCTTAAAATATGAAAGTTGTTTCTTATTTTATGTACTATTTTTTAATGACTTTTATTTATTTTTATCGACCTATTTATTATGTGTTAATTTTTACATGTATAGGTATAAAGTACATATATAATGTGTATTTGATTTTTATTTTGTATTTATATTTTATTATTTTACATACATAATAAATATTTACATAAAAATTTAATATGTATTTGCATAATTTTATTTTTTTATGAGTTTATTTGTGTATTTAAATAAATGTGTATATGCACATTATAGGTATAATATACCTATGCATTTTATTATTGTGTTTATTTTAATGAATTTTTATTGATTACTTTCTATGTTTATATTTTTTGATATGGTTCAAATAATATTTACGGGTATTTAAAAATATAAAAAGAGTGAAAATATAAGGAATGAAATAAGTGAATAAAAATATATAGGTATACAATACAAAGGAACCCAAAAAGCCAACTTTTGTATCTTAACTCCAATTTTAATGAAATTACCTTCATTAGATAGATAATCTAATTTAGGGTACAATAAAGGTGATTTTGGTCAGTTTTGAGTTCATGTGGAGAAGATATGGATCTGTGAAGTTTTGTTTGCAACTTTTTCATCGGTGTGTCCCAATTACCGGTGTATCATTTTCATATGTTGTTATTTTTTGTATTTTTCTATGTATTATTATGCACATGTTATGTTGAAACCATCTTTATTTCAAGTGTGTAAGAGTGTGTACAAATTACTGTAAGTTTGAATATTGGTCACTTAGGATTTCTTCGTGACAGTGTCATTTTGTCTGTATTTGCTTGCCCTCATCTCCTCCTAGTTTATCCCTTATCGACCAAGTCAATATTGACTTAGTCTCAAGATTTAGGGTTTGTCAGTATTTACAATACTTTCGTTATTTTTCTTTTCTTTATTCATTTATTTTGTATTTAAATATATGTACTTAAGAACTATTTAAAGACAAAGGTCAGAGTGTTAATTTGTATGAGTTAGTCATATTTACAAGCATTTATCTAGGGATTTAAAGAAAAAATAAAGGAATAAAGGTGTATGAATGGGTATTCATCACCCCTATACTTACCTTTGCTAGTCCCTAGCAAAAACTTATTAGGTGAATAAGTGATGCAAATGAGGAAATAAAGAAAAGAAGAAAAATAAAGAAGGTAGAATGATCAAGATTTTCAAATTTATACTTACAAAATCAAAGTTTGGAGCTCAACTAAGACCTTTGTATTATTAATGTGTTCGGAACCATGTTAAGGTTAGGACTTGTGACTCAACAGCCCTTAGGATCCATGCTCTTTTATTCAGTTCAACTCAATAGTCTGGTCAGAACCTTCCTTTCAGACATATACCTTTGTAACCTTGAAATGACCAATACCAAGTGTGTGGATTGGGTTAGCTCTTCCCAGATAAGCTGCTAAACTATCTAGTGGTCCCCTCCTCTCGTAACTCATCCTCAGGGAGATGGATTTTTCTTTCAGAGTTCAGGTACATGCTAGTACACAACGAGTTAGGAGGGAAGATAGAAGCAGGAGAAAAGAAGTGAAAATGGACTACTGTAGTCACATTTCCTCATGAAGATCGGCCAGTGTAACCGAGTCTCCACCAAGAGGCAGGCCTTTTCTGAAGCTCAAAATTTTTGGAATTTCTAGTATAGGCTTCTTTTGAATATTTCTTTATTTTTCATTGCACTGCATTCTTGTTTTGCCCCGACGGATATAGAATCATTTGTTCCACCCATGTCTTTGGGGTCTTAGAAGAATTGTTCTAGAAAACCATTCCTCATTTGAAGCTTTATTTCAATATAGTCTCCATTCATTAGTTGTCCATGCTACTAGAGAAATAGTAGGTTTAAGTACTGGTTTCGGCAATCCCCAAGAATGGTTCCTGAACCACCCTTGATGATGCAGCAGAGTATCATCTAGACTTAGACATCCAGATCCCTCAACAACCCATCTTGTTTGAGCTAAGTGCTGAGTGTGGGATTCTAAGTCAAACCATTGTCTCAAGAATTATACATATGGCATGAAAGGTTATAGGTAGCCACATTGTATTGACTCTTGAGCATAGTCTTATGGAACCTAAAGAATTAAATCAAGGTGACCTGACACATCTCATTCTAGTTTTTAATGGGTTCCTCTGAAATTAGGCGGTTAAGATCTAGACCAAGCTCCAATCTTTGGATTTTATTCGGACTTGTTCAATTGTCAAAATCATTCAGAAAAATACTTATGCAATGCAAGAAATAGTTTTGTGAAGTCATTTTCTGGTTTTGAACTTTTTGTTGGATTTTCAAAGTGTTTTGCAAATGTTTATGGGGTTTTTAAAACATTTTTAAAATTTCTAGGTATTTTAAAATTCTGCAAAATTTTATGGGATTTTTGAAAGGGTAAAAGAGATAGTAAAATAAAAGAGTTTGTGTGCTAGTGGTATGTGCAGGTTTCATATGAGTGTTATTCTTTACAATTGATTATTATACACCCTAACTCAGTATATAAGCCATATTTATTGAAAATACGAAGGTACGAGTTATGTCTAATGTATATATACATATAGCTCAAACTATGTCCTCATAGTGATCTAAGAGTAGAAAAAAAGACATAACTCGTGCTAAATATACAAAAGCCTAAAATACAACTACTCAAAGAATGTGAAGTCGACAGTTCCCCCTATACTTAGGATTAACTAATCCTAAGTATAACGTACTATATACAAAGCAGGGGAGATTGAGGGCTATGATGTATGAAATCATTGACTCGGCATGTTTCTCCCTATACTTAGGGTAAAGATACCCTAAGTTTAGAAAAGAATTATCAACAAGTGGGGAGACGGGTGAAGGATCAAAGAATGAACAGCCGAGTCAGTCAACTCCCCCTCCCGTACTTAGGATGAATCATATCCTAAGTACAGGAGTGATGAAAGGGATGACGGAGTAAACGAAAGAATAAAGAGTACAACAAGAAATGAAAGTAAGAAAAGAATATAATGATGTTTTTTAGATTTTTTCTTTCTGATACATTGACACCATCAAGAAGCTTTCTTGATATATAACCTGAATTGGGTCGACAACAGGCAGGAAAGTGTTACGCTCAAGATACAGTTTCGATAATTGTACGTTGACTACAAAAGGTTGTGCGCCGGATGACAAGCCTGATATTACAATGTTACCATTCTCACGCACATTTCTCATGATGAAAGGTCAGGACCATTTGCTCTTCAGTTTTCCTAGAAATAGCTTCAACTTTGCATCAAAAAACCATATCTTCTGATTCGGTTCAAAGGACTTTCTTTTAATCTGTTTGTCATGCCATTGCTTGACCTTTTCTTTATATAATAGGTTGTTGGTGTACGCAGAGTCTTGGAATTCCAACAAATGATTCAGATCCACTTTACTGTTTTTGTTTGCTTTCTCTCTATCCAGATTGCATACACTGACTGCCCACAAGGATTTTTGAATGAACTCGACGGGAAAATGACATGGCTTGCCATAAACTAGGCGGTAGGAAGACATATCTAAAGGAGGCTCTTTCTATCAAGTCGCACAAGTTTTTGTAGGATAATCTTGATCTCCCTGTTTGAATATTTTGCTAAGCCATTGGTCTATGGGTGGTAGGGAGAAGCGACACGATGTTCAATACTATACTCTTTTCTCAGCTTCTTGACCTCTTTATTTATGAAGTGGCTTCTCCCATCTGATATCATTATTTTCATAATCTCGAACCGCACAATGATGTTATCTTTGAGAAAGTGACAGACTTTGAGGTTGTCTGCAGCTCAAGCAGGTATAGCTTCCACCCATTGGCTGACGTAATCGACGGCGAGCAAGATGTACTCAAAGACCTGACTATTCGAAAATGGGCCCATGAAATCGATACCCTATGCATCAAAGACATTCGAAATCTGAATATAGTTAAGAGTCATAGTGTCTCGGGAACTGATGGTGCCACCCATCTTATGGAGTCAGTACATCCTTTGACATGATCAGAAGAGTCGGCCACTAGAGGCCACATTGAAGAACTTTTGTTGATGTTTGCTTTCCAGAATGGTGTCCTCCAGATTCTAAACTGTGACAATTGTTCAAGACAATCATATAATCCTCCTCAAGAATACACCTTTGTCAGATACAATCTGCACCTTCATGACACAATTAAGGATCTTCCCATTGGTAAAAGTGTATATCATACATGAATTTGTCTACTTTCAACTTTGACCAATCTCATGGAACTTCTTTGGAGAGAAGGTAGTTAAGAATATTGGCATACCAAGGGAGCGAGGTAACTGACAATATGGGTTCATCTGGGAAGGTCTCTATGATTGGTATGATATTCTGCTCAGGAGTCTCAATCTTAGTAATTTTGGAAAGGTGATCTGCCACCACATTTTTTACTCCATATTTGTCACGTATCTCAAGGTCGAATTCTTGTAGTAGAAGTAACAGTGAAGTAAGTGTGACTTTGCATCCTTCTTGCTTTGTAGGGACAGGATGGCAGAATGGTTAGTGTATACGATCACCTTTGAGCCAAGAAAATGTGACCTAAATTTTTCTAGTGCAAATACTACGTCTAGCAGCTCTTTTTCTGTTATTGTGTAGTTCCTCCAGGATTCATCCAAAGTTCTACTAGCATAGTGAATTGCAAATGGCCATCAATCTCGTCATTGTCCCAACACATCCCCAATAGCATATCGAATGTGTTCGTCATGATCTCGAATGAAAGAGACCAATCCGGTTGCTGTAAGATAGGAGCGTAGGTGATATTTCTTTAAAATGATGGAAGTCATGGAGTACTCTATCATCTACTGTAAATTAAATGTCCTTGCCTAGAAGTTCTATCAACGGTTGGGCAATTTTGCTAAAATCTTTGATGAATTTTTGATAGAAACTAACAAGCCCTAAAAATGATCGGGCGTGTTTCAAAGAAGTAGATGGCTCAAGTTTTGATATAACTTCCACCTTGGTCGGATCGACCACCATGCCTCACTTGGAGACTATGTGATCCAACACAATTCCTTCAGTCATCATAAAATGACTCTTCTCCCATGAGAGCACAGGTGACATTGCAATACCGTTGATGTACTCAATCTAAATTTGTCAAGAACTGATCAAAAAGTTATTACTATAAATCAAAAAGCCATCCATGAATTCCTTAAGAAAACTACCCACCATATCAGCAAATATAGACAACATACATCTACGAAATGTAGCAGGGGAGTTACACAATCTGAACGACATGTGTCTGAAAGTGTACATCCAAAATGGATCGTTGAAGGTGGTCTTATATTGGTCTTCAGGGGCTATAGCAACCTGATTGTATCCAGAATACCCATCCAAGAAACATAAGTATTCCTTTGTCGAAGTATATCAACTATATGATCAACGAAAGGCAAAGGGAAGTTATATTTCTTAGTCGCTAGACTCAGGCGTCTATAATCCATATAGATGCGTTAAGAAGTGGGTACTCTGGTCAGAATATTCTCTACTTTGTCGTTCATTACGATATTATCAATTTCTTAGGAACCACATGTAACAAACTTACCCATTTTTATATTAAGATAGGATAGATAAAGCATGCATAACACCACTTCGTGATTTCTTTCATCACGACCTCCAGGAGGTTTGGGTTCAGCCAACGGTAAAACTCATGGGAAGGTCTGCAGTCATCTTCTAGATAGATGTGGTGCAAGTATAATGAAGGGTTTATCCCATTGAGTCCAAAATTTTCTAGCTAGTTTCCTTGCGATTTCTTTCTAGAACCTCGAGCAAATGAGATTCTTGATCCACGGTTAGTTGAGAATTAATGATGATCGGGAACATGTTTTCCTCACTCGTAAGGAAGGCATATTTCATCGATGGTATGGGTTTCAACTCTGGAGGGTTTTGAGTCAGCTCGGTGGTGACTTCAACAACTATAGTTAATTTTGGCTCTATTGATGGTGTGTTGTCCTCCCGAATTAGTTCACTTGAATTAGTTCCGGCTCAGAGCACAAGACATCTGAAATATCTATAAGGAGTTCGTCTTGCTCTGACGAGGATGGATCAGCTAAGTCTACTCAGATAGCATATCAATAGAAACCTCATCTTCAAGGACAAAAGGGGATTTGACTGTGCTTTCCAGGGACTCCTCCTTGGAGAGGAATTCTTGTGTTTCATTGTCATTCAAAAACAATGTTGTTTCTCTGATTTCTACAAGAAAATCATAGTCTTCTGTCTCTTTTTGAATTTGCTCACTCTCATTCGACACAGATTATGCGAGTTTCAGTACCTGGATCATTTCAATGAGCACCTTATCATTCCTTGAGTGAAAGATGATCTTTCTGGTGCCATAGTCAACCACTTCTTCGCTCATCCAAAGGAATGGGCATCCCAATATGATCAGGGTATGCAGAAGGGGTGTTGAGGTGTCCATATTGAACATAATGACATCCATGAGGAACTACATCCCTTGGATTGTAATAATGACATCCTCCTAAATTCCCCTAGGACGCTTCACTAGGGTATCTGTGAATTACAGAATTGTTCTTTTAGATTTGAGTGGTTCTAACCCAAATTCCTTGAGTAATGGCATAGGCATCAGGATAATGGATGATCCACTATCAAGGAGTGTTCTTTCAAACTCCTGGTTGAACAGATCACATCAGATCAGAGGTGCTCTCGAGTCCTTTTTACTCAGGAGGTTGCTGATTGCATTCACAGTTGCCATGGTTAGAATATTCTTTTCTAATTTCCGATGTCTATTCTTATGGGGTTGATGCTTTTTCGTACATTCTTCCTTCAGTCCTTCCTTCATTACAAGCATGTACTCCATGGCTTTGAGTAAAGGTATCTTCAACATAATGTTTTACAATAGTTCCACAATGTTGGGAACAGACAAGGTGTTTTTAATTTTTTATTTCAAGCCATCTAGATATGGAATATGAGCATCATCAAAAACCTCATTTTCATGCAAAAAATGTTCTTATTTACAGATAGATGGTTGAGCATAGTACAACCATCAAAAACAGGAGATACAACCAAAGCAGGAAATTCAGTTGGGTTGTCTTGCATGTGTTCGACTGCTAGCACTGGCATCTCCTCGGCTGCATCAGCACGACCTTAGTTATTATTACTTGATTTTTCATTTTTTGGTGTTTATGGTGATGTCGGTGTGATGAATCCATATTCATCTACATTATTTCTCTTTGAAAACTGGAAAACATTCACAATTAACATTAATTAACATTCACTGTGTTGTAAATAATTAACTATAATTATTATATATTAATAACCCTTTTATTGTACCTATATTTTATGTGTTTATTATTTATTAAAAATCAAATAAAAATTAGTATAATATTTTACACAATTTATAAATTAAATATCCAAATAATAAGAAAATAAATTAAAATAAGTAATTTAATAATTTAATTTACTTGTAAAAATATTTGCTTTGTATAGATAACTTTCTTTCGCTTTGAATTCTACATGAAAGTTGTAGGTCTCATTGAGATATGCAATTTTCATGTTGAAGACTTTTGTATTTCAATTCCCAAATATTTTATTTTGATTTTACTCATCATTTTGCATTTATCTTAATTTCGATTGGGCCATGTGGCACCTTCAGATCATGCCATGTGACCCATCTCTTTTGTTTAATTACGTATTTTCCTGATCGTTGGATTCTCTTTGATCGATTCAATCCAGAACATTAGTGTGCGCCTCATTAGCAGTCGTTGGATCATTTGATCCAACAATCGTTAAGTCTTCTTTTACCTCCAACCTCCTTTATCTCAAGAGATACATCTCTTCATCTCAATTTACTTCTCCCAGTTTTACCGGCCACCTCACGTGCCCAAACCAACCATTTCTCTCAACATTTCTCCCTCGATCTTTCCTCTTCGTTGACATCCAAGTAGTTCCTCTCAGTCCTAACCTACCAAGCAATTAGCGGTGGTTGAAACCACCGCTTGGGTTCATCAGCCACCCAACTCCTACCACCTCAAAACTCACTCTCCGCCTCCATCAACCACCATCAGCCACTTTGTGAAGCATCTCCTAGCCATTGCCTTTCCCTCTGTGACCGAGAGTAGGATAGAGAGTAAGCAAAGAAGTAGGTGTCTTCAAACGAGATCCTCGACTAGTAATGGACATGTTTCAGTCGTTGTTCATGTTGATCGAGATTCTACCTTGCTAGGGTGATTAAGTGACGAATATAGAAGCTTTTGAGCTTCTTCAAAGGCTAATATTAATAATTCCATCCATCTTCTTCATTGATATCAATTCCAGGTAAAAGCTGTAAACTGGTTTTTGACTCTATTTCCCTATTTTATTTCACTAGTTCTCTTCTGTCAATCTAAGATTTGATCATCTGGAAACCATCACTATATATTACTTATCCATGTGTACACTCCAGTGAAACCTCCCAGCTTCTCTATGGTTATCCACATCCCCGATCCCTTCTTCTTCCTACAAGGGAGAAGAAGCCATTAGGGCTTCACTCCTTTGCTCCAGGAAACCCTTCACTTCACCACATTGCGATGAACATTGCTTTGTTTTTGCTTCTACTATTGTTCTAACTTCGCAGGACCTTAATGATCGGACTAATTTGGCTTCACCATTCATCAATTTCTTTGACCGACACCTGCCATAGTTCCATTGATTCCGATCTCCTTAACAACTCCTAAAAGCATCGGCCTCTTCACGAGCCTATTGCGAAGTTTACCAGACCTTCAGACTAAGCGGAGGAGCAAGGAGGAGCACATACGAGTTCTTAGAGCCCAAGCTTCATCATTGCATGCGGAGGAAGGAAGTCTTTGAGTAGCAGATACTGTTTGATCACCTTGATTTGGGCGTGATCTGACGGTCATTATCATGCCACCTATCTCCCAAGGCAAGGTCTGAGGCAACAATTCAACCCTAAGCCTCGGGCCATCTGAACCAGTTCTGGAGCATGAGGCAATGACTCGTTTCATGAGCCTGCGACACTCGAAGCTATCCAGGTCACGTGCCTTGTGCATGTGCCATTGAGGAATTTACATCTTAGCCCCAGAATTGAAATAACATATAATTACAAGTACATCCTATCGGGTTTTGCTATTTGCAATTTAGTCCTTTTTGGACTTGTTTGTAATTAAATAAATTGTTTTTTGTTGCATTTATACCTATGTGATTTTTATTGAATAACTTATGATCCATTTATCTTATTTCAATAAAATCAATGGCATTTGAAAGCTTATTTTATCTTTCTTGTGGTGCATTTAATTTACTGATTGAAGACATTATTCGCATATTAAATTTTAGAGAGCATTTTTTTCTGGCTTATATTCGCCTTAAAATCGATGTAATTTAGGTTGAAGGCTTTGTATTATACCCTGTTCGGTTTATTAATTGATTAATTAAGTTCACAAGTTATTAAATAATTAAGGGCATCATTGTTTGTGTAGTGTGTTGTGCATTCATTTTGTCATGCATTGCGTCATGATTTTTCATGTAATTTTAGTTGCATCAAAATGATTTAAAAAATTGCATGCATCTTGTGTGTTGCACTGTGCTTGACCTAGTATCAAATGATTGAACGGCCAAGATCAATTTACTTATGATACGTAGTTGACATTCATAAAAACGTATCTAATGAATTATGAGTTTAATAGATCATGTTTAGCAGAAAGACAGATATTTCTTGCTCATTATCGAACAATTACTTATTCACAAACCTTGTGTGGGGCTAATAGTTTTCATTTCCCATCTCATGGAAAACCCTTTTTACTCTGCTTAGCCTACAAATTACCTAAGTAGATAATGGACTCCTTAATTAAATTAAATAATTGTACGTGACCCTGTGTTCGACCGTGGACTTACCCAAGTATAAATTTAAGCCAAGTCCTCTTCATAGAAATCTTTGACTTGGTTATGTTGAATGTTTCTTAGCATGTTCTATAATGAGCGCATTTTATCTAATCCCATCAGTGATTCATCTGATGGCATTATTGCCGAGGATGCGGTACATTGTTTGATTTGATTTAGAGTTAATTATTTATTTTAGTTATTTTTAAAGCTTTTTAGGTTAAGTATGTTGTGTTATTGTATTTTATTACTACTGTAAGTGTAGATTAGCACTATTACAATTTAGGTAATTTATCTTGAGAATGTCTAACCACTATTTTATTTTGTGGTAGGGAAGCCTAGAGGATCGCAAAGGTAAAGATCTTGGAGCTCTAGCTGGGAGACCACTTTATAAGTCAAACTAGATATAGAATTAATTATTTCATGTATTATTTGTTTTAATTTGTGTTGTAATTTATGTTGCAATAAATTACGCTATTTATAGTAGTTCTCAATTAAGTTCTCGCATGTATAAAAAAGGTCTTTAATTATTCTTTATTTGTGTGGTTGTGTCGAGAGTGATTCTCGACATAAGAGGCGATTTAGGGCAAGGCATTGTGATTCAAATAGATATATCTTAGGTCATTTTTGCTTGATCTATACAAAAACTTACGACACACAATTATTTCTCATAAGATTCACTAAATCTTAGTATATTCATTGAGACACACATAAACTACATTCTATTTAGTCCAAATTAATTGAAACTCTTCATCGCTAATAGAACTCCTGCTAGGTGCGGCTTTTTCTTCGACTTGCATCATATAGAGTAAATTTTAATGATCCGGTCATGCATCCACATAGAGAGTGCTGGGAATCACTTTAAGTGTTCCTGAACAACTTCATGCATCATTTATTTCTATCTGCATTCTATTTTTTGTCTTCTCCCTCGATTTTTTCCAACCTAAGGATATAGGAAAAAGAGATTGTATATTAGGCAATTATTTTGTGGTCACCTTTATCAGTGATAACCAACTCTTAAAATTGAGACTAAATTATGCAAGGTGACATCAAATAATTTGGAATAAAATCAACCTTGTATTACGTGCAGTAAAACATTCATTAGATGCAGGTACTAACCCCAGACATAGTGGGTAAGGACGGATCCCTAAGGTTAGAGACAAAAAACCTAGACTTCCACCCTATACTCTAGGTCCAACTCATGTGGATTTTGGAAGTTGCAAGTGGTTGCCTTAGACCTTAGAAATACATTTTGGTTGCCTGCGCTTATAAGTTCCTGTTGCGGTGTGATATTGAACCTGGTAGCCTAGGAAGGAAGATCACTCCATTCATTGAGAGCTTATAAGACTTCAACTGGGTGTAGTAAGAGACCGAAGGTTATGGGGAGATCCTTGAACGCATCATGGAAGGATGAAGATTGCATCATATGCGATCAGGAGCGACTAGTCGCACTAGTTGCTCGGTGCGGTAGAATTTAAAATTTTAAAAGCGATGAAACCGCATGATCCAAGAATACTTTTCGGATCGTTTTATCTAAATCACAAAGTAGATATCAAAATACCTCTTGAAGTGTGGTCGCAATCGTGTATCTAAAGTAATAGACCTCCTATCTCAAATTCGATCCAACAGAGGAGACGCTTGCAAGCGTGTTGATGAAATGCATGCTCCTCGCAATCCAAGTTGATAACCCAAGCGATGAATCTCATGATCTCATCACAATTGATCCAACGTATTCTTCATGAGCAAGATGCACCAAAGGAGATGGAGATCCATGAACGGTCGAAGTGGCGGCACAATGTTGTGGCGACAATGGTGTTCCTCTCTAGGTTTAGAGTATATGGCCACTTTTAAGGGGAGAGAGTGCGGGCACGTGTATAATAATGAGAGAGAGAGAGATGCTATTCAATTGTTATAGAATAAAGAGCTAGGGTTGCCTCTTATTTGTAATATTTTGTAAGTCCATGGATCTCAATCCATGGACAACACAAATCCAATGGTGGAGATTGATTTGTGTTTCTTTTAATGGCCATAATTTTATTGAAAAACACAATAAAAAATAATTTAATTAAATTAAAACTATATTGAATAATTATCAATATAAATCAATTCAATCAAATCAATAAGCAAGGAAGGGATAGGAAAGAGGCAAAGCCATTTCCTGATGAGGAGTGGACGACCACACTTGAATTAGGATTCAAGGTGGTTGACCACCCTCCTCATAAGGATGGTGTCTTACATTTTTCAATTATGTGAGATATTGTATCTCATATAATCCTTCAAAATTTACAACAACTTTTGTTGTAAATTATTTTACAAAAACAATTCTAAATTAATTTGTGAAATATCAATAATGTCATTGGAAATTTGTAAATCACATTCATAATCCAAGATAAAATGTAAATTACATTTTCAATTAAATGTCCAATGTGAATCCAATTCACATCAACACTTAAATTATAAATATTATTTATAAATATTTCTCTCTAATATATTATAAACATATTTATAATATATGTGATTAATATGAATAGTGCTATCCACATTATTCATACTCATGATAATTAAATCATGTTTACTTATATTGGATCTTGATTCTCATGCCATCTGAATAATACGAATCGAATTCACATCATTCATGATAATTAATCACATTTAATTATCTATTTATCAATGCTTGGTTATACATTTATCAATTGCATTATTCCTGAACTCTTTCAAGAATAATGCACTTTCTCCACGAATACATGGAGATAAGGATAGGGTGATTGTACGTTCCACGTATAGTGACTTGGATATTGAGATCACATCTCAAATCCAGATCTTGCGGACCTCTCATAGGTGCTTGATTAAATCAAGACGGCAGATTTAATTTTCTTATTGCATCTGAATCACATTCAGTTCAATGTCCAACATTTGGACTAAGATCATATTACTTCTCTAATAAGAGGAGTCACAAAAATCCAGACATGTTTCATCACTCCCTCGGAATGGAAGCGTCAGGGTTATACAATCATTTATGATCACATCACCCTCAGCTATTCCTAATACATGTGCATCCTGCATACTAGAAGACCTAGAATAAACCCGAAGATAAAGTTCAATTTCACAATGTTATCTTCAGGGTTTTATCATTAAGTTTCTCATCCGATCATTGGGAGTTGGTATCGATCATATGCTTTTCAAAAGCATATATCATACCTATAAATTCTTATCATGCTTCCAAATAAGGACAACCATGCATGGAATTTGATTGGTCCCAATACCTCTTGAGTGAGCTCATGCCTTCCGATTCACAAGTGAACATGTATGATCCCTTTGAGAGATCGTATTACTCATATGCATGTGTATGCACACCAGCTCGTCGGTGTATAGATCTTGATTAGGTCATCAACCTATTAGTCTTCCAAATGTACATACTTAGACATATAGCATTACATTTGTCTCCAGTTAGAGGATGCATGCCTATATCATGACAGTATACGACATAGGACTTGGTTATCTCGATCTCATTAAGTTAACTCTTTGACCTAACTTATCTGACACCTCCGCTCTATTCCTATGCAGAGGACCTACATCAAGAGGTCGATCAGATATCAGCCAATATAGAAAGGATTTCCATCTCCTTGTCGGGATGGAGATCATCTCTTAATAATCATTTGACGGTGCTTGACGAGACCTAAATCTAATGCCTTAGATATTCGTCCAAGCACCAGCCTTTATGATTCAACAGTTGATTCAATAGTTCTATGATCATTGAGATGGCCATGGTACATAACCCTAATTGTACTTAGGGATCTTATAGTGCATTCATTCATTCATTTAATCTCAGATAGGGAGTGAAATAAACCATTAACTATTATTGATATATCAAACAATACAATAACATATATTGTAGGAATGGTTCGCCTCGGTCTTACATGGATAACAATCTCCCACTAGCCCTCAGAACCATTCAGGTACAATCCTTAAACCCATACTCATTACATGTTGGTTGAAAACCTTCTGTGTCAAAGGTTTGGTAAGAGGATCAGTAATGTTGCCGGCATGGAAGGTCATATCCCAATATATCGGCGATATATCACCGATATATCGATATCAACATGGGACCGATATCGAAATCGATATATCGATATATCTAATTTCAGGCATTTTCTTTAGAAAGATTCCTAGATATAGCGATATATCGGCAATATATCAATATCGACATGATATCGAAACGATATCGATATCGATATATCCTTCCATGGTTGCCGGCAGAGGCCACCTCAGTGACGACGATGTCACCATGCTTTTGTATCTCTCGAATGATGTGGTATTTCCTTTCTACGTGCTTTCTCTTTTGATGCCATCTGGGTTCCTTTGCCTGAGTTGTGTCTCCCATGTTATCATAGAGTAGCAGGATAGGAGTATCAAAGGAAACTACGCTAATCTCCAGGAAGAACTTAAGCAACCACACCACCTCCTTTGGAGTATCAGATGCAGTAATCTATTCGGCTTCTATTGTTAAATCGGTCGTGGTGTCCTGCTTCTTCCTTCTTCAGCTCACGGCATCACCGGTCAATAAAAACACAAACCCTGATGTCGACTTTCGATCATCATTATCAGACTAGAAGTCAGAATATGTGTATCCTAAGACTTGGAGATCACCATCTCCATAGACCAAGATGTAATCTTGTGTTTGTCTTAGATACTTGAAGATGGTCTTCACTGCATTCTAGTGTTGCTCTCCATAGTAGGATTGGTAACGGCTTACCACTCCCACTACATGGCAGATATTTGGTCTTCTGCACATCATGGCGTACATTAAGCTTCCTACAACCGATGCACTGGGGCATCCAACCATGGCTTTCTTGTCCTCAACACTTTGAGGACCCATCCTTTTAGATAGGTGGATACCAATTCTCTATAATGTTCCAAGATTTTCTTAAGGTACTAATGTTGTGACAATCCCAAAATTCTTTTTTTCCCAGTTTGTGAACAACTTAAGATCCAAGATATAAGAGGCTTTTCCAAGATCTTTCATCTCGAAGGCATGGGATAACCAAATCTTAACACTGGTCATCATCCATGTATCATTCCCAATGATAAGGATGTCATCTACATAAAGTATGATGAACACTACGACGCTCCCACTAAGCTTCTTGTACACACACGGTTCATCAGAATTCTGCACAAAATCATAACTCTTTATGGTTTATCTAATGTTCAACTATGATAAGCTTGTTCGAGCCCATAGATGAATTTCCTCAGCTTCCATACTTTGCCTTCCTCTGTTACGAAGCCATGGGGCTGCTCCATATAGATATCCTCCTCGAGGTATGCATTGAGGAAAGACGTCTTGACATCCATCTACCAGATGTCGTTGTAAGATATGCAGCTATAGCTAAATGTCTCATCATAGTATATGCCTTCTCTTTGTGTGTAACCCTTGGATATGAGCCATGCTTTGAAAGTCTCTACTTTCCCATCTAGTCTCTTGAAGATCCATTTACACCCAATGGGTTTTACCCCTCTAGGTGGATTCTCTAGGGTCCATACACCATTTTTATACATGGAATTTATTTCAGACTTCGTTGCTAGCATCCATCTATCCATGTCATGATCCGTGAGTGCTTCATAAAATGAAGTTGGATCATTGTCAATTTCACCTGACACATGGAATCTGTATGTTTCAGGTGGTGCAATCACCCTCGAACTCCTTCAAAGAGGTACGGTTGTTACATCTTCATTTACTTCTTCAGTTTCTCATTCAGGAAACTCAGCATCCTTAGAGGATTCAATAAGTTTCTTCACTTCTTTTGTCTTGACTCTTAAGGAAGTCATCCTCCAGAAATTTTATATCTCTAGAGACGAATACCTTCTGAGTCTCAGGATCATAAAGCTGGTATCCAATACCATCCTTAACATACTCAATGAAGTAGCACTCATGAGTGCAAGATTCTACCTTACCTGTGCCCATGTTCTTTGCATGGACGAAGAAACCCCAAATCCTTAAGTATCTAATACTAGGTTTGGTTCCATACCAAAGCTCATGAGGAGTTTTATGTACAAACTTGCTAGGAATCTTATTCAGGATATATATTGTAGCCTCTACTGTGTTTTCCCAGAAACTAAGTAGTAGATGTGCTTTACTTATCATTGAAAAGGCCATGTCCATGATGGTCCTGTTGTGCCTTTCAGCAACACCATTTAAGTGGGGAGTTCCAAGAGGAGTGAAATTGGAGACAATTCCTCTCTCTTTAAGATATTCCTTGAATTCATACGAGAGTTACTCATCACCATGGTCAGACTGAATCCATTTAATCTTCATATCACTTTGTTCTCAACCAAAGCCATGAACTCTTTGAACTTTTCAAAGATTTAATATTTATGATGTAATAGGAAAATAAACATGTATCACTGATGGTCATCAATAAACGTCAAATAATATCGATATCCATTTTGGGTCGCAGTACAGAAGGGACCACATACATCAGTATGTATTAGGTCAAGAATACCTTCGCATCTTGTAACCTTATTACGGAAAGGCGTCCTAGTCATCTTACCTCGAATACAATATCCGCATGTAAGCAAAGATTGGACCTGTAGAAAATCTAAGGGTCCATCCTTTATCAATCTATTGATCTTATAAATAGATAAATGACCAAGACTTTGATGCCAAATCATATCAGAATGATTTGCATCCTCTGTAGTTCTTTTAGGATTTTTATTAGTGGTAGTAACATTCATGATATTTTCATCAATGCACAATTCATAGAGTCCACCAGAAGTCAGAACACCATCTATCGTATATTTATCATAACGACTTATGACAAGTTTATTAGATAATAGAAATGAATATCCATTTCCAACTAACTTAGATACAAATATTATGTTCCTTTTGGCATCTGGATCATAAAGACATTCTGTAAGTACTAAGACTCTTCCAATAGATAGTGATAGTCTACAGGTTCCGACGGCGACTATTGCAACGGTTGCATCAGATCCCCTTTGGATAACTATCTCCCCTTCATTGAGATTCCTAGTTTCCTGAAATAGATACAATAAATTGCATACATGAACAAAAGCATCACAATTGATGATCCAACTACCATCTCTTCCTACGAGAAAATTAGTTTCAATGATGAGAGTAGAATTCATACATGTTGGGGCTTTACCTTTATCAACAGATTTAAGGTACTCTCAGTAGTTACTCTTCCAGTGCCCTGGTTTCTTGTAGTGATGACACACATTGGTCTTCTTTGATGTCACAAGAGCAGAAGCATCAGAAGATGAGCCAACTCCTTGACTCTTCGTCTTCCTCTCCTTGGTCGGGCCCTTCCAAGATCCTTGCTTCTGACCATGCTTCCCTTTTACATGTGCGACCATTGCACTACCAGAGGGATTATCTTTCTTCACTACATCTTCTGCAGACTTTAATGAAGCCATCAACTCAGGGTAAGACCAGTTCATCTTGTTCATGTGAAATGATACCACAAAGTTATTGAAAGACTTGAAGAGAGATAGTAGAATGAAGTCAGACTGCATATTTGCATCCATATCATCTCCTCGAGTTTCTAGTTCCGAGAGGTACCCAAACATTTTAAGTATGTGTTCTCTAAATGAAGTCCCTTCCTACATTTTGCAGTGAATAAGCTCTTTCATAATGTTGTAACGTTGAGTGTGGTTGACATCACCGAACATCTCCTTGAGATTCAGCATTATATCCTTACAGTTGTCCATCTCCATATGCTGCTTCTGAAGCATACTAGAGATAGATCCCAGAATATAACACATGGCCAATGTAAGATCTTCATCATATTTTTCATTGTATTTGATTTCTTCTGGTGTCTTAGGATTTGTGAGCTTGTCCTTAAACAACACATAAGATATGAGGTCTATAGAAAAGACCAGATCCAAATTACGGATCTAGTTTGAGTAATTTGGCCCGGTCAATTGGTTGAACTCCATAAGCATGGCGATGGGTTCATGGACTTCATTGTCTAAAATCTAAGATTGCACTATATTAGAATATATAAGTAAATATATATTTAAAATTAAATTCTTTGATTAAGGATTTTTAATCAAATTAGTCTTGCCTTTTCAACTCTGAAAGATCATTCCCTTAATCACTTTCAAAGCAAGAAAAATACTTACCGCTATATCTCTAGTAAGAACTGCGATCTCCTTTTCTACCTTAGTTACATCCCAATAATATGAGAAACTGTAACTTGGGTAAAAAGAAGCAGGAACACATTCTGCCTTGCAAGTCCAACTTGCATTCCCAATTCGATCTTTAACAATGGGCCCACTACCCCTAAGGCGATGTTGACAAGTCGTTAATTGAACAAACTGTCAACAAGAATATAACTCGATATGCGCAATCCAATATCACCTCAATAATATGAGGAACCGATATTGGGTCACTACACATACGACCTTACTCTTTCAAGAAGCAAAGGATACGATCCATGTGCGCTTGTATGCAGGAGTTGTCAATTCGGTCAGGCGTCTCCTATATACAATCCATGGCAACGGGACCCTTCGCCTTGACGGGAGACCATGGATATCACTTATGTGATCCTCCATATCATGTTCAATTTTAAATTAATTCTTCCAAATAAAATACTAATCTATTCATAACAAAGTGTTTTAATTGTGTATAATTTATTTAATCATATTAAATCAATTGTCAATCCAATTCACTCAATCAACAAACAATCTTGATGGTATAATCTCGAAATACATATTATTCAAATTTTAATAATTAGAAAATTACATCATGATATTTTAAGGAATTATCATTTCCTTACCTTCTGTTATGGCAGAAGTATATGGTTAGATCCTTAAGCGCATCACAGAAGCGTGAGGATCGCATCGTATGCGATCGGGAGCGACTAGTCGCACTAGTTACTCGAGGCAGCGAAATTTAAAAAAAATTCATGCAATGAAACCACACGATCTAAGAATACTTCTCGGGTTGTTTCATCTAAAACACAAACAAGTATTAGGGTTACCTCTTGAAACGTGGTTGTGATCGAGTCTCTAAACGAAGAGACCTCCTATCTCAAGTCTGATCCAATGGAGGAGATGCTTGCGAGCACGTTGATGAAACACGTGCTCCTCGCAATCCATGTTGATGATCGAAGCGATGAATCTCCTGATCTCATCACACTAGATACAACATCTTCTTCACGAGCGAGGTGCACCGAAGGAGATGGAGATCCACAAGCAAACAATCCCACAGCATAACGACAATGCTGCAACGATGGAGACCCTCTCTAGGGCTTCCATGGTGGACGATCACAATGAGAGAGGGAGAGAGAGGACGTGTAGAGAATGAGAGAGAGAGAGCAATAGTTGGTGTCTCCAACTTATGTGTATGTGTTAAGAAGAGCAAAGGGGGTGCCTCTCCTTTTATAATATTTTGGGATCCATGGATCTCAATCCAGGACAACACAAATCTAATGGCTCACATTGATCTGGGTTTCTTTTAATGGCTTTGATCTTGTTGCTAAAAACACACAACAATTGATTTAATTAAGATTAAATATATATAGAAAAATCAATATAATTCAATCCCAAATTAAATCAATCAAGCATGGATAATATGGAATGAAGATTGCCTCCTTCCATAATATGGGAGTCTGTTGCAATCTTATGTAATCTCATGAGATTACATTATTCCATGGAAATCACCAAGATTACAACAACACTTGTTGTAAATTATTCAATAAAAATAATTCATAATTATTTTGTGAACATTGCAATCATGCCAATGGAAAATTATGAATCGCATTCACAACCCAAAATAAAATATGATTTACATTTTCAATTAATTATCTAATGTGAATCCAATTCACATCAATAATTAATCAACAAATATAAATCATAATATGCTCTCTCTAATACATAATAAAACCCAATTATAATTTATGTGAATAATTTGGATAGTGCTATCCACATTATTCATATCCATGATAATTAAATCACATTTAATCATCTTGGATCTCTATTCTAATGTGCCCAAATAATATGAATCACATTCACATTATTCACATCTTTGATAATTAAATTACATTTAATTATCTATGATAACTCTCCATATAATATGAATCAAATTCATATTATTCATGATAACTAAATGACATTTAATTATCCATTTTCTCAATGCTCGAATACATATATCAACAATGAAATATCCATGAACTCTTTCAAGGATAATGCGCTTTCTCTACGGATACTTGGAAATAAGGACTGGGCGATTGTATTGTTCCACGTATAGTGACTTGGATATTGAGATCACATCTCAAATCTAGATCTTGTGGACCATTCATAGATGTTTGATTAAATCAAAGTCATAGATCTAATCTTATCATTGCATCTGAATCACATTCAGGTCAAGGTCCAACACTTGGACCAATATTAGATCACTTCTCTATTGAGAGGAGTAACTAAAATCCAGACATGTTTCATCACTCCCTCGGAATGGAAGCGTCACGATTATACAATCGGGTATGATCACATCACCCTCAGGTATTCCTAATACATGTACATCATGCATACTGGAAGATCCAAATTAAACCCAAAGTTTTAGATCTCTTTTAGATTGTCTTCTTCAGGGTTTTATCATTAAGTTCCTCGTTTGATTATTGTGAATTGGTATCGATCATACACTTTTCAAAAGCATATATCATACCCAGTGTTGATCATATACTTTCCAAAAGCATTTATCAAACCTACAAATTCAGTCAAGCTTCTAAAGCGAGACGACCGTGCATGGAATTCGATCATCCCACTATCTCATGAGTGAGATGATGTCTTCTTGTTCAGTAAATGAACATGTATGATCCCTTTGAGAGATCATATTACTCATATGCCCTTGTATGCACACCAGCGCACTGGTGTATAGACCTTGATTAGGTCATTAACCTTATTGGTCTGCCAAATGTACATACTCAGACATATTGGTCTGCCAAATGTACATATAGTAACACATATGTCTCCGGTCAGAGGATGCATGCCTATATCGTGACAGCATATGACATAGGACTTTGGTTATCTCGATCTCGTTAAGTCAACTCTTTAACCTAACTTATCTAACACCTCCAAATCTCTATTCCTATGTAGAGGACTTGTACTGAGAGGTCGGTTAGATATTAGCCCTTAGAGAAAGGATTGCCATGTCCTTCTTGGGATGGAGATCATCTCTTAACAATCATTTGACGGTTCTTGATGAGTCTTCAATCTAACTCTTTAGATATTCATCCAAGCACTAGACTCTACGATTCAATAATTGAACCAACAGCTATATGATCATCAAGATGGCCATGGTACATAACCCGAATTGTACTAAGGGACCTATTATGCAAATTAATTATTCTTTATTTCAGATCAGGGAATGATATTCACAATAACATTTATTGCTTAATGACTAATTGTGAGCTCGCATGTCCAACAATGTCCAGTACGTATAGGATGTGGGAAAGACCGCTCATGGAGCAACCTGCTACCCCGAAGATCCCCGACTAGACGTCATATTCGTCTCAGGTCTGGATAATGTGATTTGATCATTTTATACTTGAGATGATATTCAACCTATCAACCGAAGTTATACCATATAATATTTATCAAAATCATTTTGATTAATATCATAAGGAGGTTTGCTAAACAAATCCCCAAGCCTATTCAAATAACAATGTTTTGTATGTAGAGATTGTCCTACAACTATTGTAGGATAAACTAGTGATTTCATGAAACATACATTCAATGGACTATGATGATTAATCAAATATTTCCATAATTATTAGTAATTATATTTAATCAAGAGAAAATCATAATTTCCATGATTTTTATTGAATTATGAACACATTAAGCAAAGGGATTTGATGATCTAATCATCTTCCTATCCATCACTAAATATGGAATATCTAGGGCAAACAGAGTCAGAATCATGCGAAATAAATTCGAGCAGTTTGATGGTTATATTCTATACTTTATTCAAGTGTTTATTTTATGTTTCATGAATGGAAAACATTGAGTAAAAATAATTTTGTTACAGATCTGTGATTTTATGCAAAATAATATTTCATGGTGGGAACTCTTCGAATCATTCTCATGCAATTTTGGTACCAACATTAGGCTACTACTTTTCGGACATATTTAGACACTATAAATGCATTTTAATAACCAAAAAGTTCATCAAAATAGTTCACAAATAATAGATTTTAATTAAGCAAAAAATCGATTCGAATCTTACATCCAATGCAAAAACAATGACTCTCTCGCATCTAAAACATGAACCTTGATCACCTAAGGTTTCGGACTATAACCAAGACCTCAACCTGGCTCTGATACCACTTGAAGGTTATGGGTAGAACCTTAAGTGCATCACAGAAGCGTGAAGATCGCACCATATGCGATTGGGTGCGACTAGTCGCACTAATTGCTCGGTGCAGTGGAATTTAAATTTTTAAAAGCGATGAAACCACATGATTCAAGAACACTTCTTGGATTGTTTTATCTAAACCACAACAGATATTGAAATACCTCTTGAAGTGTAGTCTCTATCATGTCTCTAAAGTAAGAGACCTCCTATCTCAAATACGATCCAACAAAGGAAACGCTTGCGAGCACATTGATGAAACGAGTGCTCCTCGCTATCCAAGTTGATAATCAAAGCGACAAATCTCCTGATCTCGTCACACAAGATCCGGCATCTTCTTCATGAGGAAGATGCACTAAATGAGATGGAGATCCACGAATGGTCGAAGTTGTGTCACAACGGCATGGCGACGACGGCATTCCTCTCTAGGGTTTAGAGTAGATGTCCACTCTTAAGGATAGAGAGAGGGGGATGTGTATAATGATGAGAAAGAGAGAGAGATACACTATTCAATTATTATAAAATGAAGAGCTAGGGTTGCCTCTTCTTTTATAATATTTTGGAAGTCCATGGATCTCATTTTAGGGACAACACAAATCCAATGGAGGATATTGATTTGTGTTTCTTTCAATGGTCATGATTTTGTTGCAAAAATACCACAACAATTAATTTAATTAAATTAATATATATTGAATAATTATCAATAGAAATTAATTCAATCAAATCAATAAGCAAGGAAGGAATAGGAAAGAGGCAAAGCCCCTTCATAATGAGGAGTAGACGACCACACTTGAATTAGGACTCAAGGTGGTCGCCCACCCTCCTCATAAGGAAGGTGTCTTCCTTTTTACAATTATGTGAGATATTGTATCCACATAATCCTTCAATATTTATAACAACTTTTGTTGTAAATAATTTTACAAAAATAATTCTAATTAATTTGTGAAATATCAATCATGTCATTGGAAATTTGTGAATCACATTCACAATCCAAAAAATGTAAATTACATTTTCAATTAATGTCCAATGTAAATCCAATTCACATCAACATTTAAATTATAAATGTTATTTACAAATAGCCCTCATTAATATATTATAAATCATATTTACAATATACATGATAAATCTGGATAGTGCTATCCACATTATTCATATTCATGGTAATTAATCACGTTTATTATATTGGATCATGATTCTCATGCATCTAAATAATATGAATCAAATTTGCATCATTCATTATAATTAAATTACATTTAATTAATTTTTTCTCAATGCTTGGATGCACATTTATCAATGGAATTATTCTTGAACTCTTTCAAGAATATTGCATTTTCTCGTAGATACTTGGAGATAAGGATAGGGTGATTATACGTCCACGTATAGTGATGTGGATATTGAGATCACATCTCAAATACATATCTTGGAGACCTCTCATAGATGCTTGATTAAATCAAGATCATAGAATTGTCATGGTTATACAATCGTTTATGATCACATCATCCTCAGGTATTCCTAATACATGCGCATCCTGCATACTGGAAGACCTGGAATTAACCCGAAGATAAAGATCAATTTCACGCTATCTTCTTCAAGGTTTTATCATTAAGTTTCTCATTCAATTATTGGGAATTGATATCGATCATATGCTTTCCAAAAGCATATAGCATACCTACGTATTCTTGCCATGCTTCCAAAGCAAGACGACCATGCATGGAATTTGATCGGTCCCAATACCTCATGAATGAGCTAATGTCTTCTGATTCACAAGTGAACATGTATGATCATTTTTAGGTATCGTATTACTCATATGCCCTTATATGCACACCAACTCGCTTATGTATAGACCTTGATTAGGTCATCAACCTATCGGTCTGCCACTGTACATATTTAGACATATAGCAATACACATGTCCCCGATCAAAGCGTGCATGCCTATATCGTGACAATATACGACATAGGACTTGGTTATCTCAATCTCGTTAAGTCAACTCTTTGACCTAACTTATCTGACACCTCTGAATATCTATTCCTATGCAGAGGACCTACATTAAGAGGTCGGTCAGATATCAACCAATAGAGAAAGGACTGGCATCTCCTTCTCATGTTGTAAAGCATCTTTTAATAATCATCTAATGGTGCTTGGTGAGTCCTCAATCTAATTCCTTAGATATTCATCCAAGCACCAGCCTTTATGATTCAATAATTGAATCAATGGTTGTATGGTCATTGAGATAGCCATGGTACATAACCCCAATTGTACAAAGGGACCTTATAGTGCATTCATTCATTTAATCTCAGATAGAGAGCGAAATAAACCAATAACTTTTATTGATATATCAAACATTACAATAACATTTATTGTAGGAATGGTTTTGTAGGACATAGAAAAATCCTTAAGTGCATCACGGAAGTGTGAGAATTGCATCATATGTGATCGGGAGCGACTAGTCATATTAGCAAGCTCAGGGCAGCAGAATTTTAATAGAAAAAAGAATGATGAAACCACATGATCCAAGAACGCTTCTCGGATCGTTTCATCTAAACCACAAACAAGTATTAGTTTTACCTATTGAATCATGGTTGCGATCGAGTCTCTAAATGAAGAGACCTCCTGTCTCAAGTCCTATCCGATGGAGGAGACGCTTACGAGTGCATTGATTATACGTGTGCTCCTCGATTTCCATGTTCATAATAAAAACGGTGAGTCTCCTGATATTGTCATATGAGATCCGACGTTTTCTTCACGAGTAAGGTGCACCGAAGGAGACAGAGATCCACGAGCAAATGATCCGACATCATAACAACGATGCGATAGTGATGGTGAGTCTATCTAGGGTTCCATGGTGGACGCCCACAATGAGAGAGAGAGAGAGACTTGGCATGTAGAGAGATAGAGGGAGAGAGCATATTTTCCATTTTCTAAAGAAGAGCTAGGGTTGCCTCTTCTTATATAATATTTTGGGAGTCCATGGATCCCAATCCATGCACAGCACAAAATCAATGAATGAGATTGATTTGTGTTTCTTTCAATGGCCATGATTTTGTTGTAAAAAACACAAGAACAACTAATTTAATTTAATTTAATTTAAGATATATTGAAAAAAAATCAAAATAAATTAAATTCAAATTAAATAAATTATCTATGGAGATAATAGGAAGGAGGATAGACTCCTTCCATAAATAGGGGAGGACGACCACCCATTTCTAATAGGAGTTGGTGGCTGTCCACCCTTCCTTTATGGAAGGTGGATATCTCCTCATAATCCATGAGATTGCATTATCTCGTGAAAATCTCCAATATTTACAACAATATTTGTTGTAAATTATCTCACAAAAATAAATCCAATTTATTTTGTGAACATTGCAATCATGCCATTGGAAATGTGTGAATCACATTCACAACCAAAATGAAAAGTAAATAACTTTTTCAATTAATTATCTAATGTGAATCCAATTCACATAAACATTTAAATTGTAACTATTATTTACAAATAGCTCTCTCTTATATATTATAAATCATATTTATAATATATATGAACTATATGGATAATGCTGTCAACATTATTCATATTCTTAATAATTAAATCATATTTAGTTATCTAAGATCTCAAATCTCATGCACTTAAATAATATGAATCTCATTCACATTATTCATGATAATAAAATAACATTTAATTATACATTTCCCATGTGCCCAAACAATATGAATCACATTCATATTATTTACAATAATTAAATCACATTTAATTATCTATTTTTCTCAATGCTCATATGTAATATCAACAATGAAATTATTCTTGAACTCTTTAAAGAATAATTCGCTTTCTCCGCAGATACATGGAGATAAGGGCGAGGCGATTGTACATTCCACTTATAGTGACTTGGATATTGAGATTAAATATCAAATACAGATCTTTTGGACCTCCCAGAGATGTTTGATTAAATCAAAATCGTAAATCTAATCTTTTCATTGCATCAGAATCACATTCAAATCACTATCTAACATTTGGACCAAGATCATATTACTTCTCTATTTGAAGGAGTCACTAAAATCCAAACCCGTTTCATCACTCCCTAGGAATGGAAGCATCATGGCTGTACAATCATTTATGATCACATCAACCCCAGGTATTCTTAATACATGTACATCTTGCATATTGAAAGACCTAGAATAAACCCGAAGTTTTAGATATATTTAGACTGTCTCCTTCAGGGTTTTATCATTAAGTTTCTCATTTAATCATTGGGAGTCGGTACTGATCATATACTTTCCAGAAGTATATATCATACCTAGGTACTGATCATATACTTTCCAAAAGTATATATCATACCTAGGTACTGATCATATACTTTCCAAAAGTATATATCAAACCTACAAATTCGATCAAGCTTCCAAGGCAAGACGACCATGCACGGAATTTGATCCCAATATCTCATGAGTGAGCTCATGTCATCCAGTTCAGTAAATGAACCTGTATGATCCCTTCAAGAGATTGTATTAGTCATATGCCCTTGTATGCACACCCGTGCGTTGGTGTATAGACCTTGATTAGGCCATCAACCAATCGATCTGCCAAATGTACATACTTAGACATATAGTAACACATCGGTCTCCCATGAGAGGATGCATGCATATATCGTGACATCATACGACATAGGTCTTTGGTTATCTCGATCTCGTTAAGTCAACTCTTTGACCTAATTTATCTAACATGTCCGAATCTCTTTTCCTATGCAGAGGACTTACATCAAGCGGTCGGTCAGATATCAGCCAAAAGAGAAAGGATTTCCATCTAGATGGAGATCATCTCTTAATAATCATTTGATGATGCTTGATGAGTCATCAATCTATCTCTTTAGATATTCATCCAAGCACCAGCCTCTATGATTCAACAATTAAATCAACATTTGTATGATTATCATGATGGCCTTGGTACATAACACTAATTTTACTAAAGGACCTATTATGCAAATTAGTAACTCTTCAATTCAGATTGGAGAATGATATTTGCAATAACATTATTGCATAATGGCTTGATGTTGGGTCGCATGTCCAACAATCTCCCACTAGCCCAAAGAGTCATTAATGGGATAATCTTTTAAACCCATACTCATGTGACAATCATAAGCTATTTAATATAGTGAGGTAAGTTGATCAGTCACTCTGTTCCCGAGAGACTACGCCAAGTCCTTTTATAACACTTGCATATATGCTAGCAACAGTGCTTGCATCCAATGCGAATATTGCATCTTATGCAACAAATACTCAATCTTGTTAATTATAATGTCTTTAAAACTACAATTCACCAGTATGTAGTTTCTATTATCCTTATCAGAATGCCCTTATTCCTGGAGATCTCTATCTCTTAAGACTAAGACCCAGTCTTATGTCTTATAAGGCATCTACAGTGCAGATCTTTTAGATCACTATCTATAAAGTCTTAAGGTCTTGAAGGTAAGACTTTGATATCATTATCTCAAAAAATCTTGTCATCTTTCAAGATATTATTATTATTATTATTGCAACTAAGTGTTTTATCTCCATAGTAGGATTAGTAACAGTTTACTACTCCCCCTACATGGCAGATATCTAACTTTTGTACACATTTGGCATACACATGGCTTCTCATAACTGATGCACAAGGGCAAGCAATTTTAGCATTCACTTCCTCAGCTCCTTTAGGTGATATCCCTTCAGATAGGTTAGTACCATATCGTAAGGGAAGGAAGCCTTCCATGGGGTTTTACAAGAATGGGACATGTCCAAGGTGTATCACTTAATATAGCGATCCCAATACCCTCTTTTCTTTGCTTCTGAACATCTTTATAATTAAGATCTAAGAGATATCCTTGAGATCTCATCTCAAGGTATAAAACAACCAGATTATAAAACACTTATTATTATACTTATATCATTCCAAATTATAAGTATATCATCTGTATTTAGCATGGTGAACACAATGGCACTCCCACTAAGCTTCACACGGTTCATCAAGATTCTATCTGAAATCATAGCATTTATAATTTCATCAAATCTAATGTTCCAACTACAAGAATCTTATTTGAGTACATAGAAGGAGTTTCTTGAGCTTGCAAACATTACTTTCCTAAACTATGAAGCCATGGGGCTACTTCATATGTATATCCTTGATGAGGAATTCATAGAGGAATGCAATCTTGACTTCCATCTTGAAGATGTCATAGTCAAGTTGTGTAGCTATAGTTAGCAATAGTCTAATGAGTTTAAGCATGGTCACCAGAAAGCAAGTCTCATCGTAAGCGATGTCTTCTTTCTGTGTGTATCTTGAGGATACGAGTTGTGCTTTAAAGGTCCCTACCTTATCATCAGGTTCCCTCTTTCTCTTGAAGATCCATGTACACATAATGGGTCCTACCCTTATAGGTGGATCCTCAAGAGTTCATATACAACACTTGTATATGATGTCTACTTAGACTTTATCGCTAACATCCATCATTCCATATCATGATTCTTGGAAGCTTCATCATATGAAGTCAGATCATTTGTCCGACTTAACTGACACATGGAATCCATCCTCAAACTCATTTGAAGAGTTATGAGTGTTTCATCTTTAATTGTCCTTTTAGTTTCTGATTTCAGGAGCCTCATTATGTTCTCAAGATTAAATGAGTTCCACCAGTTCATTTTCATCTTGATTCTCAAGAAAGTCATCCTCTAAGAATCATATCCTTAGAGATGAAATCTAAGAATCTCAAGTTCATAAAGTAGGTATCCAATACCATTATTTATTTTCCCAATGATGTAGCACTCTCTGGTACTAGATTACATATACTTGCATGGAAACTTATTAAGGATATAAATTGTAGTCTCTACTAGATATATACCTAGAAACTAAATGGTAATTATGTTAATATTCATCATTGATCAAATCATGTCACACATGATCCAATTGTTTCTCCCTACAACTCTATTGAGTTTAGGTGTATTAAGAGGATTGAGATAGGAATGATATTCCTTTCTCTAAAAGGTTTCCATGAATTCATCTAATAGGTACTTGCTAACTAGGTTGGATCAAATTCATTTCATCTTCATCCAAACTTTGGTTCTAAACCAAAATTATGAAATCTTTGAACATTTCAACAGTTTCTAAGGTGAAGGGAAGAAATTTCATATCACAAGTAATCATCAATAGATATCACATATCATTACTATTTTTATGATATAGATGATCCACATACATCAATATGTATGAGATCTGGAATACCTAAGCACCATTCCCAGAGAAGGGTGCATTGGACAATTTCTACTTTGAATTTCAGACACTCTAAAGTCTCATATCTTACTAGTCTACTGATTTCATCAACAAACTTATCAGATCATTTTCAAATGATCTTCATCCCCCTATTGATCTTTAGAGGTAATTTTCAGTATTAGAAATGTTAATGAGCCATTCATTAATTTTCTAATTTGATAGAGTCCTCTGGATGTTAGATTACAATCTGAAATATATCCATAATAACTCTTTATGATTGGTCTATTCCAGAATTCATGTTTATTTCCAACATTTAGAAATAAACAATGAGTTTATTATAATATCTAGTTATAGAGACATTCTCTAAGACTAAGGGCTCTCCCACTGAAAATATGAAGTCTATCTATCGAATAGAGATTATTGCAACAATTGCATCGATATCCACGTGGATGACTATTAAACCTTCAGATCAAAAATGTCTAGTCTTCTAAAACATATGTAACCAATTACAAGTGTTATTAGAAGAATGAGATACAATTATTAGAATTTGATCTTATCTAATAGTCAAGTCAATTTCAATGATTGAATGTAGATTATTCTGATGCACTATCTGAGTCCTTCTCCAAGGATCTTAGATATACTTGATAGTCATACTATCAAATACATCAGCATCTTGCAGTATCAGCATTGATCCATATATTTGGATGTCATACGTGTAGAAACCACAGAAGTATAGTCAACTCTTTGATTTTCCTTCTTACTTGGGTCCGACCCATGCTTCCACTGTGCTCCCTTCATCTATAAACAACCCTTTCTTAAGAATAAGGATCTCTTATGTTGAATTCAAAAGATTTCAATATAAGAGTATTTCAACATTTACATATGCTTCATTCAATTCATACAATATGAATATTATGAAGCTTCATGAATGACTAGAGTATAGATAGATGAATGATGACACTCATTGTATCTACATCCATCTTAACTCTTAAAGCCTTTTGGTTCAGGCAGGTACTCAAACATTTTGAGTGCATCTCATATCGAGCCACCCTTCTGCATAATGCAGTGAACCATGTCATTCATGATTAAATGTTGAGAGTACATATGTATGCCAAAAACATCTTCTTAGATTTTATAAGGATTATTTGACAATTACGATCATCATCGATATGATACTTCCAAAGCAAACTCGATGATAGATCAAGCACACTCGATGAGAGATCAAGGCAATAGATACATACAAACCCTAGGTTGTTGTCCTATTGTATATTTAATTGTCATTCCTCATTATTATGAGGAAACTTTCACATTGCAATCACATACATTATGTATCCAACTGAAAGTGCAATATCTTGATCATGGATCCAATCCATGATATTTAATGTTCATTATTGAGTATAGTATTAAGTGGGTTTAATGAGGATTATCTAAAATACGAAATTTACATAAATATATATACATACATTTTACTTTGATTTAGGAATTTATATGTCAAAGTTGTCTTGCCTTGTCAACACTAAAGTTCATTCCCTTATTCACTCTCAATGTAAGAGATATACTTACCATTATATCTCAAGCAAGATCGGGCATCTCTTGTCTTATCTTTGTTACATCCCAATAATATGAGAAACTCCAACTTGGATAAAAAGAAGCAAGAACACATTCCGCCTTGCAAGTCCAACTTGCATTCCCAATTCAGTCATTAACACCCGGGCCCACTTAAGTTGATATTGACACATCATTAATTGAACCAACCGTCAACAGGATTAGAACTCTCTATGCGCAACCCAATATCGCCCCAATAATACGAGGAATCGACATTGGGGTTACTACGCATACGACCTTACTCTTTCGAGAAGCAAAGAGCCCGGTCCAGATGCGCTTGTATGCAAGAGCTGACACTTTAGACAGGTATCTCCTACATATAATCTCTGGCGACGGAACCCTTCACCTTGACGGAAGACCATGGATGTCACTTATGTGATCCTCCATATCATGTTCAAATTCTAATTAATCATTATGAATCATATTTACATGATTAATTATTCCAAGGAAAATATTATTCTATTCATAATAGAGAGTTTAATTTTAATTGGATCTAATTAATTTAATTATACTAAATCAATTATCAATCAAATCAATCAACGAACAAATAATGTTTAATTGTTACTTGAAGTGTGGTATAATCTCAAAATGCATATTATTCGAATTTTAATAATTAGAAAATTACATCATGATCACTTCAAGCAATAACCTTTCCTTACCCACTTTCATGGCCAGTATCGATGGGAGTGGGACAGACCACTCACGGAGCAACCTACTACCCCAATTCTCCAACTAGACACCATATCCGCCTCAGGTCAGGAGAATATGATTTGATCATTTCATATTTGAGATGATAATCGGTCTTTCAACCGAAGTTATACCATATAATATTTATCAAAACATTTTTGATTAATATCATGAGGAGATTTGCTAAACAAATCCCCAATCCTATTCAAGCATCAATGTTTGTTAGGATTGATGTAACCAATTGTGATCTAGATCACATCTAATCAATTTTGGTTAAGGTAATGTCATTTAAGGAAATAGCCATCATAAATATTTCACAAATATTCATCAGTAATTATTTTAGGAAATTAACCATTAATTTCAACTAATTGATTAAATGATAATCACAAGGTTCTTGATTGGGAAAGTAATTTTCATCAGTAACCCCTACTTATTAAAATTAGCTCAATCAATTTAAATCCAAATTATGCAAAATATGTTTTCAAATTTTGCTAATTTAATTCATAACATAACCCAACATGTATTTCTAGGTATTTTAAAACTGTAATTAACTCTTTAATTATGTCAAGATTCACCATCCCCGAAATAGTGGATACATGTTCACTAAAATGATCATAACTTGAGCAATCAAATTCTAAATCTCGCAAACTCAAGTCCCATTGTTTCCTTATTTAATGGTATCCAAGTGAATATTTCGAGTTTAAATAATTTAAATAGGGCAAGAAAATCATATAAAACATGGTTGCGTGAAGAAAATGCAATAAAATTTCACAAACCCTAAAGTGCCATTGTCATCCTTGGTGTACGGATCCTATAAAACCTCCAACCTAGATCTGGTACCACTTGAAGGATACGGAAAAATCCTTAAGAGCATCATGGAAGCGTGAGACTTGCATCGGGGCAGTAGAATTTAAAAAATGAACGATGAAACCACATGATACACGAACACTTCTCAGATCATTTCATCTAAACCACAAACAAGTATTAGGTTTACCTCTTGAAGTGTTGTTGTGATTGAGTCTATAAATGAAGAGACCTCATGTCTCAAGGCTGATCCAACGGAGGAGATGCTTGCAAGTGTGTTGATGAAACATGTGCTCCTAGCAATCCATGTTGATGATCCAAGCGATGAATCTCCTAATCTCATCACACAAGATCTGATGTCTTCTTCACGATCGAGGCGCACCGAAGGAGACAGAGATCCACGAGCAAATGATCAAGTAGCATAACGACGATGCGGCGGCGATGGTGACTCTCTCTAGGTCTCCATGGTGGATGGCCACAATGGGGGGGAGAGAGACTTGGCGTGTAGAGAAAGAGAGGGAGAGATCAAGTTTTCCATTGTCTAAAGAAGAGCTAGATTTGCCTCTTCTTGTATAAAATTTTGGAAGTCCATGGGTCCCAATCCATGGATAACACAAAATCAATGGATGAGATTGATTTGTGTTTCTTTCAATGGCCATGATTTCGTTGTAAAAAAACACAACAACAATTTACTGAATTAAATTAAATATATATTGAAAATAATCAATATAAGTTAATTTCAAATTAAATCAATTATCCATGGAGATAGTAGGAATGAGGCTGGCCTCCTTCCATAAATAGGGGGGGCGACCACCCATTCCTATTAGGAGTTGGTGGCCATACACCCTTCCTCTAAGGAAGGTGGCTATCTCTTCATAATCCATGATATTGCATTATCCCATGAAAATCTCCAATATTTACAACAACATTTGTTGTAAATTATCTCACAAAAATAAATCCAATATATTTTGTGAACATTGCAATCATACCATTGGAAATTTGGAAATCACATTCACAACCCAAAATGAAATGTAAATTACATTTTCAATTAATTGTCCAATGTAAATCCAATTCACATCAACATTTAAATTGTAAATGTTATTTACAAATAGCCCTCTCTTATATATTATAAATCACATTTATAATATGTATGAACTATATGGATATTGCTATCCACATTATTCATATTCTTGATAATTAAATCATAGTTAATTATCTAAGATCTCTAATCTCATGCACTCAAATAATATGAATCTCATTCACATTATTCATGATAATTAAATCACATTTAATTATCCATTTCTCATGTGCTCAAACAATATAAGTTACATTCATATTATTCACAATAATTAAATCACATTTAATTATCTATTTGTTCAATGCTAAGATATAATATCAACAATGAAATTATTCTTGAGCTCTTTCAAGAATAATTTCATTGTTCTTTCAAGAGTAATGTGCTTTCTCCATAGATACTTGGAGATAGGGACATGGCGATTGTACGTTCCATGTATAGTGACTTGTATATTGAGATCAAATTTCAAATCTAGATCTTGTGGACCTCCTACAGATGTTCGATGAAATCAAAACCGTAAATCTAATCTTTTCATTGCATATGAATCACATTTAGATCATTGTCCAACATTTGGACCAAAATCAGATTACTTCTCTGTTGAGAGGAGTGACTAAAATTCAAACCCGTTTCAGCACTCCCTATGAATGTAAGTGTCATGGTTATACAATCATTTATGATCACAACACCCTCAGGTGTTCCTAATATATGTACATCCTACATACTGGAAG
Organism: Ottelia alismoides; assembly: GCA_037367405.1. Lineage (NCBI taxonomy): Eukaryota > Viridiplantae > Streptophyta > Magnoliopsida > Alismatales > Hydrocharitaceae > Ottelia > Ottelia alismoides. The sequence goes on along the minus strand of JAZKJV010010499.1, from coordinate 36,699 downwards.
ATCTAGAATAAACCTGAAATTTTAGATCTATTTAGATTGTCTCCTTCATAGTGTTATCATTAAGTTTCTCATTTGATCATTGGGAGTCGGTATCGATCATATACTTTCCAAAAGCATATATCATACATAGGTATTGATCATATACTTTCCAAAAGTATATAACAAACCTACAGATTCAGTTAAGCTTCCAAAGCAATGACCGTGCACGGAATTTGATCCCATTATCTCATGAGTGAGCTCATGTCTTTCGGTTCAGAAAATGAACCTGTATGATCCCTTTGAGAGATTGTATTACTCATATGCCCTTGTATGCACACCAGCGCACCGGTGTATTGACTTTGATTAGGAGATCAACCTATTGGTCTGTCAAATGTACATACTCAGACATGTAGTAACACATCTGTATATGGTCAGAGGATGCGTGCCTATATCGTGGCAGCATACGACATAGCTCTGTGGTTGTTTCAATCTCGTTAAGTCAATTCGTTGATTTAATTTATCTAACACCTCCAAATCTCTATTCCTATAAAGAGTACCTGCATCAAGAGGTCGGTTAGATATCTGCTAAAAGAGAAAGGATTGTCATCTCCTACTCAGGATGGAGATCATCTCTTAATAATCATTTGACGGTGCTTAATGAGTCCTCAATATAAATATTTAGATATTCATCCAAGCACTTAGCCTCTATGATTCCACCATTGAATCAACAGTTGTATGATCATCAAGATGGCCATGATACATAACCATAATTATACTAAGGGGCCTATTATGAAAATTATTAACTCTTCATTTCAGATCAGGGAATAATATTTGCAATAACATTTATTGCATAATGGCTCATCATGGGCTCGCATGCCCAACAGGTTCACATTAGGCTCACATGGCTAACAGAGACTCCCTTTGTGCTTGTAAAAGATTGTTTTCTCACCAATTAAAATTGGCAAGATAAAATAGGTCGATCTCTTATGGCTTTCACATGTTTAGTTGGTGAATATATTCAAAAGGGTTTTGATTACATTGTATTATGTGAGTTGATTATGCACGTTTACATGCACTGTATTACTAGTTTCTTTTTTAATCAAGCATGCTCATATCTCGTATTCTTTTTGAAATTGAAGATGGATAGTTCGCCAGAAATTTCTTCGAACTTTGCGAACCTTTCTCTGAACCATCCAAATATCACATCTTCCAAGGTCCGACCACCTTCTTCTTCTGGACCTTCCTGTATCCCAAATAATCATTGTTTATATCCATAGTATCATGATTCATTCTTAGGAAGAGTTTACATCCCAACCAATCCATTTCTTTCTTCTCTTCTTTCTGAGGAAGATCATTGCCTTGGTGAGATCGATTTGATTTCATTGTATTCGTTAAGATCTCACACAAATCCTCGTTTTGATGAAGCTTTAGAAAATTCTTACATGATGCCACCAAAGAGAGATTGGAGAGGAGGAAGAGCGTGAGGATTTGATGCGGATGGTACTAGGTAGGCTAGCAGCCTCAGAGAAGAATGTAGATCTATTGAGAGCACAGATTGACTAGCCAAACTTGGGTTTAGATGCACCTATGGATGCAGCGTACAATCCTGGACAATACCAAATGACCAATTGGTTGAGTCCAATAGAGCCTGAGCTAGAATATGAGTTAAAGTTGTAGTTCCTTAGCCTGTTGCCATACTTTCATAGGAATGCACATGAGGAACCATATGCATTCCTAAGGGACTTCGAATTTGTCTGTACTAACCTTAGACATCCTAGGGTTAGCCAAGAATACATTAGAGTCAAAGCCCTTCCTTGAGTGACAAGGTTGATTATTGGATGAAAAACCTGGGGTAGTTGTAACTACCAATGTGCAGTTTAAGGACCTCTTCCTGAAGAAGTTCTACCCTTTGAGTAAAACAATTTTGATGTGTTCATGCATTACTATTTTCTCCAAACTTCCCAGTGAAGCATTCTACGATACATGGAAGAGATTTAAAGATATATTGTAGAAGTGTCCTTGTCATGAACTAGAGCCTACCTTCCAGGTTCAATCAGTTTATTGCGGTCTCAATCTTGAGGTTCAGGGTTTTGTTAGTGCTGCTTTTGGAGACAGCTACACTTCACGTGGTGCAGACACCATCTGGAAGGTGTTCGAGAGGATGGTCGAGACAAGCCGAGCACAGATCACGAGTACAGTAATGACCACAGATCCAACTTGGATTTAAGTTGATTAATAACAATCTCGTTGTGACCCAAATCAAATTCACAGCAATCCAAAAAATTATTTAACCACTAAACAGATCAAGTAAATCAAGCATGTGGTATAGCTATTTTATTAACCTGGTATAGTGAACAAGGTCAAATAGAAGGAGCACAATTACTAAACTAGGCAGGCGACTCACATAATCAAAGGATTTTTACTCTATTTGTAGTGGTTTTTAATCTTACAAATTTTTAATTTTCAAAACAAGGCAAATAAGAACAAGGAAGAAAATATAAACTAACACCCCTTTTTGTATTTTTCAAATATGATGAAAATGCCCAAAAAATTCAAGTAAAATAATTTTTGGGTTTAATAGGATTTATACTATTTATAAGGATTTTTGGAGAATTTTCAAATGTTCTGGAATTTTCTGAAAATTGAAAATTTAGAAAAGAAGTAAACAGTACATAGTCAGGAGAATTTTGGAATTTAATACTAAAAATGCTCTCTTGGGAGCTATTTTTATTAGAAACTATGAGGAAATATCTACAATCAGAAACTTAAAATGCATTTTTGGATTTTTGGTTGATTTTTTATGATTTTTATAAGTTTTTTTAGTGTTTTGCACATTTTTAGGGTTTTAAATAAGATAATGAGCTGAAATTTATATAGTAGCTAGAACAAGATGAAATATGCCTATCGTATTTTTTGGAATTGTTAAATCATATTTTCAAATTTTATAATTTTTCTAAGACAAATAGGAACTTTTTGGTTGGTTTTTGAATTTTAATAATAGAAATGAAAGAAATTCGGTAAACAAAAATTACCACCTAAATTAGACGCAAGCATGAACTAATATTGAATTTGGGAATTTTTAAGGCCAAGTTAATATTTATTGTAATTAAGAAGAAACAAACATAAAATGCAGTGAAGCAATGACATATCTGCAAATATTTAAGTTTCAAGGGCCTAAAGATAACACATAATAGAATTGTAGGGGCCTCAATGCAAATTGTCCAGCTAAAACATGTGCTACACATGTCTAAGCATTCATAGGAGCATAAGTGCAAATATTAAAAACATCCTCTACTTCATTAATCAATGAAAAACTCAGGGCAAAAGTTGCAGTTGTACCAAAATCACACGTGAAGCCACACGTGACTTCGACTCAAGTGGAATGAAATGTAAATAATAAACATATAAGGTTCGAACTGCAAAATATCTTTAATTAATTATTACACTTATCAAACTAAAGCGAAATAAAATAAACAACAAGGTAAAAAGATGCAATGTACCCTTGCAGACGTGGGACGACACATGGCTCTTGTAGGATCTGACGGAACTAGGCCCTATGCAAACATACGGTCTTGATGACGTCTAGACAAAATCTGACGACTCAGAGAATGTCTGGGACGTGCTTTGTAGATCTACTAAAAGCTGATCTTACCGTTAGCTTTTTGGTGTGGATCAACGGTCCCGATCACATCTAGAATGCGGTCTCCTTATCTGACGGACGTGAAGGGATTTGGAAGAACATGAAGCTGGGAGAGTTTAGATCAGATATATCTAGCGCTCCTCGACTCTAATTGGCTCGCCGAGAGGCTCAACACGTCTCTAGGATTGATGTGTGTCGATTGAAGTGCTCTGACGGATCAAGGGACAATTGGATGAAGATTTGAGAAGTGGAGTACCTGGAGCTGCTCCGCCTGAGCAACTGGGGTATGTGAATGCTTTGTTCGCACTTCTAAGCTGCAGGGAGTATCACTACTTGAAGACTAAGCCTTGGTCAAGGGTTATTGCAACTGAAAGTAAGGAAAGCAATGAAGGGTGCTAAGTTGATCTTCGATGAGAATGGTGGAAGGAGATGGATCCTAATCTAGATCCAGTGAGCATGGTGTAGGGGGTTAGGTAGCATGAGGAATGGATGGCAAAGTGGGGCTTGGATCGGTGTGGATGGGTGTGCGATACAGAGCTTCAACCTAATGGTCGGAGCTAAGATGGTTGACGATAGTTGACAGATGGAATCGAAGTGAAAGGGTGAAATGGAAAAGGAAAGGAGGTACCTGAGTATGTGAAAATGATCAGCGAGGTGCAACGAAGGTGGAGGCGAGGTTGTGGCCTCAACCAAGTGGTGGAAGGCCTGGGAGGCTTATCGCGGCGGATCTCCGGCCACAAGATGAGAAACGTGCAACCAAGAACCAATCCGAGCTTCCAAAAGCTTCTCTAGAACCCTGTTACGATCTTGAAGATGCAAGTGGAGAAGAGGAGGTGCGAGGGATGAGCTACTAAGTGACGGAGGCAGGTGCTAGAAGAATCGAGTCAAGGAGCGAAATCCTAGGAGGAACTGGCGCTGCATAGGGATCCGTGAGGATCGCGGAACCTACACGAAGAATCGGGCTTGCAAACCAAGATTAGGAGTGGCCGGAGTTGGGTTGGAAAAAGGGGAGAAGTCGTCTCCAGCGAAGGGGGTCGGGTCTGACCCAACTTGGGGGAAAGGTTGACCGTGGTCAACAATCCCAAGTGGCCCAATCAAAAAAATCAATTTCCAGAAATCAAAGAATAATGAATAAAAAATAGTCAATGAATTTAAAATAAAAAATGAATAGAATAAAAATGTTTGTTATTTTTCAATCTATTTTTCTGTGGTTTTTAAATATTTTTTATAATAAATATGTTATGGTACATACAGTATATGGTAATATGTACATGTATAAAATACCGTGTATTTTTATTTTATTATTTTTACAAAAATACATTTTATTTTATATTTTATTTATTTTCAAAATATTTTAAGTATTTTTATTTGATTTTTACAAATTAATTATATGTATTAAATAAATAGATGTTATATAATATATATATACATGTATGGTACTTTGTACAATGAGACGATGATTTTATTTTTAATTTATTTTGTATAAATATTTTATAGATTTTGTATAATTATTAGAAACATCTATAAGTGTCAAAAGTATAAAATAAATACAAATTACTTATGGAAGAAATAAATAGATATGTACAAGTATAGATGTTGTATGTTTGTGCGCATTCTAATTTTTACTTATTTTTATTATTTTTATTTACACTTTTATTTACCAATTTTATAAGGAAATTGAATTATTTTTAGGTTATTTTATTTAGACATAAAATAGGTGATATATATATATATATACATGAAGAGTAGTGACCAATATGTACAAGATATGGACCCTATCTCTCCCTACTTTATTCATCGTCAATAAGACAATACTTGGCCTTATCTCGGTATTCGGGTCAGTATGCATTTATAGCATAAATACATCCTTATTTAATTCATTTTCTTTTCTTCTTTATTCTTTTATTTTGGATAAAAATAATGTTAATTACACAATATTAACAAATGCATGCACAATGCTAATTTATTGTATTTGATGCATGTTTACAAGGATTTTGTAGAGGGAATTTCGCTAAAATAAAAGAATAAAGGATGTAAATGAAGGAATCATTCCCCTATGCCTTACCTTTGCTAGTCTCCTAGCAAACACTTATTTCAAAAAGAAGAGAAAAAGAAATAAAAAAGGTAAATAATTTAGAACAATATTGATTATTAAACTTTTCTTCATAAAATTGGAGGATGGAGCTCGGTTAGACCTTTGGATTATTAGTTTGACGGAACCTTATTGGAAAATGGACTTAAAACCTTACAGACTCTAAGTTCCACAAGGCTCCTTTCAGGTCGCCTAAATAGTCAGGCCAGAACAAGTCGACATACGCAAACTCTTGTGACTATGAATCTTTATTTATAATGTGTAAGTGATAAATCGCTCTCCACCTCAGAAATGATAAAGAAACATCCTCCTCCAACTGGTAACTCTAGTCCCCCAGTCTAGCAACTCTTTCCTCGAGGAATGGGGTATTCCCTTCTAAGTTCAAGTGCAACCGGCTCAAGAAGAGGGGAAAGAAGAGACGGGATCAAGGCCAATGTAGCCAAGTATATTTTGGAGCTTGACCAGTGTAGCCAAGTCTCAAGCTGCAAGCTTCCCTGAGATAAGAAAATGTATCACATAAGTTTTTAGAAATATTTTTACAAACTTTTTGCAAAACTTTTTACAAAAAAATTTACAAACATTTTTCCAAATATTTTTCAAAAATATTTTTATGCAGATTTTATAAATAAAAGCCATGTTATTATCCCCAAAGTACGAGTTATGGCTGAAGTATATATACAATATATACGACAGCCCCCATACTTAGCTTGAACGATGTCCTCGGAGTGCTCGGAGAGCGACAAAGGAAGAGATAACTCGTGCTAAGTATAAAGAAGTGAAAAGAATCCTATACTACAATGACTCAAAATAATGAAAGAATAAAATGAATAGAAGTCAATGATCCCCCCTATGCGTAGGATCAAGTAAACTTGAGTATAGAAGATTGTACAAAAGGGGAAGACCGAGGAATAGAATGTACGAAATCAGCGACTCGACTTGTCCCCCTATACATAGGGTTAAAAGATCCCTAAATATAAAAAAGAAAATCAACGGTTGAGGGACAAGCGAGAGAAGAATCAAAGAAAGTAAAAACAGATATTACCTCCCCTATGATTAGGGTAAGATGTCCTTGAGTATAGGAAGCAAAACAGAGGTAATAGGATGAACAGATATATGAACAACACAAGTTCAACACCCCCATATACTTAGGATAAAGTGCATCCTAAGTATAGCAAAAATCATATGATGTGGCATGGAGTGTTGAACACAACGAACGAATGAATGAATGATATAGACAATATGGATATAAAGAGAGGTGAAAAGAAGTGTAACTCCGGAATGAGATGCATAAGATGAGAGTCAAGAAACACATCTCATACAAAGTGAATAGGGGCAACATCAACGGTCGGTGAATCATGATTAAGAAAGGGCTTCAGGAGCTAACCGTTGACTCGAAAGGTGGACTCAGAAGACAACTCGGATATGTTAATACTACCATTGTCATGCACCTTTCTAACCAGGTATGGTCCCTTTATTTTGCTTTCTAATTTCCCTGGAAACAATCAAATCTAGAATTAAATAGTCATACTCTCTGATTCGGCTCAAGCTGCTTATGGTTGATGTGAGAATCATGCCACATCTTTACTCGATCCTTATACTATAGTCTACTTGAGAAGGTTGTATCTATCAACTCCTCCAGTGCTGACAACTCTGCTCTCCTCTGATCTCCTACACTCTCTAGATCCAAAAGTATCTTAGTGACTGTCCAAAGTGACTTGTGCTTAATCTCAACAGGCAAGTGGTATGGCTTGCCATAAACGAGTCGGAATGGAGATGTACCCAAAGGTGTCGTGAAGAAGGTCCTATAGGCCCACAAGACTGAGTCCAAAAGCTATGATCAATCCTTTCGGTATGGGCGAACGACCTTCTGTAATGTAGATTTGATTTCCCTATTTGAAACCTCGGCAAGACCAAATAAAAAATAATTAATTAACTTGTTTATTTGGTGTTCTTCCCCGACACTTTCACTTTGCACTCAAGGCTCGTTGAGATCTTTAACACTTAGTTTATGAGGTCTGGAAACTTAGAGTTAACCAATCTTAATCATTAGGATCTTAGACTTCATAATTCATACTTACCTAATTAGAATAATTGTGTGATATATTGCATGCTTAGTCTCTTCCTTCAAGAATATAACCAACACTCACTTACACAACTGCATTCATGATTGAGATGAGTTGAGGTTACACTTGAGGAATTGGGATTTGATATTTAAGTTTGGATCTAATTTTATGATACTCAAGGATGGTATAAAATTAATGAATGCTTCATGAAACATGAGTGTCAAAATCTTAGCCAGTATGAGACATGGTTCTCATACTAATCTCTTGATTGATGATATTAAATTAAATTATTGATCAGTGTGTGTTGATCCTTGGTAAAAGTAGTGGATCTATCCAAAAATAAAAGATAAAGAAAAATGAAAAGTAAAGCTCAATCATTTCCAAAGTTACAATTATATGAGCTTCCACCAAAGTTGAACGCTCCCAACTTTTTAAGTGTCCATTTGGAACAAAATCTTAGGCTTTTGTGAGTTGGGCTTGTACCTCAAAAAGGGCTCTGCATCGTATAGTGATGCAAGTATAGGTTTAGAAGGTATCTTAGATACTCAAAAGAGACACACCCCGGTGCATTCCCAAGAAATCAAGTATATATGACTCAACTTCTTTTGACGGACACATTAATTAACAACAACAAAAATATATTGTGTTGATTTATAAGGCACTTGAGAGATATCTTGTTCCTATGAGAGGGAGGAAAGGTTAGACACCATCCTATTACCTCAAGTATCTGGCCTACCATCTACACTTTGAAGTCTAACAAACTAAAGAGATGGTGGATTGAAGTAAGACTAGACTTAATCCCTAGTGTTGAGGATTAAGTCCTTAGGAGAATCTCTTATATTGGAAATTAAGGTGACGTATTGACTCTACTCTTGTGAATGCACTCAACACATTAAGCCATATCTCTTATTTATATATTTGTGTGTGTGTGTGTGTATCTATATATATGTATGTGTGTGTATGTATGTATGTATGAATGTATGTATGTTGTACGTATGTGTGTATGAATGTATGTATATATGTACGTATGTATGTATGTACTTATGTATGTATGTATGTACGTACGTATGTATGTATGTACGTACGTACATAGGTATGTATGTATGTGCATACGTACGTACGTACGTACGTAGATATGTATGTATGTATGTATGTATGTATGTATGTATGTATGTATGCATGTATGTATGTATGGATGGATGCATGCATGCATGCATGCATGCATGTATGTATGTATGTATGTATGTATGTATGTTTGTTTGTATGTATGTATGTATGTATGTAGGTAGGTATGTATGTATGTAGGTATGTATGTAGGTATGTATGTATGTATGTATGTATTTATTTATGTATGTATGTATTTATTTATTTATTTATGCATGCATGCATGCATGCATGCATGCATGCATGCATGCATGTATGTATGTATGTATGTATGTATGTATGTATGTATGTATGTATGTATGTATGTATGTATTGAGAGTCTGATGATTAGAGGAGTTGAATTCCTTTTAATTAGGATGTGGTTCAGCTTAGATTCTTAACATCTCTAAATTAAGTGTTCTGGTTTTCTTAAGCCTTTTCTTTTCTTATGCACATGTTAGGGAATTCACTTAATTCACTAACTCTACAACTAATTCTTTATTTATTAGCTTGAGGGCAAGCTTAGCTTAAGTACAGGGGTTGATGAATCCCAAATTCATCTGCATTAATTCTCTTTATTATCTCTCTTACTTAAGAAAATGAATAAAATTCAATCACAATTAACATTAATTAACATTCATTGTGTTATAAATAATTAACTACAATTAACCCTTTTATTGTGCCTATATTTTATATATTTATTATTTATTAAAAATCAAATAAAAATAGAATAATATTGTACATAAGTAAATTAACATAACTTATAAAATAAAAATCCAAAAAATAAGAAAACAAATTAAAATAAGTATACATTAAATTACTTGCAAAAATATTTACTTTGTATAGATGACTTTATTTCTGTTTGAGTTCTACATGAAAGTTGTAGAACTCATCGAGATATAAAACTTTTATTTCACCAGTTCACTTCTGTCAATCTAAAATTAGATCATCTGGAAACCATCACTATACATTACTTATACACGCATACACTATAGTGAAACCTCCTCGCTTCTCCATGGTTGTCTTCATCCTCGATCCCTTCTTCTTCCTACAAGGGAGAAGAAGCAATTAGGGCTCGACTCCTTTGCTCCAGGAAGCCATTCACATCATTCCATTGTGACAAACATTGCTTTGTTTTTGCTTTGGTTATTGTTCTAACTTTGCAGGACTTGAGTGATCGGAATAATTTCGCTTAACCATTCATCAATTTATGTGGCCGACCACCTCCCACAGTTCTGTTGATTCCGATGTCCTTGGAAACTCCTAAAAGCATCAACCTCTTCACGGGACTATTACGAAGGTTACCAGGCCGTCAGACTAAGTGGAGGATCAAGGAGGAGCACGTACGAGTTCGTCGAAGCCCTAGATTCACCGCCACCTACGAAGGAGGAGGGAAGTCTTTGAATAGCAGATATCGTTCGATCACCTGATTTGGGTAGATCTGACAGTCATTATCATGCCACCTATCTCCCGAGGAAAGTTCCTAGGTGACACTTCAATCCTAAGCCTCGGGTCATCCAAACCAGTTCTGGAGAATGAGGCAACGACGTGTGTCACGAGCCTGCGACACCTGAAAATATCCCAATCACATGCCCCGTACACGTGCCACTAGGTAATTTACATATTATCCCCAAAATTCTTAAAAATAGTAGATAGGTCTCACTTGATGAAATTACAAGTACATCCTACTAGGTTTTGCTATTCGTAATTTAGTCCTTTTTTGACTTGTTTGTAATTAAATAAATTGTGTTTTGTTGCATTTATGCTTCTGTGATGTTTATTGAATAATTGTGATCCATTTATCCAATTTCAACAAAATCAATGGCATTTGAAAGCTTATTTTATGCTCTTTCTTATGGTTCATTTAATTTACTAATTAGAGACATTATTCGCACATTAAATTTCAGAGAGCATTTGTTGTGTATTCAGCCTTATATTTGCCTCAAAATCAATGTAATTTTGGTTGAAGGCTTTGTAGATCACCCTGATTTGTTTATTAATTGATTAATTAATTTCATAAGTTATTAAATAATCGGGAGCATCATTGTTTGTGTAGGTTGTGCATTCATTTTGTCCTGCATTGGATCATGATTTTTTATGTAATTTAAATTGCATCAAAATGATTTAAAAAATTACATGCATCTTGTGTGTCGCATTGTGCTTGACCTAGATAGCCTACAAATTACCTAAGTAGATAATTGTGTCCTTAATTAAAATAAATAATTGTTCTTGTCCTTGTAGTGTACCCTGGACTTACCTAGGTATAAATTTAAGCCAAGTCCTCTTCATATAGATCTTTGACTTGGTTCTGTTGAATGCTTCTTGGCTCGTGCTACAACGAGCGCATTTTATCTTATCCAATTAGTGATTCAACATGGTGATGCTACTCCTCCTTCTTCATCAGATCTAGACTTCAGCTCCAGCTCAGTTGATTGTGATTAAGACTTGCCCAAAGAAGCTTGAATTTTTCCTTTAGCTAAAGCAATCGGTTGTAGTGTTCTACCTCACCCAAGATGAACAACATTAGATAATATAAAAGACTTTATACCTGACTTGGGAGGTGGTGTATCACTACAATCTACATGCTCCTTTCTCCTAAAGTTATTGGGGTTTGCTTCCACCTGTACCGATATAATTGTTTTTACGACATTGAGGTCGTCAATCTTCTCACTCATCTCGTTCACATTCTTTATTAGATGAGCCAGGTAGTCCAAGGCAGAGTTCACTAAAGCAGCTTCTAAAGATTGTGCAATCGGAGGGAGTTGAGGCTGGTGATACTACTACTGGTGGTGGTAGTACTGAAATTGAGGAGGAGAAAATTTGTGTTGCTGGTATCGAGGAGGAAAGAAGTGGTTCAAATTTTGAGCAGCAGAGGTTGCTAATGGTACGGTTGGAAATATGCCAGTTGTCGGTGTCGGTATTGTTGTCTCTAGTTGTTTCCTTGATATGGAGATTGATGTGAGTGTTGGTGTTGTGGCTGGAAATTCCATCCACCCTATTGAGGGATGTATGGCCGGATAGTTATGCTCAAACCCTGAGGTTGTCCTCCAGGATGGGCTAGAGCTTGTTCATTGGCCCGCACATCATTCACAATCTGGATTTGTGGAGGTGGAGGATAGAAAGACTCGAGATAAGCTGGGAACTCTATGGTAGACCATCATCTATTGTTATGACAATGAAGTTCCCTGGTCGGGTGTATGCACGTAATATACGTGTTGAACTGACTAGGGTGGCCCTTGACTCTGCTGATGGGATGGCTCCTTTGGTTCGGCACTGTTCTCAACCGGTTCCTTCACAAACTAACAGGCATGGATGGTGCTCGCCAAAAGTTCAAGTTGCTTGGAAATGTGATCGATCTTATCCAGTGACTTCGTTCTTTGTTCGATCACATTTAATTTTTTCAAGGTCTTGTGATCGTTTTTCAATGATATCCACCATAGAGAGATGGTTCCCAATGATGTCGAGGATGGAACTCATCTCTCTCTCTCTCTTCTTCATGGTATGATGACACATTGACAGGCTCATACGGGATCGTTCTGAAACACACAGGATGAAGATAAGGCGGCTGACCATTCAACCATCTCCTCAAAGATTTGTCATACGACATCTTCATATTTGTTGAAGTGTGATCCTATGCGTATGGCATCCATTAGCCATTGGCTTTCTTGATGCAAGCTCCTGAAGAAGTTATGGACCAGGCTGGTCTTTGACAGTTCATGATGGGGGGACTTCCCCATGAGATCCTTGAATCTTCTCCATGCCTCGTGAAATAGTTTGTGGGATATTTGGGAGAAGTTAGAGATCAAAGCACACATATGTTTCAGATGACCCGGAGGATAGTATTTGTGCAGGAAGGCTAATCTACGTTCTTCCCAGCTCGTAACCACCTTACCAAGGTGATTGATCCAATATAGCACCTTATCTTGAAGGCTGAAAGGGAAGACGGACATTTTATCATCTTTATTCTTCTATTTTGGCCTTGATTTCCTCGCTAATGCATGTAAATAGCATTAATCTATACAAAATAACATTCATTATTTATTCCATAAATATTGTATAAAATATTGTAATTAATGCCAAAATAAAAGAATAAAGGAAAAAAGAAAAATAAATAAAATACCAAAGGTATTTTATGACCCTAAACCATGAGATCTATACATCATGATGACTGTGTCGACAAAGAATAAAGTAGGGAAAGATAAGGGTCAAAAATACAATAAAATCCCAATTTATTTTGCCAAATAATTCATTTTGAGACCTAATTTATTCTTTATTATGTACACATCAAATCAATAAACTTTGTACATGAAAGTTGCAAATAAAAATACAGAGAAAAATACAAAATCTATTTCACATAAAAATAATATAAAATGTACATTATACAGTGGTGAATATGCATCTCATCATCTTTATTCGTTTATTTTAGCTTAAAATCCCTTATTAAACACCTGAATATATCACTAATTCCATTCTTTTATTAACTCAAATTATTGTGTAAATATTATATATTTATCACTATTTTAGCCAAAAATAAATAAAGAAAGAAATAAAGGGAAAATAAACAAAATACAATATTGTATATATGTAATAGATACATGCTAAATCAAACCCTGAGAGAAGGTCAAGACTTGACCTGATCAACAAGGAATAAAATGGGGGAGATAAGGCCAAAAACACCAAAAATCACAGAAATACATTGGTCACTTGTAATTATTTATCACATGTACATTATTTTCTATAATACACAATCCTTCCATTATTTTATTCATTACCAAATTCTTTGTAAATAAAAATTATTTATAATTGAAAATTGTGCATAAATTTTTTTGTAAGTAATAAAAATAAATAAAAAGTTTGTAAATAATATCACTTTCCAAATGCCACAAAGTACAAAATTGCAAAATCAATATCTTCTCCATCTGAATCCAAATTCATCAAACTCACTTTCATTGCACTCCAAATTAAATTATCTTTAAAATGGAAGTGATTTCATAAAATTCAGAGTTAAGGTGCAAAATGTGGCAAATTGGGGTATTATTGTATATAATACCTATATATACTATATATTTAATCATTTATTTTCTTTTGAATAATTATGAAGATTTTATTTTTAATTACTTGTGAATATTGTATTTAACTCATATAAAATACAAATAAAAATTACAAAATCAAAAATCAACAAAAATAAAATCATGTATGTATTGTATCACTGTGTATATACTGTATCTATACCTATTTAATGAACCTAACAAATTTACTCTTAAAAATCACATTAAAATATCTTTGAACCCCTTGTAAAATATTTTAAATAAACAAGATATTAAAATAATGTGTGTGTATATAATTGACTAAATCCAAATACTGTATATATAGGTATACATACCTATAAATAACAACGTGTATTCATTTTAACCCATGTATATATATTATTTAATTAATTAAAAATCACCAAAATTAACTCTAATTTATTCTTAACATTTTTTATTTACATTACATAATCAAATTAATTATTTTTTATTTTTTATTTAATTAATTAACATTTTAGCATAGTTTTATCTTCTAGCCTATTTTGGACGCATCCTAGGCACGACCTGATTGGTCGACCCGGGTTTGTTGACCCGGCTCAACTGCTTAGCCTGTGACTCCTCTTCCACTAATCTCACTTCCATCGTTAATTCACCATATTCTCCACGTGCATTAGAGCTGCTCTTCGTGCCACATCATTTTAGGGTAATTTTGCATCCAAACCCTTATCATTTATTCAATTTGCAAATAAGCCCCCGAGGAGCACGTGTCTGATTGTAATAATTTGACTAATTGCACTTCATCACTTCGTATTTATTTTAATTACATTAAAGTCATATTTGAACTGCAGTGTGCGCATTGCACGTGAGATGGTGAAAATTGAAATAAAAATATTCTATTTCTTTGTTATGGTTTGGCCCATGAATCTAAGATAATTATTTATGGGTCTAATTTAACGCACAACACATGATCACGCATGAGATTTGTGGACATTTTGTAATATTTATCCTGCATTTCTCAGAGACGTTATCATTTAGACCACTTACATAAATAATTGCATATTAGTCCATGTGAGTCTGCATTAAATTTGCAACTTTGAAATTAAATAAAAATTATCAAAACCCATTTAAAAATTCTGCAAAATTCACATAAGCTTCTGTTACATTCATCTTGCATTTCACATTTTCTTTATTTTTATTATTTATTAAATTTCAAAAACCTCTTAAAAAGGTCTGTTTGCATTAAAAAATAATAAAAATTATAAAACCTTTTTTAAAATAAATCAAAAAAAAATCTATCTTTTTATTTTGAGTCTTTTTAATTTTGTCTAATTCTACATTTTTATTCTTAAAAACCATAAAAATCATAAAACTCTTAAAATGTTAAAAATTCATAAAAATTCAATTAAAAATCCAAAAAAATATAAAATGACTCTTTGGAAAAACATAAAAAATATCTTTCATTATGTATATATTTCAACTATTTTTGACATTATTTGTTATTTTAAAATTCCAAAACATTTATTTTATTTCATGTTTATTTAATTCTGTGTTTTTTATTTATCTAAAGTCTTTCAAAATTGTGAAAAAGTCTAGGAAAAATACAAAAAACATAAAAAATTATCTAAACCCAAAATTAATTTTTTATTTTTTGGTTATTTTTAATAGAATTAAAAAATACAAAAAGAGTTGAGTGTATGTGCGCTTTAAATTTTCCTTAATATCTTATTGCTTTCTAAATATATATATATAATAAAAAATTAAAAATCTGAAAACCAAAAAAAATAAAATTCCTTAAAAAAATACAAAATTCAAAAAGAAAATATAACATTCAAGCATAGCGTGAATAAAAATTCCTTCATTCTTTCATTGACTTTTCATTGCATAGAATAACCCTCAGGATTGTATAGCCTCCCTAGTTCGATCATATTAGCTATACATGTAAATTAAATAATAGAATCTCTTGCTACATTTTCTTCTTTATTTTTGCTTGAGATTAAATAAATTTTTTTAATGCTTCTTTGGGTTGCAACGAACTTTCTGATTAGTTCATTAAAATAAAAACTCAAATTTTAGCATTCAACAAAATGGCGTCGTTGTCGGGGAGGTACAGTGAGGGTAGTTTGATTTTTCCTTTGACCTTCTACTCTTGGTTGTATATTTTTGTTTATATTTTCCAACATTTATTTCATTGTTCATGTTCACTGTATTTATTTCCATTATTTTTGCTCATATATAATTGTGTCTCTTATACATTCTTTATGTCCTCTTTCTTGCGAGGGCCCGACGAGTGAGGCGGCATTCTTAGGAACTCTGGCGCAGCCAAGCGAAGCGCCGGTGCACCTAAGCAAAGTAGAGGCGGCTCAATTTTCCATCAAGCCACAGGAGAGAGTAGGAGGAGGAGGATATTTAGAGAAGACTATCATTTGGATCATAGATAGTTTTTGATTTATTTTAGCATTTTAGTCGTTCAAAACACTTGTAAAAAGGACATTATATACCTTGGTTGTGGGGTATGTTTCGCCAAGTGCCGGTGCACTTGGGGGACTTCATTGGTTTTGTTTTCATCGACTTCTTTTTCTCTATTTTCATGTGATTTTATGTGCTTGATCCCTTAGTGATTTCTTTGTTAACTTGCTTGAGCCAGGTAATTAATTAGGTCCAAAGCCCTAAACAAGAATTTATGTACCTATAGAGTAGAGCGTAATTGGACTTAGTCAAAATTAACTAGTTCTTGCTTGCTAATAGAAGTTAATGCTAGGACGGTTCATGTGCATCATTTAGGTATTTTCTGTATTTAAATTCTGTGTTTGACTTCCGTGTTCTCAGATCTCGCCTCTTCATATCAAAGATATCATATTGGAGCATTAATTGTTCGAACTTTGCGGACTCAGCCACGCTCCAAACGGTCGTCTTCAACTCGGGAAGACTCGGTTCCTAAGTATTCCTCTTTCTCCACTTCACCTTTTACTTCATTCATCAGTCCACTGTTCAAGATTGACTCTAATCTTGAACTATCATTTCAGACATAATCATTCTGGAAGACTAATCGAGTGCATTTTACACTTGCAGAAATAGATACAGTGCACTTGTTGTCACCTAAGGAAAAAGGTTCCATGGATGAACAGTCTGAGATCAACACTACCATGTTAGCCTCCATTCAATCCATTCAAGCACAGTTGACAGACCAGGATGACTTTCAAGCAGCATTGAGGGATATGATTCTCGAACTGAGGCAATATAGGAGAGATGAGGATAGAAACAATGGAGGAAGTTGGAATGGAGGAGAACATGTAGAGCCAGTGGCTAAGCTCTCATTAGGGGAATCATATAATCCAGGAGCAGGACAAAAGAATACATGGATTCAAATTCATGCGATTCATGGGCATTTAGATCTTAAGCCTACTATTTTACCATTACCCCCCATATTCCATGGAAATATTAATGAAGAACCATATGTACACCTCCAACAATTTGATCGCATATGCAACACGGTACATTACCTTAACATTTCGTTAGAGGTAGTGAAGATGACAAATTTTCCCTTCAGCATGATGGACAAGGCCCTTTATTGGGTATCATCTAGGAAAAGTTGTCACTACATGGGAAGAGTTGAGGTCTGCTTTTCTAAGCAAATACTACCCACTTGGACACCTCAACCAAATGCGATATCAGCAAACTTCTCTGAAATGTCTCATGAGATTATTCACGAGGAATCTAAAAGATTTAAAGATTTAACGGAGAAGTGCCCCATCACGATATTCTGAAGATGAGCCTAGTGCAAAACTTCTTTGGGGGTTTAAATCATGAGAATCAGAAGCTGGTAGATGCCTCTTGTGGGGGTAGTCACTTCAACAAGGACGAGGATGTCCTATACCAGATTCTCGAGGAGATGGTTGAGAGCTTTGCAACTCTGTCTCTTCATGTGCATTCCAGAAATATCTCGTGCCGTCTACTACTACTGCAGCACCCCCACAAGGTTGTCAATATGACAGCATCTCATGAAGTGGATAGGGTGGATAGTTCTGATCTGACCATAATTGGAAATCACCTATCCAAAGTAGATATAATTGAGAAACGATCCAGTGAGCTTGAGAAGCTCCAAGTGATCAAATAGAGGATGAAGAATCTGGACAAGCTGGATAAAATAACGAAGCATCTGAAGTTTTTTGTGAGTACGATCAGTTCATGCCAAAGCGCGAGTGCAGTAGCCAACACTTCTGCTTAGGAGCAGGCGTCTTCCACTTCCACTCAGTAGAGTACCGGAGGACCATCCATAGTTCAGCATGTTTATTACGTGCAGAACCCTGACCAGGTCTAGCAACATTCACAGCAGATTGTCACGTACCAACATGAAAGTCCATACATTCCTAAGCAACAGGCTCCACCTCCCCCTATCATTCAGGAGTTGAACGGTATCTGGTTCGACCGAGAGTGCAACCAGCCCTGTTTGTCAGGGCAAGGCCAGTTGGATTCCCAGCAGAGTTAGAGACCAGCCCACCAGTTTCAGGGAGGCAGACCACAGCATTACCAGCACTAGCAGTTCTAGTCTTAGTATCAGTCTTCACATCACTTCCAAAACTGGAGACATGGCCTGCAGTAATAGTCTGCATACTATCCACAGCCTTACCATCAGTATCAGAGTGCAAATTTTCTTCCTCATGCTCCTCGTTACCAGTAGTATGGATACCAACAGCCTCCCCATTACCGGTCTTAACAACAGTCCGTCATTGAGTACCCCGAGGCACCTTTAGTGAATCCAGCACTTGATCATTTGGCATTGCTGATGAAGAACATGAATGATCTTACTCATAGGCTTGATGACCTGACCACAAAAAAGACACTTATCCCAGCACAGGTTGAGGCCAATCCCAACAATTTCAGAAGCAAGGAGCAAGTAGCCCATGATCCATCCACACCTGATACAGGAATTACCCTTGATTTTATATGTTTGTCTAACGCCATTCATCTCAGGAGCGGTAGGAGATTGCGGTCTCTTTCACAATCGTTGGGATTGAGAGAGCCAGCCACTCTGAGAGCATCACCTTCTATATCATGTTCATTGCTGAGACCCAGTGTACCAGCACCTATGTATGGAGTTTCACAATCTTCACCATCATCATCTTCACCTTTACAAGATAGATGTCGATCACCGTCAGCATGGGAGAACACACCAGTCATGGACTCTTCCTCTCCATTAGAAGCAGCATCCCGTCATGTTTTAGATTTTGTTTTCCCTTCCCCTCTTTTGTATAACACTATCCAGACTAGTTCTGGTTGTCCTATTTTACATGAGGATTCTACTTTGAATAATCGAAATGCACATTTGAATATTTCTTCTAATTATGTGCCATTTCCTTCTGCCTTAAATAAAATAAAGAAAATCCAAGAACTAAAAATAGCCCTATCTGATCCTGGAGTGATTGAGATCTTACATAACATCTTTTTAGAGATACCACTCCTTAAGGTCATGGAGTACATGCCTGCAGTGAAAAAAGGAATGAAAGAAGCATGTAAAAGCGTCAAATAAAGAAGAATAGATGAAAGAAGACAGAAAAATATATCTTAGCCATGGCCACAGTTCATGCCATCAGCAACCTCCTGCCCAAAAAGAAAAAGAAGGGAGCACCTCGCATCCGTTGCCACATCTTTGATCAAGAATTTGATCGCACTCTCGATAGTGGTTCCTCCATTAACCTTATGTCATCCTCTCTACTCACAGAGTTTGGGTTAGGACCTCTTAAATCGATCAGGATGATCCTTCAGTTTGCTGATAGATCGACTAAGAGGATGAAGGGTATTTTAGAGGATGTTATTGAAACAGGGTGATGAATCCATGATTCATTAACATTTTGTCTGCATTTTGTCTTAAAACCCTTAACAAATATATGTAAATATCCATTAATTTCCACTTTTTAACAAAACCTTATTCATGAATAAGAATGCATTTTTATGCATTAATATCATGTAAATAAATAAGAGAATAAAAATAAAGAAAATAAAAATAAAGGCAAATTGTAGATATGTATATATGTATAATATGACTTGTAAAAATAAAATAGTTGAAAGATATATTTATAAGCTAATCCACGAGACAAAGTCAGCATGGATTGGTCGACAAATAAATAAGTACATGGAAATAAGGAAGAAAACAAATAAAAATAATTACTTTCACACTGAATACACTATCCATTAATTATTCAATAAATACCAAAACTTCAATGATTTTTAATTAATTCATATGAACATATTTTTCATCAAACTCTTCTCTTAATTATTTCTAAAAATGTATAGAAAAAAATAAAAATAGGCTAAAAATATTACCTTGTATATATGCCAAGAAATCGTACTTGTAATTGTAAATTGTCAAAATCCCAACTTCTGAACATCGTAACTTTCTCATACGAACTCCAATTTCACTCTACTCGCCTATAAAGTTCATAAAATAATATTTTCTAATTAATATTATGATTTCACTAAAATCAAAGTCAGTTTGTAAAAAGTTGGTTTTGGGACCTAACCGCAACTGGATTTCTGGGCTATTTATTTTATCTAGAACAAACTATTGATTGTTTTACTAATTTTTTAATTTCCAATTATTTTCTTGATCTTGTTTTTTACCTTAATTTATTTTATAATTTTTGGAGATTATTGATTTTTTTAAAAAAATTTAAAAATCCTAATTTATAGGTACAAATGAACTGCATCACTGAAATATATATTTATTAATATACTTAAATTTAATATATTAAAATCTACAAAAATTAATATACACTTTATTTATTATCTTAATAATTAATAAAATATAAAAATAATATACTATTTATTAATTTATTAAATTAAAAATCCAAAACCTATTTATTAAGTATTATTTATACTTATGTATTAATATAATATTTATATTTTTTTAAAATATTTTTCAGTTATTAAAACTAATTATACCATAATTTAGATAATTTAATTATTTATAACTTTCAATTTTATACTTATTTAAATTATCATTATTTACTATTTATTTCATATTTATTAATATACTTATCAAAGCTAGCCAACCAGGTGTTGACACGTGTCAACACATGGTTGATCTTCTTCAAAGAAGGCAGGCCATTCGAGTTGTTCTATCGGCCTAATTTTCAACCATTTCTACCCACCGTTCCTTAACTCCTAACTCCGATCTCCACCCTTCATCTTCTTCTCTAAATACCACCTATCACGCCGGCCGTCGATCATCAACTAACCCCCTTCAGATCGTCTATAAAAGCCCTCCAAAGTCTCCCTCTTCAACTAACTCTTCCTGTACCAAATTTTTCCATAGCACTATTGGTCGATCCACCACCTTCATCGTCATCCTCTACCTAACTTCGATTGTGATAGGGCCAAAGGCAAGCGTAGCGAGGAAAAAGGAGCATCGGAGGAAGGTTCCAAGGTTGTATCTCCGCCTTGCACCGCCGCAACTCCGACGTAGAGCTCCGAGATGCCAACCCGTCGTGCAACGATCAGTAGGATCCTACATCCTTCTACTCCTAGGTACTCCTCTATCTTTTAACTTTTTATTTCTTGAATTGCATGCCTCAATTAGCCATCCTAAGAGTGTCATTAGTGATCTTAATCATCATTCTTAGTCGCTATCGATTAATCCATCAACTGATTCAATTCAACTCGCTCTTAACCGATTCCATATCTCCCCATTTTCTCTTAGTTTCTGGAAATAACTTGTATCTTGCAAATCCATAATAATTTTGGTTGATTCAAGTGCGAATCGAGCATTTCAAAATCATTTGCAGGTCTCTATTCTATCTGGAGCATTAATCTACCATCTGGAGCTTTAAAGATCAAAGAAGATTCAATCCAAGAGGCTTCTCTTCCAGCTGCCAGACCTTGTCGTGCCACCATCTTCTTTGTCGTTCCTCCACCGTAATCCGCCACCTCAGAGCCCACTCACCCGCAGGTGAGCTCAGAGGGAGAAGGAGTCTCCCTCCTGGCCCTGCAGGAGGCCAAAGATCGCCATCGATCTACGAGAATAAACATGGGAAGAAGCCACCTTCGTCACGTACGTGAAGGATTGAAGAATATCTCAAGAACTCCAGAAAGCACAGGCTCGCGACACCTGACCAAATCAGCTGGTCCAGATTGTGGCGAGTGTTCTAATCTCTACCTTTGATTGTGAAATGGTAGAAATTTTGCATCTTTATCCCAGACAAAGTTCCAAACCTTCCAGCAGCTCCAAGATTTCCAGAAATTACATTTACATCCCCATACAGGGACCTAAAAGTAATACTTTTAATTTTCTTTGCAATTTCATCCCTATCAGGGACTCATTTGTATTTTTCCTCGATTTTTCTAGGGTAGTTACCCAACTACCCTAGCGACATTTCTTGTAATTTTTCGTTGATTTTCATCACATATTTTTCTCGATTCATTTTTGTAAGTTCATGTTAGTTTTAAGTGATTTCTTGAGTTTGTTGTAAAATCAAGAAGAGAGTAAAACTCTCGAGATTCTTTCCTTCCTCAAAAACTGCATTACGATTATTCTGCCTCCTCAAGTTCAACCCAAGGGAGCTTACCTGGATAAAATATAGTTTAAGGGATTAAAATAAGAAAGGATTTTATCTATTCATCTTGTTTCTCTCTCTCCTATTTTAAACGTGATTTTTCTTTGATTAATTAAGGTTTTGGACCACAAGTGTTTATCTCTACACCGACAGCTTCTTTGATTAATCAACCGCTCGCCAAAACCCTAGTTATCAAAACAACACCATTGTCGGGGAGGCATTAGCTTTTCTCCGATTTTCGACATTATTTTGAGAATTTTTTATCTTCTTGATTTTATGGTTTTTCTGATTTCCTTTTCGATTTTTGCCTGATTTTATTTTACGACTTTTACCGATATTCTTTGTTTTTTATTGATTGCTTTGATTTCTTTATGTTTTGATTTTACAGCTTTTTGTGTTTGTTTTTCTAACAAATTTTGTAGGGCTTGCAGGATCAACCGGTTTTTTTCGAAAGTTGAGGCAATTGAAAGTGTAGAGACCGATCTTTTCTCTCACGGGTCAGTTGGATATGAGCAGAATTAACTAGGATTTTTTTACTTGTAATATTTTTGTAAAAAAAATAAGGGCATTTTTCCATTTTTCTATTTTTTTAGAAGGAGCTCCGTAAGGGCATCCTGACTTGTACCTCCCTCCCTCTTTCTCGAGGTCTATTTCACCGAGTGTCGTGCATTCGGGGGAGCAGGGCACCCACATCATTTTTTTTTCGCATCCTCAGTTTTCCGGAGCTTTTTACGAGGCTAGGTGCTTGTTTAGGAGTTTTTCTTTTTTTTTCTTTGCTTGTGCCTTCGTAGTTAGTTCTAGGACTCGCGACCTAGGTGCATGCTTATCTAGGATAAATAAAAAATAAAAAATTTCATTAGACGTGTTTGAAAAAAATCCAAAAAAAGTGAAAATCGTAAAAAATAAAATCGAGACTGCTTAAATACTTGACCTAAAAATAAACATAAAGATCATTTGATTTGGGAGAGCAACCCCCACACATGGATTGCAGGTACATTTTCATATATTGTGAGTGAGGGATGACACTTAAGGTTAGAATCAGAGTCCGAGTTTCTCTCGGAATACTGCTTAGTCCACACACCTATTCATTGTTCTTTAGTGGGTACCCTCGGGTAGCCAGCAACGGTCCGAGTTTACTTAGCAGAGTGGGAGGTTTAGAGGACACCACAATAGCATGGTCCTCAAGTAATAGTGGGTAGCCGGAAATGGTCTGTACTTACTCCCATACTGGTTAAAAATAAGTGGATTTCTTTAAGGACTCGGGAAAGTGTTTCGAGGAAATTTCAGGCATGTATCAGCTTGCGATAATCTGTGATAATATATGTCTACTAACATAACCCTAAAACCGACAAGATAAAAGACCGAACTTTTACGATCATCATCGGGTTGTGTTAGTGAATCCGGGGTTGTTTTGTGTTTGCTTGAGAGGCGTGCGTTACCACATCTTATACGCCTTTACTTCCAATCTATTGACTTGGCATCGTTCTCTCCTGACTATCCTTTTGACATCCAAGATGACAACTCGATAGCTTTTTTGCTCAGACTCTGTGAGCTCTCGACGATCTACTTTTCGTTGTACTTCTTCACAGACTCGGGATGACCTCTTCCCGAGTCGGTCCCATCTAATCTCGAGGAGAGTCAGACCAAGACTCCTTCGCCTCCCAGCCCGTCTTTTGAGGCAGACCCCCACCTCAAATGATCGTATATTTCTCCCGCACAATTTTCACTGAGTTCCTATGGCTCGCGGGAAGGGACCAGTCGATGACCGATCAGTAGAGGACCTACAGACTGGAGAGCAGCACACCGATGGAAGACCAGATCCAGTCACGGACATCAGGATAGGGATTATAGACACATTATAGCAGATGAATTTATAGATTCAAGATAAGTTTAGAGTCCAGAACGAGCTGCAAGCTGAGATCGCTGCACTAAGAGCAAGAGCCGGTAACCCACCACCACCTGATGTGGTTCTCGCGACACTCAGAGACGGGTATGACCCTGAAGCCAGGATGCTACATCATTGGATCTGGTTACCACTGAATCAAGGGCCATATGAGTTATACACATCCTTTATATCATTGCTTCCCAAGTTTTATAGGAATGATGCAGAGGAACCGTTAACCTTTCTGCAATCGTTCGAGATGATTTGCGGTACGACCAATTATCTAGGTGTTACGCAGAAGGTCATTCACCTCAATGACTTCCCCTTCGACTTAGCAGATAAGGCACTTTACTATCTCAGTCATTTGGGGAGGCAAATCTCCATTTGGGATGACCTGAAGTCCACGTTCCTGCGTAAATTCTTTACTCTGAGATGGACGAACATGATGAGGAGCTAGATCTCCAATTTTACACAGTTGTCGAACAAATTATTCCACGAGGTATGGGATTGATTCAAGGACCTTACCGAGAGATGCCCTCATCATGAGATACCATTGAAGGTGCTAGTTAAGAATTACTTCGGAGGACTCTAGCCAGATGTCCAGGGCCTTGTGAGCGCCGCATGTGGTAGCAGTTATCTGAATCGGGATGCCAGGTCTATCTGGTCCATTTTTTTAGGGGATGGCAAAGAACTCAAGAGTCGTCAACTCTACTCGTGCATTCCAGAAGGCCCTATAGCCACCACACCACCGAGAGCATCGAAAGGTGGTGAATATTTCATATTCTGAATCAAATACCAACATGGGATACATTAGCGAAAAATTAACGTTGGTGGATGTGATTCAGAAGCAAGTTCAAGACCTACAACCGCTGCGAGAGTTGGAGAAACTCAGTAGCAATTCTGACTACTGAGCTTAAAAATGATTAGCTATTTTTCAATGAGGGAACTACGGTATCCCTTAGCAGAGTGGGTGGTTA
This sequence comes from Ottelia alismoides, assembly GCA_037367405.1. Lineage (NCBI taxonomy): Eukaryota > Viridiplantae > Streptophyta > Magnoliopsida > Alismatales > Hydrocharitaceae > Ottelia > Ottelia alismoides. Next base: position 11,347 of record JAZKJV010010499.1, on the reverse strand, counting down.
AAAGATAATCTGTATGTCACCATCTTGAAGTATGCAAATAGCCATCTAACAATCCATTTTTTATACCCATATTGGTTGGAAGTGGATGCAACTAGTCATATTAATTTAGGCCAGTCATTATTTCTCTAAAGAAGCCAATTACAAAAAATCATTAACTTTGGAGTTGGTGTATCCCTGACACATTCACTACCACTCAAGGATTAAGGATTTGAGAACACTTGGTTTTTAAGGTCGTAAGATATGGGCGCTATATTGCACTCTTAATCTATGCCCTTAAAGAATACGATCATAACATCACTTGCACAACTACATGAATGATGAGATGAGTTGAGATTTCACTTGAGGAACTGGGAATGGAGAGTTGAGCCTAGACCTGATTTAATGATGCTCGAGGATGGGATAAAGTCGATGAAAGCTTCATTAAACCTGATTGTCAATAAACCCTAGCCAGTATATGAATAATTTCTCATGCTATCATTTGATATTGACCTATGTGCTAGGGTATGATGAAACTAAATAAGTTGTTGATAAATGTGCGCCAACTTGGTAAAAGCAGTGGAGGTATCAAAAAGAAAATTAAGAAAAAGAAATATTGAAGAAAACCTCTCTCATTACAAAGGCAATTACAAAGAGCTTACATCAAAGGTGAGCGCTCTCAACCATTTCAGAGTGTCCACTTGGCCCAAAGCTAATTAGGCCAATGAGTCGAACTAGTACCTCAAAAAGGGCTTTGCATTGTAAGCGATGCAAGTCTAGGTGTAAGTTATTAGATACTTAAAAAATACACACCCCGGTGTATTCCCAGGAAAACAAGTACATGTGACTCAATATTCTCTTGATAGACACACTGGTTAACAATCAAAAATATGTGTTGAGTAATAAGGTACTTGAGAGGATCCTTGTTCTAATGAGAGGGAGAGAAGAAGCTACACAATATGATGCCCTCCATCAACTGGTTTTCCATCTACATTTTCAATGTGTTGATAAACTAATGAGATGGTGGATTGAACGCAAAGAACTGTCTTATTCCCTAATGTTGAGGATTAAGTCTTGAGGAGAGTCTACTGGACTAGGACCTTGGGTGACATCTCGACTCGACTCTCATGATTGCAGTACACTAAATGTCATATCCTTATACTATATGAACATACAGAGAGTCTGATAATTAGATAAGTTGGATTCTTTATGACTAGAGCTTGATTGAGCCCATAATTTTAAGATCACTCAAATTAAGGGTTCTTAATTAATTAAGCTGTGAATTATTGACATGCACTATCAGGGACTAATCCGAGTCTTTCATTCTATAAATGCTCAAGGATGAGCATGGTTTAAGTATAGGGGGTGATGAACCTGATTTATCATCACAACATTCATTTGTTATCCTCCAAGCTTGGACAAAACAATAAAATTCATCAATAATTAACAACTAACCCCTAGCCTATAATTAGTCCTAATTATTATGTAAAATTAACTTCTTTTTATTTTCATTATTTTCTTGTTATTAAAAATCTCAAAAAAATATTTATTAATGTATATATTTTATTTGGTTTTATAAGAAATGTAAAATTGCAAAAGAAGTAAAGAAGGGTGTTATCCATTCATTAAAAGTGCTTGCTAGGATTCTACTTTTTTATTTGACTTTTTTGACTTTTTATTCAATATGAAACTTGTATATCTCATAGAGATATACGACTTTCATGTTTCAACTTTTTCCTGATTTTGCTTCCTTTTATTTATTTTTTATTTTCCCCTTCATTTTTACTTTTTGAATAAATTCATTGGGCCACGTGGTGCCCCTAGGGCCGCCCACATGGCCTGCTCCCCTTGTGCCACCCATTCCTAGCTCCACTGTCTGATCTGTCTGTTGGTCTCCATCCTGACCACTCTTCTCCACCCACTTCTCAATCGTTCGATGAGATCTTCTAACCTCATCTCGCCCGCACAACCATGCCTTTACCACAACTGTTGGATCTCGAGATCCAACAACTGCTAACCCTTCTCCTTCCTTTGTAACTCTCCCCCTCTCCCACAACCCTTCCACCTTCATGCGGGCATAGGTCCAGCTTCCCTTCACCTCTCTGTGACAGAGGGAGGCCTTAACAAGGATGCCACTACGGCGAAACCCCCGGTGTGACCTGCGATCTCCTTTGACCATGTCACGACCAATCCTAGGTCATTTGAGCTCCGTGCTAAGGCTGATCATGAGGAGCAACGACCCGAGCCTTGCTGACTCAGCCCAAGCCCCTCACTGCCACCTTCTTTCTCATTCGCTTCCAAGTAAGGCTTCTCTACATTGTCATATTGTTTTATTTTTTTAAAATGCGCACACACCTTCCCACCATTGATTGAGCATGCCTTCAGCCGTGTTGGACACCCTCAACCTTTGCGGGAGGTCTAGATCACCCTTGTCGGACCTCCATCACTTCTTCACCGCATGCCTTCTCCTTCGTCAGAGGCAAAGGAGAACTCACTATGGGCACCACCTTTATTCGCATCCGACGCTTTCCGCTCCATTCCCTCCCACTTTGGATTTTCCCTTTCAAACCTTCTGCAGGTCACAATCTTCAATGATCGGAGCTTAGCTCACAACTCTAATCTAGAACTCCTGTGCTGATGATGGAGCACTGCCTCGTTGATCTGGCCACCTTCTTCTCCTCCTCGCTCAAGCTGGACCTTCGTTAGCCTCCTCCGATCATTCCCTGGCCTTCAACGCACAAGGAGGATTGTGGTAGAGCCTCAAGGGGGTCTTCGGAGACCTGCCTTCTCCTCTACATCAAAGAGGGTGTCGACGGAGCCCATGCTATAGATATCGTGCAATCGTTTTAATCGGATGGTATAGATCTTGCTCCGCCTTAGTGCTAAAGAAAGGGGCTTGGTGGACCCGAAGAACGACGAAGCACGGTAGTCATGCCACGTGGCTCCCAAACATGTAGCTAATCCATCCTCGTTAAGAGCCTAGCCCGCGCGCGTGCCTAGTGTGTGCAGGCTGGGTAATTTGTAGTTCATCCCGTCGCTTTCCAGATTTGTAATTAGTCCTTCCTAGGTGCACATGCCTCAATTGCTTCTCCTGAGAAAATTATAAAAGGGATCTATCATGTTTTATAAATTACATAAATGCCCCTGTGAGGACTAGTTTTATTATTATCTCTATGTTTTTCTAACATTTATTCCCCTAGACTATATTGCAAATATCTTGATCACACGAACTCCAATTTCAATGATTTTAGTTTCATTTTGTTGCTAATTTCATCCTCTACATGATGACAATATTTATTCACTGATTTGACACGTAATATACCATGCTAAATTCTAAGTACTTAATGCGTCAATTGCTCTTCAGTTAAAAGCCATTTGTTGTTATGCATCAATTGATCATGGAATTAGATCTTTATTTTAATTCTTAATTAATCTGATTAATTTAGTTGTGTAAATGTGCACATCACCTTTTTACATTTTATAACATATGGTGGCATCTATCTTGCATAAAACAAAATAAAAAAATGCATGTGATTCATTCTCCATCGTCATTGCATTTTATTGCACAATGTCATTTATTTTAATTAGCATAAAATTAAAATAAAAAATGCATGGCATTCTTTCCTCAATCTATTGCATACATCATTTTTACATCATCTATTGTGTCACATTATGCATTGTCTCTACGCATCATTTTGTGGTGTTTTGTACATGTCTGCTTAGAGACCTTGGTTAAGAAAATTAATCACTTATATTAAACATTGATATCTGATTAATCATCTAGGAGGCTTGTATCCCTGTGTTCGACCTTGGTATGTTTGCCATGTAAATTATTTACCACATATTCAATTTTTTGGTAATTATGTAAGATATATTTTTGCCTCCTACGCTATGATAATACGATGATATTAAAGAAGCAAAAATGCGGTTTATCAATCCTGCATATTTATGATAACATCCTCTTCTAAACCTCTAGGCTGCTTAATGGATCAATCAAGAAACTGAAGGATCATGCGAGTGGGTTTAAGCGGACCAATCCCGATTCCTCAAGCAATGAAGAGGGCACGAGGTTAATAGATGAACCACTATCAAGAAAGGTTCACTCAAAAATCTGATCAAATATTTCACATTTGATTAAAGGTGCTCTCTTGTCTTTCTTCGTTGGGGGGAGATCATTGTTTGCATTCACTGTGGCCATGGTCAAGATATGTTTCTCTCCTTGGTTGCGTTTGTTCTTGCGGGGCTAAAGCTTTGATATACGTGCCACTTTTAGACCTTTTTTTATAGTTGGCATATATTCCATGGCCTTCAATAATGGCATTTCAAGAACGAGATTTTGAATAATCTCAATAACACCAAGATCTAACAATGCATTTTTCAACTTTTTATTTTTTTGGAATTTTCATTGCATCGGAAAATAGAATATGTACAGAACAAAAAACATTAACTTTGATTACATGATTATTTACAAATGACTGGCAACAAGGTGTGTTGTCATTCAAAAGAGAATTACGAATAAAAACTGGACATCAACTTTGTCGATAGGTGTGTGGGCTGCTGTTATTGTTGGCACCTCCTTAGCTTGCTCGGCTCAGCCTTGGTAGTTATTTTGTTTTGGTCTTTTTCTTATTCCTGATTTTTTGGGATTTCTTGATGGTGGTCTAGTGCAGCTTCTACATCTTCTTCTTCCTCACCCAACTCTATTGCTGAATCGACTGATGTAGAGGATGACGATTCATCAGAAGATTCTTTATTCTAGTTGTTAATTGTGGTAGACAGCTAAAAGATACTACCACTCATGAGAGTCACAACATTGGAGAACATAAAATTAGATATATCTGACTCTTCGGGATCAGATGAGACATCACGAACTAACCGCTCCTTGCATTTTGTTAGGGTTGGCCTCGACCTGTGTGGGAATGGAAGTTTTTGTAGCAGTGAGGTGATGAACATGTTTTTCAAGGTTTTAATTATTAAAGAATGAAAATAATGCTACAAATGTTGTTGCAACCCAAAACCAATTCAAATAAAAATGGTTTCTTATTTTAAAAAGAAATATATGCTACTTATTTAACTGGTATATCTCCCAAAGTCGAACACAAGAAGACAACTGTTTAAAACTAGGGCTATTAATTAAGAAAATTAAGAAAGATTTTAATTTTATTTTTATTTTTTAGTTTATTTTTAATTGAGTTTAACTTTAAGTGATTTTCAAGAGTTTTTTATTTTTAATTAATTTTCAAATGCTTTATAAATTTATATTTTCTGATTTTTTTATTTTTAAATGATTTTAATGTTGCAAATTTTTTATAGTTTGTAGTTTTGAAGAAAGCAATTTATGAGATATATATAAAAGAGAAAATAAGCCTTTTTTATTTTCGAATATATCAAAAATACCTAAAATATAGAAATAAAATGTTTTTGTATTTAGTCAACTTTTAACTTTTTTTAGTGATTTTTGTGTTATTTTTATATTTTTAAGGACATTATAATGAATTAAAACTGAAAACAATAAGTAAAATAAAATTAAACTACTATTTTGGTATTTTTAAAATATAAAATTGATGAATAAATTATAGAAACTATTTTTATACAGAAGAAATTTTATCACGCTTTAATACAAATTAAGTAATACGTTTTTCTGATTTTTTTTAATTTATATGATTTTATAAGTTTTTATGTATATTCAAAGTTTTATGGTTTTCTGATTGAATTTTAATATGATTTTTGCATAGGTGAGAAAATAAGTTAAAATAAAGTAATTATAAATTTTTTAAATATTTTGAAATAATTTTCGAATTTTTATGAATTTTTAAGTTTAAACATAGAAAATATGGACTGTTTTTGTATTTTTAAAATATCAAATGAATGAAATTTTGCAAAATAAAATAATGAAATTTAGAACATTTAACAAAAACTACACGTGATTTTTGTAATTTTTTAAGAATTATTAAACTACTTAAATAGATCAATTATTAGAGAAGTTAAAAGCAATAAATAGTAGAATGGAATGCAATTTATAAAAGCAGTTAAACTAATTTTTAATAAACAATTAATCTCTGGGCATTTTATGCAATTAATCCAAACAAGCACGTGATGATACACATAATCTGCTCAATCAGGGACTAAACACAAATTCTAAAACTACTAGCTTGAATAATTCAACAGAATGTCAAGGCTTTTATTGCAAATTCAGCAAATAGCACGCGACCGAATATGTGACTTCGTAATTTAAGGATTAAAAAACAATATAAATATAACAGGGTTGTAATGCAATTATTTAATTCATATCTACATGACACGTAACATAATAAGATTTATTTACAAATAACAAAAATAGAGAGGGTAGGGGTGAAACTTTACCAAAGAAGGTGTGCTGGTCACGTGGAAGGTGGATGGCTCTGATTGACTAGTTGAATCTACTCATACGGTTCATAATTGGGTGCCAATCTATGATCGGGATGCGAACTAGGGTTCCGTTGGAAGATCGAACGACGTTGAAGCACTGAGGAAGAACTTAGAAGAAGGCGATCTGGATCAAGCTTTGATCGAGTGGATCTCCCTCAATTTGGTCTCGATCCTCGCTGTGATGGGTTTGAGCGATTCAAAATAGGAACCCACATCGACTGAAGTATAGAAGTGAGTCCATGTCTCGATGATCGGAGACCTGGAAGTGCTTCATCTTGATTAGATATTGAAGAAGCTCATGCATGTGATTCCTAGCTCTAGGTGTTATTCCAAGTACCTGCAAGGTCTTAGAATATGCTCGAAGCCTCCTCAACCTCGGCCACAACTTATTAACATGAAATAAAGGGGAACATGGATGGAATTCAAATCTCCTGCGTAGATGGGGGAATTGGAAATCATATGCTTAGATATCGATCATGTCTGAGATGATCATATCTGGAGGAAGGTGGAGAAGCATGTGAGGTTCGGGCAAGATGATGTAAAGATCGGAGATGAACAAAATCGAAGATGATTGTCTTCGATAAAGTAGATCGAAGACCTAGAATGGATGAAACTAAAACTTAAGGAAAATGAATAACAAAAAGGAAATTGAAGATCCATAATTACATGAGATGAAGGAGGTGGATCAAGGGTGATCATCACCTCAAATGCAACTATAAAAACCTGGAGAAGCTCGAACTCACGATGGAGATACTCATCGAAGTCGGATCGAGTACATTTGTCCTTCGATCCTAGCTTTGATTTAAGGATTGAGCTCCAATCATGAGTTTCAATCCTTAACACTTGCATGATGAAAAAATGGATCCATTAGGCGAGGGGGCACCTGGAGCCTTTTTTATAGGTGAAGAAATATCAAAATTTGAATCGCGACTGGCACGTAAAATGAGGCAAAAATCAACAAATGGTAATTGGTCATGCATCTCTAATGCATGGACTATAATTGGGTGAAGAAAACAGATGAAATAGATAGAGGAATCTATCAAGATAAATGGTTGAAGAATTGGACTCACATAATGAAGCGAGCCGGAGGGTGAGGGTTGGGGAGTTGACCCGGGTCAACTAACCTAGGTCCGAATAATAGGAGAGTGGTCTGAATGGGGACAAAATATGTAGAAATAAATTAAAATAAAATAGAAAACAACTTTAAATTTAAAAAGTATTAAAATAAAAATTTCTTAAATTTAATAAACTATTTTTATGATTTTTAATAAATTAAGCAAATTAATTTATAAGGTCAAATCATTTAATACATGTATTCACATGTATAAAATACTACATGCAAGACATAATTATTTTTAATTATTTATTATATAAAAATACATGTTATTTTATATTTTATTTATTTACACAATAATCATAGGATTATAAATATATTTTTATTTTATTTTTATGAATTTTATTCAATGATATAAATAAATACAACTATGTATAATATAGATATATTATACATATGCAATAAATACAATTATTTTATTTTTGATTCTTTTTATTTTAAGTAACTGATATAGAATATTTACAAATTAATAAAAATACAATATATGCAAAAATATAAATAAATAAATAAATAGATAATTAGGGATTCTACATACATATAAGTACAATAGTACTCCAAAAAGCTAACTTTCACATCTTAACTCCAAATTTTATGAAACCACTTTCATTTCAAAGCTTATTTTATTTTGTGCACAATAAAAGTGACTTTGACCTATCTTGAATTCATATGGAGTAGATATTAATCTTTCAATATTAGCTGTACGACTTTTCCAGAGTGTTGTCCCTTTTATTCTGTACATGGTTTATTTTTACAAATAGTTTTATTATTTAAAACATATTTTTATGTGGACTGAACTAATAGAAGATAAAATAGGTAAAGATATTTACATAATAAATGAGATTAATATGTAAAACATGAATTTGGTTTTCTAAGATTTTTATAAGTTAATGACCCTATCTCCCCCCACTTTATTCCTTGTCGACTAGGTCAATGCTTGACTATGTCTCAGAGTTTCAGATCAATATGTATTTATTACATATATACATACTTGTTTTTATTTATATCTTTCTCTTTTCTTCTATTATTTTATTTTGGTGTAAATAGATACTAAATATACAATATTAACAAATGATGTTAGATTGTTAGTTAATGAGAATAGTTGTTATTTACATGTATTTTACCAAGGATTTTAAGCCTAAATGAAAGAATAAAGATGATGAATAGGTGATTCATTCACATATAATTCACCTTTGCTTGTCCCTTAGCAAACACTTACTCTAAAAATAAGTGAAAGATAAAATAAGAAAAGAAAGAGAAAAGAAATTAGAACAATTTTGATTTTTAAACTATTCTAAATAAGATCAAAGTATGGAGCTTGGTCATACCTTTACGTTATTACTTTGTCGAAACCTTATTGGAAATAGGATTTAAGGTTCAATGACCTTTAAGTTCCACAACTCTCTGTTCCGATCGCCTTAACAGTCAGGTCAAAACAAGTCTTCATATGTAAAATCTTATGACTATGAATCTTACTTCTACATTGAATGTGAAGTATAGCTCCCCACATCTGAAATGACAAAGAACGACCTTCTCTTGCAAGGTGACGCCAATTCCCCATTCTAGTTATTCATTCCTCGAGGAGAGGGGTATTCCCTTCCGAGTTTAGGTATGTGATATGTCCACAATCGAAAGATAGAAGAATGAGAAAAGAAGTGGAGTATGACTAGTGTTGTCACATCTCCTGTGAAGCTTGACCATTGTAGCCAAGTCTCTACCATGATATGAAAGTTCTTTGACGATTGGACCATTGTGGACATGAATATATTTGGTATTTGGCTTCTTTTTGGTAAAAAATAATATTGCACTACATTGATCTTTTGTGCCCTGACGGATATAGACTCTTTTCTTCTGCCCATGTTTTGGGGTTAGAAAAATTGTGCCAGCAGAGCATTCCTCATCCAAAGCTTTATTTCAACCTACATCAACCCGTCTTTCGATGTCCGCGCCAATAGACTAGGTTGAGGGACACTGGCATCCCATTGGATCATCATATATTTCCATTCGTGTGCATCTCAAGCCAATGGATTCTGCCCCTCACCACCTCATCTGTGTTGAGCTATGTGCAAAGTGCTTGTCCAAGATAGGTCACTATCTAAAATAATCATGCATGCATCTAGAAATGTTCTACTTAGACCAATCAAGATGACATGTGAACATAGCCTTATGCACTCAAAGAATTAAGTCGTTCGATCTGAAGATTCTCTCAACTCTAGTTCCTGTAAAGTTCATATGAAATTAAGTGGATTAAGGTCTCAACCAGGCTCCATTCTTCAGAGTTTATTCCAAACTAGTTTAATTATCAATATCATTTTGAAAATGTGAATGCAAATGCAACAATTCTTATTTGAAACGAATTTTCTGATTTAAGATTTTTATGTGGGTTTTAAACAATTTGCAAAATTTTAGGAGTTTTAAAATTCTTCAATTTTTATGTGTTTTTGAAAGAGTTAGTGAACTGAATGTATTTACAAGTATTAACAATGATATGTACACATTTACAAAGGATTTTATACAGATGTATACAAGAATAATATTAGTTTTATATAAGACTTTGTTTACAAAGAAAATAATTTTACAAGTTTTGGACTTTATTTTTTTACAAAAGGATTTTATATACAAATTTTAAATATGGGTTTTATGAAAGAATTTTATATACAAAATAAAATAATTACATAAATTACAAGTAATTATGGGTTTTATTCATACGACTTTTACAAACAAGTTAATATAACTTACACAACATAATTTTGTACAAGTTTGAAAATAATTTTACCAGTTTATAAAAGTTTTTAGAAACAATTTTACAAAATCTTTTCAAAATATTTTACAAAACATTTTGCAAACATTTCACAAAATAATATACAAATATTTTACAAACTAAGTTTTCAAATATTTTATTTTTAAACAATTTTACAAATAATTTACAATATAATAATTTTGTACCAAAATAATTTTATAAAATGTCCTACAAATAAAATGATTATACATAGGTTTTACAATGATTTTATAACGATTTTACAAAAGTTTTTACAAACAATTTACAAAATGTTTTACAAAACATTTTAAAACATAATTTACAAAATATTTTGTATTTACGAACATTTTTTAAAATATTTTTATTCCAATTTTATACACACAAGCCATATTATTAGAACATAATAAGTACGAGTTATGGATAAAGTATATATATGCAATATATATGACATCCCCTATACTTAGCTCAAACTATGTCCTTATAGTGAGCAAGAAGTGATAAAGGAAGACATAATTCGTGCTAAGTATAGAAATGCGAAAAAGAATCCTCTACTTCAACAACTCAAGGAAAGAATGAAATTAATAGAAGTCACTCATCCCCCTTGATAATCGCTCCCGCTACCCCTTGTTAATTCGAGCAAATTAATGTCCAAATTAATTATATGTGTTCGTTGCAGTCGGATACGAGAGGGAATATAAAAAAGCACTTTTAATTAGATTCAAGTTAATTTCAAGCGGCATTTTTTTACTTGGTGAGTCCAAGGTCGAACTCAGGGAGGCATCTCTCTCCTTAAGTGAATTTGAGCAAAGTCCAAGTGTTCGATTTTCGAGGAATATTTTTTTTATCTTTTTCTATTTTCCGTGCAGGACACGTGAAAAAATCAAGCCAATTTAAAGTTAAATCAGTTAAGGTATCAAATTGAGTCCAAAAATTATAAAAAATAGCCTGATGATGAAAGATGGTGAAATTAAGCTACCCTAATTTTTTTGGAATTTTTTGACACTAAATGAATTTACTGTGAATTTAAAATGAAGGAAGGGTGATTTTCACTAATTTAATTTTAATAAATATCAAATCACAGAATTTTTGGGAAA